>OY728155.1:336351861-336951861 GCA_963277665.1 Viscum album
TAATAAAGAATAAATAATAAATAATAAATAATAAATAATAAACAATAAACAATAAATAATAAATAATAAACAATAAATACTAAATAATAAATAATAAATACTAAATAATAAATAATAAATAATAAATAATAAATAATAAATAATAAATAATAAATAATAAATACATTTAATCAATAAATAACAAATAATAAATAATAAATAATAAATAATAAATAATAAATAATAAATAAATATAAATAATAAATAATAAGTAAATATAAATAATAAATAAAAATTAATAAATAATAAATAATAAATAATAAATAAAGATACATAATAAATAATAAATAATAAAAAATAAATAATAAATAAAGACAAATATTAAATAATAAATAGTAAATAGTAAATAATAAATAATAAATAATAAATAATAAATAAAAAATAATAAATAATATATAATAAATAAAGATAAATAATAAATAATAAATAATAAATAATAAATAATAAATAATAAATAATAAATAATAAATAATAAATAATAAATAATAAATAAATATAAATAATAAATAATAAATAATAAATAATTATAAATAAAAAAATAGAAATAATAAATAGGAAATAATAAATAAATATAAATAATAAATAAATATAAATGTAAATAATAAATAATAAATAATAAATAATAAATAATAAATAATATGACCAATTTAATAATGGAGAATATATTTTAAATATTGTTTATCTAATATTCCATTATTAGGGGATCATATGACCAATTTAAATTAGGAGGCCTTTGATGCATGAAGATCTCAGTTATGGATTGTTCTCTGTTAGATGAAATTTGATGATCCTCTTAATATAAGTTTCTATTTATAACCCGAGTTGGATGAGAGGTTATCATCATGAAGTGTATTATCCCAGCTCCCATCGGGTTCAACATCTTGTTGGGGTAGTCATCACATTTCTCTTCACATTTTTTATTTAGTTGATTACTCATATTTCCAATCATTGGATAGAATAAAATGAAAATTAAGTAAGAGTAAGTTGTAATTCTAAACATGTAAAGAAGAATTTCATGACATTAAAGAGATAACAAATTACTTAAATTTATAACCTTAACATATGAATTTTTAGTATTAAATCTTTGTTATCCATAATCTATTTTCTTCACATATTATTAAAGACTATTTTTTAATCCCTGCATATTATTTTTCTAATGAGATTATAAATTACCAAAGAATATCATGCTTAGAGTGTCAAACTATGTGTGTAGTAAGACTTGTTTTATTGTATTTGGTTACCTCAAGTCAGACCTAGACTACCTTTTTAGAAATGCTACTCCTAAGAACATCTATGACAGTACTGTGTACACATATAGTATCCAGACCTGGAATTATTTTCATGATAAAACACTTACACTATACTAACTCAAATGTATTTATTTTTCTTATACTTAGTCTTATTGCTAAGTCATTCACTGGATATTTCTAATCCTTATCCCCAAAATAAGAAAAACATCCCTATGATAACAACTATAAAAAAATTATATTTTTTAAAAATGAAAACATGATTTAAAAACATGAAATTACACTTAATATAATTTAAAATATTAATATTTGTAGTTACATTGGGAAATAGGTTTATTTAATTATAACATTAAACATGAATTTCAACGTCTTTATTGAAAACATTGTTAACATGCATGAGCTTAAAACTGCATTGCATAACATGGGGAAATACATAAGAATGATATGATACAAAAATACCAGTAATGAAATAAACAAGAAATAACATGAATTTAATAATACTTATTATAAAATAAATATCAACGAGGCCTAAAAGAACCTGAATAATATGGCATGATATAGCATGATAATCATAACATGGGAAATGTGTAAACGACTAAAAACCATGCATCACAAACATACGTCAAGGCTAAACCACCATTAATTCATGGTATAAAATGTTCTATAAATAATTATGTATGAAAAATTCTCAACATGACATATCATGATACTAACCATTACCCAATGCATTGGTGCACTATATAATTTCAGGCACACCTGTTGCATTAAATTAATTCTGGTGTTTATGTGTGCGACATAGATAATAAAACATTGATTCATTCATCATCATAAATTATTCGGCGATAAAAGAGTGTATAATAAATGCAATTAAATTCCCTATAAAAATTAATATCTTATTAAATTTGAACACCCTTGTTAGGAAATGGGTACAACATTCACTACAAAAATTGTTTTTCAAGGAAAATCGGTGTGAAGATTTAGCAGCATAATGGAGTCACCTAAAAATTCATAAAATGGCTTGATGAGAATGAAATAAGACTCTAATATTTTTACCAATAATATTACAATAATAGGGACATGTAATGACACATCCACACATTTAGAATTTTGAAAATAAGGCATATGATAATAAATAAGTTTGAAAGAAATGAGAAAGAAAATAATGCATGGAAAATTTCAGCATGCTAATAGTTGTACATGGCGGGATTAATGAGAGAAAAGGGGCATATAACCACTTTATAGATAATAAGGAATGTATTGGGGATGTTAAAAAACATACCCTATCATTAGTAATTTAGAATAAAAGGAGATAACATGATAATGAACCTTAGAAAAAAGTGACAAAGGAAATAACTCTTACATGACTATGTGACTACAAAATATGAAAAGGGGATTTCTGAGATCTTGTGGGTACCTTTTTAGGATAATAGATAGGGATCATAGTGAATATTTTCTCTGAATATTTTTAGTGATGGGAAATTGGATATTGGGTGGGTTTATATAGTAAATAGTGGGATTTCATTAATATTTTGGTTTTGGTCTCTACAGAATAAAATATTCAAAACCATAAAAATTCCCTTTGTTTTTCCCATGGTTTATACCAAAAGGAAGTTTTCTTGATTATTTTATTTGGAAATTTCCAATCATGTTAAAATAATACCTTTTCTTATATAGAGGTGAGTCGCGCTTTTATATTAATTATTTTAAAACTCCAAAATTTAATAATGTATTTGGAAGATTCATAAAGGCTTAATAACAAAAATAAATTAAATATAAAATAAATTTATTTAAAATTTAGACACAAATCTTTCTTAGGATAGCTATTATAGTATAAAAAAATTAATTCTTGGGTCATTATGTTGTCATAAAACACATCGTATATTTATATGGTATTTAATTTTTAAATAAAAATTCATCTATCATAAAAAATAATAAAAAATTTACCATTGGATCATTTTGACATTATAATTAATAAAATAATAGTTATTTTAACTAAATAATTGTCTAAATATGTTAATTCTTAAATTTAAAATAATATTCATCATTTATTGAAAAATAATTTTTTTTAAATAGTAGTTTTTGATCCCTTCTGAAAGGTACATTTCACTTCATAAAAATTAAATAACCATTTTAATTAATATAAAATATTTCAAATTTTATTAAAAATCTATTTATTTTTAAAAAATTAATTCATAAAAATATGTATTCAAATTTAATTGAAATGTTACCAAAAAAATACAATTTTGGTTGAATTGAATCTAAATAAATATAAATTATAAAGTAACAATAAAAATGAAAATAAATTTAATATACAATAAACATATTAATATTACTATGTTACTAAAACATATCCCTTTATTACACCTTGTTAATCACTTAGAGTAAGGTGCATGAAGTTGAGACACTAATGGGGCCGTTCAGCGAACATAGATTGGGTCATGATCTCGATGAGCTCGAACTTTTCCCGTAAACGGTTTCACACATGCTTATGTTGTTGGATCTCAGCTTGGGATTGGTCAATGGAAAATCCCATAGAGGCTATCTCCCTCAAAATCTTTGATACATGGGCTTCATAGGGCATGATTATCCTGCTTAAGGGAATCACTTCTTTTTTATGAGTCAATTGGATTAGTTAAAATACCTACATTTATATCAATCATGTGATAACTACTCAACGGCTATATTAACAACGGTAATATTATTAATATTATTTTCAATCTAAATATATAAAAAACAATATTTATTTATCTTCTATAGACATACTAAATAATAATACATTTAATTCAAATAATGTGAAACTTCATTAATAATAGTTTCGGTCATTACTATACCTCTAAAAATAACTGAGATCCATATTTTTCTCAAGTTAACTGGATAATATCAATTCTTTTCCATATATTTTTCATGACTATCAAATCCACTAATCAAGTTTTCATGATATAGAGTGATGTATTTTTTAGGATAGAGGAATGTGAAGAATTTTTTAAGGAACTGAATAATATATTGGTCACATAACTCATAATTAAATTACCATTAATTAGGGATGGCATAAAAATATACAGTTTCACCTCAAATAATGGCTAGGAATAATTACCCATAAATAATGAAAATTCAATTTCATATGCCTCATTAAAATTAAAAAATCCAGGGAATGTTTCCTATCAAATGATTGAATGCTATCTAGAGTGATATAAGCATCAAAATTTGGTTTTTTTATATCTATGGGGATATATGTGATATTTATTACTACCAAAAGAGCTTGAAATTTATATTCACAATAGAGTAAAATATACAACAATGATACATTCGAAATTTAAATTTGCATATGAAATCTCATTACATTACAACTCCAATGATAAATATATAATTATTTATGCTTTAAATATGAATTATCATGCTTCCTTATATGTTATGATGGTTTAGAGAGACCGAATAGTCAATCATTTTCAAAGGATTTGTATTTACATAATAATGTTAGGTGAGAAATATTATCATTACCGTGTAACTAATCAACCATACACTTATGTGAAAATAAAATAATCCCATAAAGATAGACTATTGTTACTCAAAAAAGTGGTTAATGTTTTAGTGTGTAAATTTGATAAGTACTGGGTTATATCATTTTTACCATAGATTTATGTCAAATAAAAACATCAATTGATGAGGGATAATTTGGATGATTATCAATGTTAATATTTTTCTATTTTCCCTAGAAGTACCAGAAAATATATATATCTAAAGATAAACATCTAGTGAAATAAAATAAAGGATGATATTGAAGAATATATATCTTAATTATTTTTATTCCCGCGACGATTATTTTAAATGAAAAAATATGGGTATGTTTACACTATTACCATTATATTATGGAAATTACACAACATCACAAAGTATTTTATCATATAACTATCCAAAATTTATAAGATTCACAATTCTATATTATTTACAATTAGTCTCCGTGCAATGTAAGTAAATTTTATTTCAATTAATGAATAATTCATCCATGAAAAACAATCCAATATACACATAAGGCATTGAATGACATGAGAAGTACGACTACAAATGGATGTGATGAAGTTATATTATTAAAGAGGATATGTCCAATAATTATTCAAGAATAAAAATAAAGGTTAAAAAATTAAAGAAATTTTAAATCATTACAATTTCATTGGTTTAGTTATGGAGATAATTATTAATAAGATATATTGTATTCATTTAGTGAGAAGGGATTGTATCTAATATCACTTTGGACGCTTGTTACATTATCTTGAAGTTAAGGGAAAATAATCCCTATGTTTATCAATCATTAAAGATCCTTGATAATTTTTTAGATATATGTTATCCATTATCACTTTAACACCCCGAGCTTCCATGATACGCTTCTCATTCAATAATGCAATAGCTTGCATTGTACGCAACTTCGAGTTCTAACACACCACAACTAATCAAAGTAGCCATTATGAATAGTAATAACCACTTTTTAAATTTATAGAAATTTTATATTTCAAAATGGACTTCATTTTTGTATTCGTAATATCGAAATTATCCTATGTTGAATTTTTTGTAACTTTCTCAGAACTTCCAATTTTTTTATGAATAGTGAAAAATACTTAAAACAACTTTTTTTAATCAAAATAATTTATTGTGATAAATTATACTATTTAGTGGTTTTAAAGTATAATTAGAATTTATTTTTACCATTTTATCCAATGGTGGTCATTAGAATTAATTTAACATTGAAATTGGACATAAACAATTGCCAATCTTTTGATATAAATTGTTTCTTAAAAACACGCTATTTGTTGTAACAGCGGGAATTAATTATAAAATTAATTAATGCAACTTATATGTTTGGAATTTTGTAAAATAGACATCATTTTTGAATTCATAATATCAATTATAGCTTAGGGTGAAATTTTGGCCTTATTCTGAAAAACTTCAATTTTTGATGAATAGTGAAACCACTAAGTGGTTGTTAAAGAACTGATTTTTCAATAAAATGAAACATTACCACTTCTGTGTTTCGAATTTCAAAAATCTGACATACATCGTTGTCATTAAGAAGTAAAATGTGGTTCAATGAGATTAAAATAATTTTTTGGGTGAATAGTAACTTTTAAGTTCTTAATTGCGATTAGAGGTAATTAGTGTAGTTTAAGGTAAAAATAATGTTTTAATAATATGAGATGAGCTTGAAACATGTCCTACCATCATTGTATGTGCCATGGCCGACCAAGACAATCCATGGGTCAACTTGGGGACCCCATGGAGCCACTTTAGTTGGAAAATGACATAAATACCTTTTATTTAATGTTAAAGTAAAAAATGACACAAACATGAAATGTTTTACTAAAACACATTTTACATGGGGTTATACAAGTCATATTTTTTACTATAATTAGTAATTGGAAAGCTAAAAATATTTCCTACATCGTAGTAGTTTTTTTATAATTCTTAGACATTAAATAAATTAAATTATTTATGACATCATGATGATGCAGCGATGAACTCATTATTTAACGATTTAAATAAAATAAAAAGATAATGTAAAAGCCAAGGATTAAACTTGTAAAAGACCTATTGGATGAGTATATTTAGAACCCTTAACACCTTAACCTCAAATTATATAATTGTGGGACCTCTTAAATCCGAAACGCATTTTATAATAAAGTGACTTTTCTTTACTTTCCAAGAGTGCCCCTCCTCTCCACTTATAAAAGGCCCCCACCTCTACCACCTTACTCACACTTTAAAAGCCTTTTGGCTCGGCCAACCTCTACCCAAATACTCTCCCAACATCCCTCCCTTACTCCTAGAAGTCTCACATTGGGCAGAAGTCTTCCCAAGGAAGCCTTTGGCTCAACTCAAAAGAGTTACCCAATTTTAAGGTAATGTCTTCTCTTATGTTATTTTGTTTTATTTTTCTTATCCAAACCCCTAAACTGTTTTTATTCCTTTCTTTTGTAACAAAACCAGTATCCTCAATATACTAGGATGTTGTTATAATGATTATTCGAGCTACACTTACACACACCTACATCTAATGGTTAAAGAACATACGGTTTCTGTGGATGGAGAATTTCTGCCTCATGAAACGATGATTGTTCAACAATCATAAAACACCTTAAAAGGTGGCCATTAAGATGTCACTCTATTTATAAATGATATATAATTTTTTATATTTTACTTATGGTTCTGTATTTTTCATTTATGGAATACCTTTATTGTTTCCATTATTGGTAAACGCGATATTTTCATTTTAGGAAATGCAGACTACCGCCCCCTCAAAGTGATCTGAATCGTTAATGCCATATGTGGGATGTATAAAGGATGGAGTAAATGATATTATATATTATATTATACTGGAATTATATTATTCATATATTTCATTATGATTTCATTCCATTAAATACGAAATAGAAATGAAAGTAGTGTTCATGCGTACATACGGTTTACCGTCTCCATGATCGGTGCATTTCATTTCTTATCTCTAAATGTTACGTAATATTATGAATGAATGTATATACTGGATATATATGATATATATGATATCTAAATCATGAATATAATTCTGTATATAATGTATATTTCACCACATGAACAACTTGTAATTATAAGAAGTTTATTGTTGAATCAAGTACCAAAAATTGACAAAACGACCGTTATTGACTTAAATAATTACATAATGTTCATAACATTGTAATAAGTGATATAAAAAGGATAATGAAATTTAAAATGGTAGATATTAACTCTAGTTTATTATTCAGGAGGTTAAAGAATGGTCGAATCAAGTCGGACACAAGGTAAGGGAACTTCTTAACCCAATTTCCATTCTTTGGGTTAATCTCCTACTTTGAAATTATGTCATGATATTATTATGTCCTATCTTGTATTTGTACTTTCTTTATGTGTAATTATAGTGAATAGACATAATAGATCTATTTTATTTTAAAAATGATCTTTTTAAGGGCTTTGTCTCAATCTCCATTCATTGAGGCATATTTGGTTTTATACACAACGTTCTTTTATACGGTGTATAAACCCCTTTGACTTTTATGTATATTCAAAAGGAATTTTTTTTATACGAAGTGTTTTACTAAACGACAAAAAGGGAATGTTTTCCTTTCCGTACTTATGTGGCGACAATGACTTCTCCGCCGCCGTGACCATTATTTGAGTTTCGGCTTCCTCTACAAGCCATCACTTTTTTTAATGAAAAATAAATACAAAGTTTTAACTTGCTTTTATTTTGGTATTGAAAATGGTTTTGAAAGAGTTTTTATTATATCAATGTGTTGTATTGACATCTTGTGATTGAAATTTGGAAATGGTATGTTTCCTTTATGCATGTTTTATGTGATATGATTATGTTATGGTTTATGATATGTTTAAACCTATTCATATGAGAAATGCATTGGACTTAATAAGTGACGGGTGGAGCCCGCTATAGCTCCTCAATGCATCGGTAGGTCTCAGGAGACAAACTAGTGTCTTGGCACGAGGCCTTGACAAAATAATATTTGTGGTCTTGGCACGAGTCCTTGGCTACATGGTTATGATAGTCTGGCATTATTCATTCCATCATTATGAAAGTGGTTATTGATATTTCATGAGATTATTCGATTAGTAGAATATCCATGTGAGTAAGTAAATGAAATTATTTAATTTTATTTTTTCTATATTATGCTAAATTTCAAGTTTAAAAAGGCTTTTGTTTTAGTTATACGTTGCCTCAAATGTTAATGATTATTTATGAAAGCTTCCGCAATATTTTTATCCTTACTGAGCATCTAAGCTCACCCTTTTCAATGTTTTAATATTTTCCAGGATGTGAAGAAGTATTTTATGAATGACCTGCAGGGATAGTCAGAAGAGGATATGAGTGTGGACTATGGAGACTTTTTTGTTGTAGTTTTTCACCTTATGATGTAATGTAACATTTATGAATGTATCTAGTGTTTCCAAGGCTACTAAACTAATCGGTCTTTCGAGACATGATCTTTTGTGATCATGCCAATGCTATGCAATAATGCACCGACTCTGGGTAGCTGGGGTCGGGGCGTTACAATCACTTCCATTGAACCTCTCACATGTAAATGATTTATTCCATATATCACTTTTTAGGTAATAAATATAATATCCTTAGAACATATTGACTGAAAATGATGTTCTAATAGAACATGATTATTCGTATGATGAACAAATAGTTGATATTACTGATCACTAATATTAGTTACTATGGAACAATATCATTCATCTGGACCATGTTCTATGGATAAATAACATGTTTAAATAATAAATAAGGGAACATGACGATGTAATGTGGAATTTTACCCTCACTTTATTTCATCCAAGTAATATAACTTTGTGTATGAAATTATATTTAAGGGTGGTATAGTGTAAGGACATGATTTTTTACTCCTTTAATAAAAGAAATATTTTATATCATTTTCCAAATGAAAAAAACTAAACAAATATAAACATTTTTTTGGTATCCATTGAATAAGATGATATAAACAATGGTAGTAAAATTATGAATATATATATATATATATTAATAATAAATTCAAATTAATTGTAGACTAAACTAGTACAAATAAAAAACTAATAAAATATTTTCCCCATAATTTAATATGTTCTATGTATTGTATATTTTTATGCGAATAGTGGATTCATTCAAGGTTAAATAGTAATAAATATGAAAAGGAATAATTGATCTACTGAAACTCATTTTCCAAGTAAAGTAGATTCTATATATATTTTTTAATTAAAATCTAATTAATTATAATTAATATGTTTATTTGACAAAATTAAATCAATTTTTGATTTAACATATCTAAATTATCTTAATATGATATTTATTTATTTTTCTAAAAAAATTTATCTATCTATGAATAATGAAAACAAATGGTTTTTACAAAAACATAAATTTTATGAATATATATGTATGTATTAATTGGGATTTTATGAAACGTTTATCAATGGAAAAATATGTAAATCATTATTGAAATTATAATTTTTTTTAAAATATTTATAATTTTACAAATCATTATTATTCATTTTAGATTTAATTTTTCCTTTTCAAAATATATGTTTTATTAATTGAAAATTTATAATTATAAAATAAATTTCTTAAATTTTATATATTTAATAAAACAAATTAATTTCAAATTTTTAATCCTTACTTCCAAACGATATAATATTTATTAATTTTTGAGCATATTGTATATCTTTCTCATGTAAAAAATAGTTACAATGGTGAATTCCAAAAGGGAACAAATGAGTAACCTAATTCATAAAGGTGAAAACATTTTAAAGATTTTTTATATTGAAATTTGCGGTTTTTTATAACATTTAATATATCCTCTATATTATTTCTGCATTATAGTTCCATTTTCCTTGATAGTGACTTTTCAATATATAAAAAAGTTTGGGTTTTTAAAAAAGAGAAACTCCATTTCACTTATAAAATGTGCACTCCTCACCATATTTAACATAACTAAAAACCACTATAATGAAACCATAATCTTATCCAATTTATTGGAATTATTTCTGTAAACCTTATGGAGAAACTAATCTTCTCAAAATACCATCTACTAATTGTCCAATTTCCATTATAATGGATATAATCTGAGATGTTTGGTTCAAATACATAACATATCTTTTATATTTTTTATGTAATTATATTTTTTTATTACAAATAAAATTTCATTTTTATTATATTTAATTATAAATTTTTTTTCATTATTATGATTCTATGTTATTATAACAATTTTACAAGCATTTACCAACATCCCTATTACCATGATGAAAAATGAATATGTCAATCATCCATTGTTTATGTAACCATTTCCATGAATTAAAATATCATTCTAGGTTATGTACAAATACTTGTAGTTTAAGATTTTGTTTTATGAATATATTTTTTTTATAGTTAATATATATTCTTATTTTGGTTCGTTTGGAATAAAAAATAATCTTACAATCATTATAACGTAACCCATTCAATTAGGAAAATTACCTAATAATTATATAATAATTGTTTATCATATTCAAAAAATACATGAAAAAAACACCATTTTAATGGAATTATAACATTATAAGTCTATATAAACAATCAACTCTAATAAAATTATTGTTTTAAAAAATAATATCATTGAGATAAAAAGGAATATCTTTCAACCTAGTTCAAAATGGTCAACATTAACACTCGATTGTTAAATGAGATTAGAAAAATATAATACATGAATGTAATTGTTATTAATAAAGAGTATAAATGAAAATTTATGTTAATAAGCTTTTTAAATAGGTAATTAATGTTTTCTTATTTATGGTGTAGGATATTAATGAAAATCCCTATAAATCAGGTGTAAAATTAAGGGACTTTTTAACTGAAACATATTTCTTTGATTTAGACAATTTTTTTTAAAACATCGTTATTCCATTAAATTCCATTGGAAATTATGTTCTATATTTTCTTCTATTTAAAAATAGTTTTTTAACCATGAAAAAGTTTATGAAATTTTTTATTTTCATTTTTTGTTAATAAATTAGTCTTTTAAATGATATTCAAAAATATGTGTATAACAATGATAAATTAAAAATAAATTCAGAAATCCCTTTTCAAGATTTTATATTCATTATCATAAAAAGAAAAATAAACGATATAGTTAGGTTTCATCTTTTAAAAAGACGGAATCTCCATTATTATTGAAGAAAACTAACAAACCCTCTACTTCTTTTTGGGCAGTGCGAACCCATAACATGAACTACATGCCCGGTTGATATGAAACCCAAAAAAACTAACATTATGGACCAAAACCACATGCCATAAACTATGTACCTCACTTCAATGAATCACCCAAAATGTAATATCATCATCATTTTATTTTATACCAAATATTGACCTTCAACTCATCAGGATAATACATAGCATCAAAGGTCGTCGTAGATGCTCATCCCACCCACTAAACGTGATGATCAATGCCTCTTCGAACTACACATTTGTGCGATAGCGTGACTCATGAATTGAATGTCATACTTTAATTATTTTTGTACTGAAAATAATGTATTTTATTTATTATCATATTATTCTATAAAAAATTATTTATTATGTTAAATTATTGTAATCCAACATATAGATTTGATATTTCATGTTGATCATTGGTGTTCTTCGGTTCTTATAGATTGTATCTGAAACAAACTTATGTTTTAGGGGTATAAATCATGATGATATTATATTTCCAATATCTTCTTGTTGTTACATATATTTATGAACTCAAACTTGATGAAATTTTTATTCACTAATCTCTTATTGTTTCATTCCTCATGTTTTTAGGATGTGTATTACTAATGAGATATGAAGATGTTTGTGTAGCATGGTGCCATTAAATAGTGTTTTCTAAAATTATTATAAAATAAGATGAATATATAGGTACTATATGATGGAAATGAATGTTTTGATCTTTTTATATTACTATTTATTAAATTAAATGTTTATTTCATGTAAAATATGTAAAATAATGGGATGTTTATCCTCTGTCGCTATAGTATGAATGAAATAAATTATTGTATGAAAAATAAAAATGGGAAATATATTAATCACTAGAACAATTGAAATCCATATAACATGCTTTGAATATATCATATAGGATTTAAATGGTCCTATTAGAAAATCCATCAATCTTAGGATGATATACAATGCTTATTTCTTAAGTCAATATTCAACACTCGTTAAATAATTCTCTATAAGTTTTAGGTAAACCTATGATCACAATTACATAAAATTGACTATCGTACTCTATGATAACCTTATCAATCCTATCATGTGTATCCTAGAAAAATGCAGAGTGAAATATTCTCAAATTTCAATGACACGTGCTGACTTTGTAGTGAGATCAACTAAAAACCAAATAAAATTATAGCTTTAAATGTTTTGTGGATAATGAAAATAGAATCCCTAGTGGTGTTTATCATTTAAATTTTGTTGTAGTTAATGTTTATAACATCCTCAAAAACCTATATCTCTCATATTTAACATTAGATTATAATATTTATTGTGATACATACTATACAATATATCATTTAAAGTTACTTCACCAGGAATACTCTTTCATTTCATTATTGATCTTCTTACTTCTAAAATTAATAGAGCTTGAAAAAATATAACTTCATCCTAAAAATACTTGAAATATTTTAATTATGGTTGAAATACTTAGTTAACATGACTTAGAACATAGTTATAATCATATTTGAACTAAGGAACATTCCTCACCTTATTCTGATGTTCAATTTGTTCCTTCTACACCACTTTATCCCTCTCATGAATGGATGGTTGAATATTCATCTAAGAAAGATGTTATATATCCCAATTCTTCATTTTTTTAAAAAAAATATATTAAAAATAAATTATATATATCTATATTAGTAATCATTATGAAAAACAATTTGTGGTCCTCCAAGAACTAAAAATCAGAAACATTGTTCACCTTCCCATGTTGGTAAAAAATGAGAAATAATAATAAATAATAAACGACAACCAAATCATCTTCCATATATTTAACTCAATATATGTCAATATTTATTTCAATATTTAATGATTAATTTATATATCATATGTCTCACCAGAAATATATTACCTCTATATTTTTAATTCAAAAATTACCACTGCTTACTCTAAATCATGAGCTAAGTAATTTTTCTCATGACTTTCTAATTGGTGTGATTCATAAGTAGTGACCATAAAATTAATCATGAACAATATTAATAGTATATTTATTGACAAATCAATATATATAAAAAAAACCTTATCCATTATATGGTAGTGTGACTACATATGCATAAAACATACTTTTCATGAATCTACTTCAAATATCACTCAGATTTATCATTCCAAATAAACATTCACCCCTTCTGGTTAATCATGGTTATAGGATTGGATTATATTGTGAAATCTATCAAAAATAATCAATAGTATACATAAAAACCATGTAAACTAGTGATCATAGTCACCACGGTCTTTCTACTATATTACTCAACGACTTCTATTAATGAATGATCCAACAGTATATCCTTGGTTATGATTATGTATCCAAAGAATGAATAATTATATAGATATTATTCACACATGAAAATAAATAATATTGATTATCATTCTTCAGGTTCTTTAACAAAATCCTCAAATGATCTTCATACTCTTCCTTCATCTTGAAATATATAAGAATCATCTGTACATACTACCATATTTTGGTAGAGGTAATCTCTATGGACTATATTGTTAAATCAATGAAGATACAAAGTGAATATGAATGTTTTAATCTAATACCTATAAAATACATAATGGAAATATCCCATATTGACGAATATCATGGGAATATAGTCCATCGTTACCATCCATTAATTATATCATGATGTAAGGTGAATTTTATAAATGTGTTGATCTCCATTGATTTTATTAGAATAGTCATGAATATCTTGTAGAAGACTCGATTTCTTGATAATGACCATGTCTTCTTCTCAATAATATATTCATAGATGCATTGGACCATCTTTATTCACAATGAAAAGAATAGTATCACCCAATAGTTGCACACTAGGGAATTTTAATGCCTTATCAACATTGTCCTTGAGTTTCTACTTCAATTTATGAAACATTATTTGGCCAATTATATGTACTATCTATTAAATAGATGTAGCAAGAGGTTTCAGTTATATTTAAATATCTAGTTCATGTTTCATGGTATAATAAAATAATTATTCATAAAATACTTTTGTGTATTATGGAATAGCATATATAGTTTTATTTATGAGTTTTTACCCAACCATTTGAGATAAATACACCCTTATAATAGGTAGTAATGTAACAACCCCTGTAATTATAGAATAATAATTTTTCATTCTTATTAATTTTTATGAATAAAAAATTAATTTTATTTTAATTTATTCAATTTCTAATAGAGTACTTGACATGAAACAATAGGTTTCGCTAAAATCTTATATTGCTCACAATGTTGAGTTATACCAAAAAATAATACAATAATAATATTATTATTTTAATTAATATTAAATTCTTAGTCGTTATATTTATGGGAATGAATATAATTAACTATATTATTATTATTCATGTTTTTTAAATGTTTTAAATTTATCCAATAAATATTAGAGGCTTAAAATGAGAATAAATATCAGTTTAAGCATGAAACACTCTAATATTTTTAAAAGGTCTGTTTACATCCTTTTTGTGGTGAAACTTTTTCAAATCTATTTTTTTTCAATATTATATGTTCTATTTGCCAAAAAAATTCTTCTATAGATGTAGGACATCAAAATTAACTTTGAACAAATTTTTGGTAATTTTATGATATTGTTCGTTTTTTATGAATAGTGAAAATTAATGCATTTATATTCAAAATGATATTTTTAGAAAATTTATTTATATTGATATATTTTAATTTTTATTTCTATTAATGTTTAATTGGATTATATTTTTATTAATTAATCCTTTGGTGGTCAGATGATGTAATTTAACTTTTTAATTGGATATAAACACATGATAATCTTTTGATAATTATTAATTCTTAAAAACCCTCTTTTTGGGTTTGACAATGGGAATTAATTTTAAATAAATTAGTTCAATTTATGTGTTTTGAATTTAGAAAAATGGATTCCATATTTGGAATCAGAATGTCCAAATTTTGTAAATATGTTCCTTTTATTTTTGGACATTATGAATAGTAACTTCAGTAATTATTTTTCTTACCATGGTTAATGGGTAAATCTGGTAAATAAAGGTAATAAATAATATTATAATAATATTAAACAACCTTAAAAAATGTATTTATTTTATTGTATTTGATATTTCTTACCCTGCTCATCCTTGGGTTGATTTTCAGACCCCATGGGTCTATTTGAGAGTGATAATGACATTTTATAAGAATTATTTTAAAGTAAATAAAATATAACATAAAATGTATCTTTTAATAAAAACAATAATATGGAGTTATATAACTGATCTATTAAAATATTAAAAGTATATATAAATATAAAAACATTTCCTACATCATGATATTTTATTTATAATTTTTAAACATTCAATAAAAAATTAATTATGACACAATGATGATGTAGTGGTTTCTTCATTAATGAAAGATATAAAAAATGATATTTTAAATAATAAATTAAATTAAATTTGATTATATTTATGTAATTGATGAATTTTATGGATTATATGGACATATTACCATTTATTTAATGCTATTGGTTCTAATGAACCAATTTTACATGACTTTAATAAATATGAATTACTTGATAATGTAAAATTTGATATAAATGTGTTTTTAGAACAAATACTAATTTATTAAATGATATAATAGTTGTAAAAATATAAGATTCATCAAACTCACATATTAAAGGTAAAAAATTTCATTAATTATCCACTTATATTTCTCTAGGCATTTTATAGTAAATATAGTTACCATATATTATGAAAATCCAAGAAGACATGGTAAGAGTTAAAGTATTTAACAATGGGTTTAATATAATAGATAAGGTTATTTTCCAGACCTAAACTATTCCAAGATGCCTTGGTTGAGATAATTTCTACCTAAAAGCATTATATATTTTAAATAAATGTGTTGTGTACCATTTGAAACTGAATATCATTTTTATAATGAAATAATATTTCAATACCATCCTAAATTGCCCCTCCTCCCTCTTAAAAAAGGCCATCTTCTCTACCAACATACTCACAGCTCTCAATCCTTTTATCACTTCCAAAATGTTTTCAAATAAACTCGAAACATCATTCCATTCATCCTAAAATCATTATATTGTGTAGAATGAAATTCAAGAATTCCTTTTGGCTCAAATCAAAAGAAGTTACACAATTTATTGTTAACATCTTCTCTCTAGTTCCTTTCATTTATTTTCCTTTTCAAGTCCCTATTCACTTCTTATTATTTGATTACATAAAAAAGAAGTATCCTCATTATACTAGTATGATATTATGATACCTATTCAAACTACACTTACGCACACCTCCATCTAGTGGATACAAACATATGGTTTTTGTCTACGGTGAACTACTCCCTCATAAAACGAAGATTATTCAGTTTTCCCCTATCACCTCTAATGGAGGAAATAATGATGAAATTGTACTTATATATGATATTTAATATATTTATATTATCTTTATTATGCTTTATTCTTTATTTACAACAGATGTTTCTACATTGCATAATTTTTAAATTCGATAATTTCATTTGAGGAAGCGAAGACTACATCCCATGCCAAGTGATATGACTCATTAAATCAATAAATTGAACGTATAAAGTATGGAATTAATGAAATTATGTAACATATATTACATTGATATTATAATATAATTATAATATATTGATGTATCAGTTATTTTTAATTCCATTAAATAGGAAAAGGAAAATAAAGCAGTATTCATGTGTACGTACGAATTACGGTCTCCATGAACGATCTATTTCATTTTTTTTCACCAAATGTTTTGGACTATTATAAATACACATAAACTAGATATATATGATATTTAAATCATGAATATGATTCTGTAGAATATGTAATTTTTACCAAATAGAAGATTTGTATTTATATTATGTTCATTTTGGACTCAACTATCGAACCTCGACTGAACAACCGATGTGATATTGAATAATTATATGATATTTATAGACAGGTAATAAGTGATATAAATGTAATAATAAACATAAAAAAGGTTCTAAATAAAGTATAATCTAACCTATGTTTATTATTCAGGAATACAAATAATCAATGATACAAGTTGGACTCAATGTAATAGACATCATCTGAATCTCCTATCATTGAGACATATTTTGGTTTATACATGAACTTCATTTAGATGATGTATGAATATATAATTTTTTGTTTAATATCATTCATCATGTTTATTATGTAAATTTTTAATGAATAATTTTATTAAACTACAAAGGGGTGATGTTTTTAACTTACATGGTCACAACGACCTTTCTTCCGATGCGACTATTATTTGATATTTAACTTCCATAACACGAAAAAATGTTTTTAATAGAAAATAAATAAAATATAACTTTTTATATATTTTGGGATTCAAACTTATATTGAGAGAGAATTTATTATGTTAATATATTGAAATGATATTTTTTGATTACAATGTGGAAATTCTATCTTTCTTTTATTCATGTTTTATGTGTTATATTTATTTTTTAGTTCATAGGTATCAAATACATGTACAGGTGGTTCCATGATAATCCATTAGAGGCTGAGCCTGAGATAGATCTCCATTTCATTTTGTACCATGACATAGGTAAATGTTAATATTTCTTATAATAGATTTAGGGAATATACGATGATGGGTATTCAAGACATTACTCCATATTGTTTTGTGAAAGCTACAATGTTATTATGTTATGGATACCACAAGTTACATTTATGATTTAGGATTTCTATATGTTACTCAAAAAATTTATTATTTCTTCAGGTATGTTATAGTGCTTATGTTTTTCGATTGATTAACATTATTTCATCGTTTTGCATGTATTGATGGAGTAATTTTATCTTTCCTTATTTAAAATCCTATAATGATATTCCTATGATCATCCTACGTTTTTATTTTTTTTCATTGGGTATAAGGAAGGGTAAGAAAAAGGAAGAATTCATGAATATTTTATCAGAAAAATAATTTTTGATTTATTAGAGGATTTTTATTTTTAAAAAAAATAGATATAGTAGGGGTCTATGTAATGTATTATTTGAGATTTAATGTAATATTTATGGCATAATTCTCCAAATCTCTAAACTTGAAAAGATCCTTAATGTGTGAGAAAGTAAATTATTGATTAAAAATCAAGATTAGGCAATGTTTAAGGACGTTCCTTGTATTTAAATTGACAAATAGGCCCCGGTGACAGCATATACACCCCACCTTAACAAGGTCATCGGGTCTAGGCCTGCCAGGTACCACTAGTTTCCCTCATACACATGGTCCCCACCCTGGGGCCCACCCACATACCTGAACATGCCATTTGACTAATGACTACCCCCACTACCCAATACGTGTCCTTTCTAGTGTTATTTTCCCTTACTCACACACACCTTACAAAACAACCCTGATGGTCACCCATCCTAATCACAACTCACATCCAAGAATGATTTCCTGGGGAGATCTAATCAGGTAGGCTGCCAAAAAGAAAAGTGCGCCATGGTAAAGAGAAAAGAACAATTCAATAATAGTTTTCTCAAGTGTATGATTATTTGTTTATTTAAGTAATTTATTCATGAAAAAAATGGATAGAGTATATTTTTCTCTATTGTATTATTTGATATGTAATGTAATAGTTATGGCATAATTCTCCAAATATCTAAACCTAAAAAGAAACAAAATGTATAAAAAATTAAATTCCAGATTAGAAATAAAGATTATGTAATGTTTAAGGTGGGGGCCTTATAGTAGGTTTCAGTGGTCGGTTTTGATTACTTTAAGAGTTATGATATTGTTAATATAAAATCTATAAAATTATTTTTCCGATATGGTAATATTTAAATGATATAGAATTTTATGATTTCCATGTTTCGTCATCCATGATATGTTTGTATTTAGAATTATTTCCCATAAAGGAAATAAGGTAGCTATGGTGCGACTACATCAAGAGGACAATAACCTACCAATTCAAAAATCAGAAATGGTTGGAATAAGAACTGGAAATATTTTTTCAATAATGGAATAGTTCCCTTAGGCCAGAAATAGTTGTGGTATCCATGCACGAGATCATCCAGATCAAACACAAAGGGACATGTCAGTAGTGCATCATTTCATGAGGAAAAATCCTCCATTATTCAATGGATCATATGAACATGTAGTAGCTTGAGGGTGGATTAATGAAGCAGAAAATATATTCGATGTTAGGGGTTATTCAAAACATCAAAAGGTTAGTCTCGATGTTTACCATTTTGATGGTAGAGCTGATTAGTGGTGGTCAATGCCTAAATGTATCTCGGATAATGAGGATATTGACACTACTGATTAGGATTAATTCAAAGAAATGTTCCATGAGAGATACTTTCCTATGGTAGTTTGACTTAGGATAGAATCAAAACTCTTCTAATTGAGGTAGGAGGATGACTTTGTGGCTGCCCCTGAAGCGAAATTCACTGGACTGGCAAGGTATGCTCCAAATATCATACAGGATATTTGTAACATCCCAGGTAAATAAAGAATAATACATATTTCATATTTATTTATATTTGTGAATTATATAATAATTTTACATTAAAGGGGTTTCTATGTTTGATAGTGTACCTGATACACAACAATAAGTTTCTTTGAAATCTTACGTTTCACACAAATAATATAAAATTATTATGTTAAATGGTAGTTAACTCCTAGACATTGTATTGGCGTGAATGAAAAAAACTAACTAAAAGATGATTATACATGTTTTCTAAAAGTATTTTCATTTATCCAATAAAAGTTAGAGGCTTAAATGTGAATGAATCTAATTTTAAGCATAATTTACATTAAAAGGCCGATTTACCGCCATTTAATGGAGAAACCTCTTTAAAAATAATTTTGGTCACTTTAATACATTATATTTGACAAAATATAATCTTTTTTTATAATGGGCACATAAAAATTTACTTTATGTAAATATTTGGAATTTTTTTGATAAATTTCATTTTCTAAGGAATAATGAAAAATATTGTATTTTAATTTAAGACTGTGTTTTAATATAATTTATTTATATGGATAGATTATTTTTTTAATTTATTTTAAATTTTAATTAGAATATATTTTTACCATTTAATCCAATCTTGGTCATTGAAATTAAATTCACCTTGAAATTGGACAAAAACACGTGTCATTCATTTGATGGTTATTGTTTCTTAAAAACACGCTATTTGTTTTAACAATGGGAATTAATTTTAAATTAATTAATGCCAATTATATTTTTTGAATTTAGAAAAATATACATCATTTTTGAATTTGGAATTTCAAATAAATCTTAGGCACAATATTTTGTATTTTACTGAAAAACAACATTTTTTAATTAATAGTTAAATCACTTAAAGGTAGTTACAAAAACTGATTTTTTCATTTCAATGAAATTTTACCCCTTCTACGAATTGAATTTTGAAAATCCAACATACATGGTTGTTATTAAAAATTAAAATTTTGTTCAATAAGATTAAAATAATTTTTGGTTAATAGTAACTTTTGACTCTTATTTACCGTAGTTAAAGGTAAATAGGATAATTCAAGGTAAAAATAATATTGCAATAATTCCAAATTACCTTAAAACATTTCCTAACCCTATTGTATTGTAATGGCCGACCCTGTGCATATTTTGGTCTATTTTGGGACCCCATGGAGCCACTAATGAAAGATAATGACACTTTAGATTAATTAATTTAATGTAAATGAAAAAATGACATAAACAAAAATCTTTTAGTAAATTAAGATTTATATAGTGATATATAATATATATTTTGGACTATAAATATTAATTGGGAAGCTAAAAATATTTCCTACATCATGGTATTTTTTTATAATTTTCATACATCACATAAATTAAATTATTTATGACACAATAATGATGTAGTATTTTTCTCATTAATAAGATATTTTAATAAATAAGATTATAAATATTAAAATAACATCCAAAACCTGTCTAATTCCTATTGAATGAAATTATATAGACAATAAAACATCATATATTCTACGTTAATGTATTTTGGACCTTTATAAACCCAATATAATTATATAATAAAATAATATTATCACACTTTCTTAAAGAGCCCCTCCTCTCCCTTACAAAAGGAGACCACTTCTAAACAATTCCTCACACATCTCAAGCCTTTTGGCTCGTCCATCCTCTGAAAAATTATTCTTGATACATCTATATAATCCTCATATAAGCCTTACCTTAGTTAGAAGGCACTTAAATAAGTCCCTTGGTTCAAACCAAAGGGAGTTACCCAAATTAAAGGTAACAGTTTCTCTTAAATTGTTTTCTTTTATTTTAATTCTCCAACCAATAAACTCTTTTTATTCCTTTATTTTGTAACAGCACTAGTGTACTCAATATAATAGGATGTTGTTATGGTATGGATTAAAACTACACTTACACACACCTCCATCTAAAGGGTGTAGAACATAATGTTTCTGTTGATGGAAAACTAATCCCTCACGAAACTCTGATTGTTCAAATATCTCCAATCGCCTCTCATGGTGGCCAATATGATGGCACTGTATTTATATATGATATATATAATGATTATTTCTTCTTTAATATTCTGTATTATTACATTTATAGAAATACTTTATGGATTCCATAGTGGGTAAATAATATAATCTCATTAGAGGAAGTGCGGACTACAACCCCCTCAAAGTGATATGACTCGTTAATGCCTTATATGGGACGTATAAAGGATGGAGTTAATAATATTGTATATTATATTATAGTGGAGTTATAATTTAACTATGTATCATTATGTTTTTAATTAAATTAAAATAATAAATAGAAAATGATGTAGCATTCATGCGTACGTACAGCTTACCGTCTCTATGAACGGTGCATTTCATTTCTTACCTCTAAATGTTATGTACTATTATAAATACATGTCAATACTAGATATATATGATATATATGATATCAAAATAATTGATATCATTCTGAAGATAATGTATATCTTACCACATGAACAACTTATAATTATAAGCTGATCATTTTTTACTCAAGTACCAAATATCGATAAAATGACTGTTATTAACATCAATGATTACATAATGTTTATTACATGGTAACAAGTAATATAAATGGAATAATAAAAATTAAAAATGTTATTCATAAAGAATAAATTAACAATAGTATATTATTCCGGATATTAAATAATGAACAGGTCTAGTCGGACATAAGGTTAGGGGTTTCTTATCTCACACTATATTTCGTGATATTTCCATCGTTTGCCACTTATTTATTGCATGTGGTGTATTTTGTACTTCCATTTTATATATATTATTAGTATTATCTTTAAATTAATTGTATTATGTAATTAATTTGGTGGTTATTAACTTTTGTTCATACTACATGATTGATTACAACGAAGTAAGGGTTTTTCATCTCACTTTTTATTCTCGTGAGATTCATGTTATATGGGACACTATTTCATTTTGTGTGGAATATTTATTATCCATGATTGTATTCATTGTGTAATATGCTATAATTTTTGGTTATATAAATATTCATTGAATTATCCTTTTTTCATGAGGTGTATCTTTCATATGTTACACAATCTATAAGGGAACATTTCACCCTCCTCATTTTAAAAGACATATTTTTGTCATGTCTTAAAATTTACATCTTATTTTGTTGGGATATGTTCTTATATATCCTTAGTGCTATAAATTTTATGTCTTAGTGATGATATACCCTTCTTCTCTCATCAAATCATTTTTTTAATTTTTATGTGGCGTAGTTAGTCTGTCGAATTTCTGTAAAGGAACTTCTTATCCAAATTTCACTTCATTGGGTTAAACTTGTACTAGTTGATTATGTCTTTCTATAAATATGTGTGAATTAAATCTGATTGTTTTACACATAATATTCACTTATATTGGGTGTATTTATATTCCTCACACATAATTATGTAATTGATTTATCGTTAATCTATTGATACTATCTTTATAATGGATTTCGTCTCAATTTATGTTCCATTGAGACTTCATTGTTGTTATGAACCAATTCACTATTATATGGTGTATATACTATCCTTTTCCATATTATATCATGAATACATTTATTCTCATGATATTATAATGTTTTGATTAACTTATATTCTTCATTATTTTTATTCAACGGTCTCTCATTTTGTTAAAAAACATTAATTAAAATATTGTTTTAAATGTTTTAAAGATTTATTCTTCAAAATATTTCTCATTAATGTCCATGTTTTAAAAATGGGTTTTAAAGATTTATTTATATGGACATTAATGTTTTAAAATAATAATTCCTTTAAATTCTTCAAATTGGTGTGGGACACTTTGAATAAAAAAAATCTCTTCATTAAATCTTTTAAATGGTATTGAAAATGGTTTGATTAAGCATTTTTTATTTCAATTTCTTAAATTGATATATTGTGATTGGAATGTGGAAATGTTATACTTCATTTATGTTTGTGCTCTGTGTTATGATTACGTTATGGTTATTGTGTATTATTTATGTATACGGGTGGATATGTAGTAAACCTAGGGCGGGTGAGCCCAATATAGCTCTCCAATGCATTGGGTAACGTGAAGGAGGTAAATGTTAATGTTTCTCCTAAGTGATTTATGGAATATACTGTAATGGGTATTCCAAATTTACTCCCTATTTAGATGTGATAGCTAAAATGTTTGTATGTTATTAATTCCATAAGTTAACTTTATGATTTATTATTTGTTTGTATTATTCATAAATCTTATTATTTCAGGAGGTATGTTATGACTGAAAAGTATGGTTTTATTGATTTGTATTTATTAATGGGATAATGGTTTCATTTCTTATTTTATAACCTTTACTTACCTTTTTTATGCTCATCCAACAATTTTGAAATGTTTTCCATAGGACTTAAAGATGAATAGGGTCAAGGATGAGATCAAGGAAAAGTCATGTTGTCTAAAATATAAAACTATACATGTTTCTTTTTAAGAGTTTTACTTTATGAAAAATGGATTCCTGAGTAGTACTGTCTACTTGTAATATTCAAGTTATTCTGTAATAGTTATGGACAAATTCTCTAAAACTCTAAATCTAAAAAGATCATCAATGTCAATTATTCATTAAATTCAATATTATGTAATGTTATAAGGTCGGGTCCTTATAGTTGGTATCAGATGTCGGTTTAGACAACTTTAGGGATTAATAGTTTTTGTTAGACATATGGTTTGTCCCTATCTATTATTTCAGCTAAATCCTTGTTTTATAACTTTTTCAGATCAAGGAATGTTAGTTAAAAATGGATGTAGGAGGATATCAAAGGACATTCCTACCTCTTCCTGATGACATGGTTGCAATAATTATTGAAAAGTCATGTTCAGATGATTGTGAAACTATTTCTAGCATATAACTCACTTGCAAGAAGTTGTTTGAGATATCAAACACCTCCACTATACCTCGTTATCATCATTGATCATGGTTTGTTTTAAGAAAAATCATATTTTCAATATATTCTCATATTTTTCAATAAATTTAACTATTATCAAGTCATTTTCAAATATTTTACCATATCACAATATTTTGAAGCATATTATGATTTTTAAAAAGGGTTCTGAAGAAGGAGACCATTCTGCAACCTATTTATATTTGCTTTAAAATATAGTCTCTCATCACATACCTATGGTATTTTAAAAAGACCATTAACTGAAAGTTTCAACTCAAATTTGGTTTGAATATTTTTTAGAAATCATGTTTTATCAGATGTTTTGAAATTATATGTCATATATGATTATTTTCCAAAACATTTTTCTATGAACACCCATATGAAACATGTTGTACTAGGTGTATTTGGATGGAGTAAGGTAATGATTTTGAAGGAACTATAAATCATTGTTGCAATTCATGGACCATCTACCTACTTGAAGAAGATGATGATGAAATCAATTGGACCCCATGATCACGGTATGATGTTCTTCATTTTGGGGATCATTTTATTTTATCATATTGTGGTAAAATAAGAGTTCAAGAATTAAGATGTTGAGTTCATAATGAATTTCGATGAAAATTAAAGCCATATGAAAAACATTGAGGTTAAAACATGATAGGGTTATTTTTTAGTTTTATAAAAAGGAAAACCCATAGAATGGGTAACCATCCGTCGCATCCGGCAAGGCTATAGGAATCGAACCCACAACCGAAGGGTGAAAAGGGTGCATCGCCTAGCAGTAGCCTACATGAAGTCCCTAGTTAGTATGACTTATTATTTTAATAAAATAATTTTATGGAACAAGAATACGTTTATTTTTGGAACTTATGTTTTATAAATTGGATATACTTAGTATAGAAAAATGATTTAGTGATTAAGTGATAATGGTTGTTGTGGAAGATGCTCTCTGTTTTGAGGAATCATTATATGCCTAAGGAAGATAGAATACTATGGATTTTAAATTGTGGAATAATGGATAAAATTTTAGTTTTTAAGAATCTTTATTTTTATTATAGACATATGATGATTTGGTTTATTTATGAAAATGATTAAACTACCATGGAGAACATGTGATATTATTAATTAGATTTCAATATGAGACTTTATGAGTAACTGTTGTTATTTGGAGATAAATGTTATCTTGGAAGACAATGTAATTAAATCCTTATGAGATTTGGTTTTCAATCTTAGTTTGTATCACTTTTGTTGAATTTTACAAAATGTTGTTTTTTTAATGGTCTTTGTTGAACTTTGAGTTTGGTTTGAAAATTTTTGGAGATTAAGAGTAGTTTTTCTTTTTCTAAAAGATTATCTGTTTCAGTTATTATCTGATCTCACAATAACAATTTTGGATTTTTTTGATGTCAAAAGAGAAGGGAAATATATAGTTATTAATTTTTAGATTATGTGATTCTCAGGATGATCATTCTTATGATTTTGATTAGACCAAGTCTTTTTGAATGATCTTTGTTTGGAGAAAAGATATGTTTTTTGTAGAAACTTATTGAAGGATGAAACTCTACTTGAAGGTAGGTATATTTCATTATGTATTTATTTAATGTAGTAAATGTATTCCTCTAAATTATGAAAAGTAATTAAAAACAAAAACATTGTTGTTTTGCATTTCCTACTGGGAAATCAAAGACCTTTTAACACATCATATGTTTGTGATTTTCTAGTTGTTAAATTTCTCTTAAACATTTTTTCTATCACTCTCCATCAGAATTTGACAGTTTGTTCGCTCTTCCATATCCATGTTTCCCTACATGGAATCTAAGTACGGGTTATCTCGAGTGACCATTTAACTTTTCTTTCTTTCTTTTAGCTTAATATTTTTACTGAATCTTTTCTGATGTGGGACTTTTAATGACGTTTCCAAGCCTAGTTTCAAAATTGCGAGGACATAGTTCCAAAAAGGGGGGAAGGATGTAAAATCTAGGTAAATAAAAAATAATACATATTTCATATTTATTAAAATTTTTGAATTAAATATTAATTTTACTTTAAAGGGGTTTCTATGTTCGATAGCATAATCGATACAAAACAACAACTTTCTTTGAAATCTTATGTTGCACACTAATAATATAATATTATTATTTTAAATGGTAGTTAAATCCTAGCCTTTATATTGGAGGGAATGAACAAAACTAACTACAATATGATTATAAATGATTGTTAAATGTATATACATTTATCCAAAAAAACTTAGAGACTAAAAATGTGAAAGAATCTAATTTTAAGCATAATTTACATTAAAAGGCCGATTTACCGCCTTTTGATGGAGAACCCTATTTAAATTTAATTTTTGTCACTTTGATACATTATATTTGACCAAATAAAATACTTCTTCAAAATGGGGACATCAAAATTTACTTTGTGTGAATTTTTGGAATTTTTCTGATAAAGTTCATTTTCTAATGAATAGTAAAAAATATTGTATTTTAATTCAAAACTATGATTTAATCTAATTCATTTATATGGTTAAGGTATCTTTTTAAATGGTTTTAAAGTGTAATTGGAATATATTTTTACCATTTAATCCAATTTTGGTCATTTGAATTTATTACACTTTGAAATTGGTCATAAACAAGTGTCAATCTGTTGATAGTTATTATTTCTTAAAAACACGATATTTGTTTTAAAAACAAGAATTAATTTTAAAATAATTAATTCCACTTCTATGTTTTGAATTTAGAATAATATACATCATTTCTGAATTCAAGATATCAAATAAAGGTTAGGCTTAATTTTTTGTATTTTTCTGAAAACGTCAATTTTTGATGAATAGTGAAATCACTTAGTAGTTGATAAAAGAACTAACTTTTTCATTTACTGAAATTTTACCACTTCTATGAATTAAATTTTGAAAATATGACATACATGGTTGTTATCTTGAAGTAAAATTTGGTTCAGTAAGATTAACTTTTTTTTTTGTGAATAGTAACTTTTGCCTTTTATTTACCGCAGATAAAGGTAAATATGGTAATTCAAGATAAAAAGAATATTGTAATAATTAAAAATTACATTAACACATGTTATAAACTTATTGGACGACTAATGACCGACCATGAGCATATTTGGGTCTATTTTGGGACCCCATGGAGCCACTTATGAATGATAATGACACTTTAGGATAATTAATTTAATGTAAAGGAAAAAATGAAATAAACAAAAATATTTTAGTAAATTAATTTTCATATGGCGGTATTTAAATTATATTTTACACTATAAATATTAATTTCAAAGCTAAAGTTATTTCCTACGTCATGGTATTTTTTTTATAATTTTTAAACATCAGATAAATTAAATTATTTATAACAAAATAATGTTGTACTATTTACCTCATTAATAAAAGATTTAAATAAATAAGATTATAAATATTAAAATAACATTCAAAACCTGTCAAATTCTTCTTAGATGATATTATCTTGACAAAGAGTCATATTAGCTTCTACTTTAATGATTTTGGGACCTTAATAAACCGAATATCATTATATAATAAAATAATATTATCCCACATTCCTAAAGAGCCCCTCCACTCCCTTATAAATGGAGACCACTTCTAAAAAAATTTCACACCTCTCAATCCTTTTGGATCTTCCAAAATATTATTAATTGAGATCCCTAAATCACTATACTCATTTTAAAAGCCTTATGTTAGTCATAAGGATCTTCCAGAATTCCTTTGGTTCAAACCAAATAGAGTTAAACGAATTTAAGGTAATTGTGTCTCTTAAATTGTTTTCTATTTTTTACTTCTCCAAACCCTAAAATAATTTTATTCCTTAATTTTATAACAACAACACTATAATCAATATAATAGGATTTTTTTATGATAAGGTTCTTAACTACACTTACACACACCTCCATCAAATGGGTGAAGAACATAATGTTTCTCTGGATAGAAAACTAACGCCTCACGAAACGATGATTATTCAAATATCTTCAAACGCTTATCATGGTGCCCATTATGATGACACTGTATTTATATATGATATATATATTATGTTTAAATTTTTTTATGCTTCTTTATTATTCCATTTATATAAATCCTTTATGGTTTCTATAGTGGGTAAATAAGATAATATCATTAGAGGAAGTGCGGACTACCGTCCCCTCAAAGTGATATGACATATTAATGCCATATGTGGGACGTATAAAGGATGGAGTTAATAATATTTTATATGATATTATACTGGAATTATAATATAACTATGTACAATAATGTTTTTAATTCCATTAAAATAAGAAATCGAAATGGAAGTAGCGTTCATGCTTACGAACGGCTTACCGACTCCATGAACGATGAATTTCATTTCGTACCTCTAAATGTTATGTACTATTATAAATACATTTATATACTGGATAGTTATGATATCTAAATCTTTAAAATCATTATGAATATAATGGATATCTTATCACATGAACAACTTGTAGTTACAATCCGTTCATTTTTTACTCAAGTACCAAATATCGAAAAAACGACCGTTATTTACTTAAATGAGTACATAATGTTTATAACATTGTAATAAGTAATATAAAAGGAATAATGAACATTAAAAATGTTATTAATAAAGTAGAAATAATAATTAGTTTATTATTCAGGAGATTAAAGAACGAATGAGTCTAGTCCGATACAAGGTAAGGGTTTTCTTATCTCACTCTTAATTTCATGAGATTTCCATTGTTCACTACGTATTTATTGCAGGTGGTGTATTGTATACTTACATTTTATATATATTACCGGGATTATATTTAAATTCGTGGTATTATTTAATTAATTTGGTGGTTATTAACTTTCGGTCATACGACTCGATTGATTATAACTAAGTAAGGGGTTTTCATGTCACTTTTTATTCCCGTGAGATTCATGATATAATGGACACTATTACATTTTGGGTGGCAAATTTATTGTCCATGATTGTATTAATAGTTTAATATACTATATGTTTAGGTTATTTACATCTTCATTGAATGATCATTCTTCTATGTGATGTATCTTTCATATGTTACCCAATCTGTAAGGGAACATTTTACCCTCCTCTTTTTAAAAGACTTCATTTTGTTACGTGTTTTAATTTACATATTCTATTGTTGGGATATGTTATTCTATATCCTTATTGCTGAAAATTTTATGTCAAAGTGATGAGATACCATTTTTCTCTAATACACTAATTTTTTATATTTTAAAGTGGCATCATTAGGCTGTCGAATTTTAGTAAAGGAACATCTTAACCCAATTTCAATTCTTGGGGTTAAACTTATACTTGTTGATTATGTCTTTCTATAAATATGTGTAAATGAACTCTGATTGTTTTACACATAATATTCAATTATATTGGGTGTATTTATATTCATCACACATAATTATGTAATTGATTTATCCATAATCTAAGGATACCATATTTATAATGGATTTCATCTCAATTTACGTTCCATTGAGACTTCATTGTTTTTATGCACCAATTCACTATTATATGGTGTATATACTATCCTTTGGCGTATTATATCATGAATACCTTTATTTTTATGATATTATAATGTTTTTATTAAATTTAATTCCTCATTATTTGTCTTCAAGGATCTCTCATTTTGTTAAAAACACTTTAATTGAAATATTGTTTCAAATGTTTTAAAGATTTGTTCCTCTAAATATTTCTCATTAATGTCCATGTATTAAAAATGACTTTTAAGGATTTATTTATATGGACATTAATTTTTTAAAATGATAATTACATTAAAATATTCATAGTGGTATGGGACACTTTGTTTCAAAGAAACTATTTATTAAGTCTTTTATATGGTTTGATAAAGCATTGTTTATTTAAATATCTTCAATAAATATATTGTAATTGGAATATGGAAATGTTATCTTTAAATTATTCTTGTGTTATGTATTATTATTATTTTATTTTTATTGGGAATTATTTACATAAATGGGTGGTTTAGTGATAAACCTAGGGCGGGTGAGCCCGAGATGGCTCTCCAATGTATTGGATAACAAGACAGAGGAAAATGTTAATGTTTCTCCTAATAGATTGAGGGAATATACTATGAATGGTATTCCAAATGTGACTCCCTATATAGATGTGATAGCTACAATATAATTATTTTATTAATGCCATAAGTTACCTTTATGCTTTATGATTTTTATAATTATTCATAAATCATATGATTTAATGAGGTATACTATAATTGAAAAGTATTGTTTCATTGATTTGAATTTATTGATGGGAAAATGTTTTTCTTCCTTATTTTACTACCCTTATTGAGTTTTTTATGCTCACACAATGTTTTTGAAATGTTTTCAACATGACTTAAATATGGAAAGGGTCAAGGAAGGGATCATGGAAAAGTCATGTTGTCTAAAATTTAGAACTAGAAATGTTTCTTTTTAAGAGCTTTATTTTATGAAAAATGGATACTGAGTAGTACTGCCTACTTGTAATATTCAAGTTGTTATGTAATAGTTATGGCCTCATAATCTAACACTCTAAACCTGAAAAGATCCCCAATGTGAATTATTCATTTAATTCAATATTATGTAATGTTATAAGGATGGGTCCTTAAAAAATTGATACTAAATTTAATCTTTTTTACTCAAGATTAACTAAAATGTATCAAAGGGAATTAGATTCTCGTGAGTTATAATGTTTTGAAAAACTTGTTTGATGTGAAGATAAGGTGGAAATGGAGTCTACCGATGATCTAGTGTTCTTTAAAAAAAGATAGAATATGTGGTCATGGGGGAAAAAGAAATGGATTAACTATTCAAAATAGTGTGATGGTAAGAAACATAATTTTAATGATTGTGAAAACTGTTGTAAAATGAACAATGGGGAATGACTTTTGAATCATTGTAACTTCTTCCAATGTGTTAAAATTGGACACAAGGATCGAAATTGCGATGAAAAATATTAGTTTATTGATAATACAAAACACTATTTACAATCATTAAAATGTATTATGTGAAATGAAATGGGTCATTATAAAAATTATTTTCCAATGGAGAACTCAAATGATGGAAACCAAACTGAATACAAGCATAAAGGGATGTTTAAATCCTTTTAAACTACTTCATAAGATGTTGGGACATCAAAGGAAGTAGTTTCAGGCACACTATTTGTTTATTTATATTTTTCCAATGTTTTATTTATTCTGGGTGTACACATTCATTAATTTCTGAGAAATTATCTCGTAACGTGGGAATTCTAACTCAGTATATGAACCCTAATGTTGTAGTAAAAACACCAAGAGGAAATTTTGAGATAGTAAGAAATTATAAGATCATTATTTTCCTTGTGTGTGGAATGAATATACAATAAAACCTTCTTTTTCTGCATCTATTATAGTTTGATTTTATTTTGGGTATGGATTGGCTTTCAGTTTATCATGCTACGATTGACTACATAGCTACAGAGGTTTCCTTTCAAAATGAATTTTTATTTTTGTACAATATTGAACCCTTAATTTTGATAACATATCAGGAAATTGATAAACATGTAAAATAAGGAAATGAATTTAATCATCCACATACTATTGAAAACAAAGGAATAGTTCAAATTAATTATTTTCCAATGGTCAATGACTATCTTTATTTTTTTCATAGTGAGATCCCAATTTACGAGATACGTATATGTTTCCTGATATTGATGATTTTTTTGATCGGCTCCAGGGTGATCAGTATTTTTAAAATATTTACATGAGGTCAGGTTACCATCAGTTGAATGTAAAGGAAGAATACATTCAGAATAATGTTGAGCATGAAATTCATTTATGGGTTTTATTATAAACTATAAAAGAAGATACACTGTATGGGAAATTCAGCATGTGTGAGTTTTGGTTACAAAAAATTTCATTCCATAGTCTCATTGTATATAAAAAAGGAATAAATATTGATACTCTTAGAAAAATTTGTTCATGAATGTCCAAGAAACAAAAATATAACTGAGATTCATAGTAATCTTCATTTAGCAGGTTATTACTGGAGGTATGTTGAATCTTTTGCACACTTATCTAGTCCACTAATTATGTTTAACTCAAAAGGTAATTACTTCATCTAGATAGAAGAATGTGATGAATGTTTTACGAAATTGAAATGTTGATTAGTGAATGCTCCGGTTTTGGAACATCCATTAAAGAATGTTGAATGTTTTATCTAGAGTTATTCTTCATTGAACAAACATGGAGATGTCCTACTGAAAAATGATCAGTTAATGGATTGTGCTTCAAAATAGTTCATAACTAATGAGTTAAATTACCCTACATATGATTTTCAATTATATTATATTGTGTTTTATTTATTAATTTTGAGGAATCATTTGAATTGTGTAAAATGTGAAATATATACTGATCAAAATATATTGAAGTATATATTCACTCAGAAATAATTAAACATGATACAAAGGATATGGAAACAATTAACCAAGGATTATGATTCCATGATTCATTACCATCCATTAAATGAAAATAAAGTGGTTGATGCTTTCAGTCGAAAAAGTAATATTGTATTAACCGTTCTACGTTTGTAACGTGATCCTTTAGTTTTTTGACTTGATGAATTTTAGATTGGAAGTTGTTGGTGCACAAAATTCCACTGTTTTAATTTAGGTGGAAGTGAAATAATCTATATTAGATAGAATTAAGAAATCATAAAAATAAGGAAGTGAGTTAAAGAATGAGGTATAATTTTTTTCAAAATTGTAAGTTACCTAATATTTAATATTCATAAAGACTGTGTTTCGAGGTTTGGAAAGAGATTATGTTTACCTTGTGATACCATGTTGATGAAAGAGTTATTATTTGAAGCTTTTAGTTCCTTTATTTCAGTTCATCATGGAAGTAATATGATTTATAGAGATCTTAGAGAGTATTACTGGTGGGAAGGAATGAAAATAGATATTTCTGACTTTACCCTAAGATGGGTTTTTTCAATAGGTTAAAGAAGAGCGGAAGTTACCAAAAGGCATTATTTATCCTTTTTCAGTTACATAATTTAAATTGGAAAATATATCCCTGGATTTCATATTGGGATCACCAAAGACTTCATGAGGTAACAATGCAATCTGGGTTATTGTTGATCGATTGACTAAATATTCTCATTTTCTTCCTACTTGAGTGACCCTTTCTCTAGATCAACATTCACGATTCTATATTAAATTGATAATCATGTTACACGGATTTCCACTCTCCATTGTATCTAATCATGATACGAGGTAAATGTATTATAGTAGTAAGGGGATTTATAATTCATTGTGTATTGAATTACTTTTTAGTACATCTTTTCATCGTAATCAGATCTGTTGTAAGAACGTACAATTAAGGCCATGGAAGATATGTTACGTTCTTGTTCAATGGAATAGATGGGAAGTTGGCACCAACATCATTATTTGGATGAGTTTTATTTTAAGAAAATTATTCATTATCTTATAAATATGTAACCATTTGAAGCATTAAATATAAATAGGTGTCAAACTACATCTTTTTGGGAAGTATTAGGTGAAAGGAAGTTTATGGGAACAGAAATAGAAGTAGAGATGGTAGAAAAATATCAGTTGATTCAGAATCACGTGTGAACAACTTAGATTAGGTGGAAATGTTATGTGGATCATCAGATGATGGATCTATCTTTTGAGGTAGTTGTTCATGTCTTTCTCAACGATTGTCCATGGAAAAGTGTGACGTGTTTTGGTAACATAGTTAATTAGAGTTCTAGGTTCATTGGACCCAATGAAATCGTAGATAAATTTGGATATTTTAGTACATAGTAGATTTACCTCCAACATTATCCTGGATAGATAATGTTTTTCATGTTTAAATTTTGAGAAAGTATATACCGAATCCATCTCATGTTTTGAGAGTAGAGGTTGTTCAACTAGAAGAGAATCATTCTTATGAGGAACAACTAGTCTAGATTCATGACCATGGAGGGAAATTATTGTGGAATAATTAAATTCATCAGGTATATGTATTGTGAAAAAAAACATAAGGTTGAAGTGTCAATATGAATATTTGAAAATTCTATGAGGGATAAATATTGACACTTATTTGATAAGTGAATAGAATTGTGAGGAATCAATTCACAAAAGGTGGGAATGATGTAACAACCCTAGTATTTATAGAATGATAACTTTTATATTATATTTAAATTTATGAATAATATATTAATTTTAATTTTAAGGGACACTTTTTCCTATCTCTTAATCGACATGCAATATCATTTGTCTCCAAAATCATATATTGGACACAATATTGAGTTATTCCTCGAAATAATAAGATAATAATAGTATTATATTAAATAGTAGTTAAAACCTAGTTGTTTTATAGGTGGGAATGAACATAATTACCTATATGATCATTATACATGTTTTTCAATTTTTTTAAAATTTATAAAACTTATATTAGAGGTATAAAATGGGAATTATATTATTTTATGCATGAAATACTCTAATATTTTTAAAAGTTCTGTTTACCACCTTTTGATGGAGAACCTTTATTAAATATATTTTTTGTCACTATTATATGTTATATTTGAAAAAATTAACTTCTTAAATAGAATCAGGATATCAAAATTTTATTTGGATAAATTTTTGTAATTCTACGATAAAGGTCATTTTTTATGAATAGTGAGAAATACTGTATTTTAATTCAAAAATAAATTTTAATGTATTTTATTTTTATTTTTCTATTATATATTCAATGAATTTTAAAGTGTAAATGTACTATATTTTATTATTTAATCCAATTTCGGTCATTTTATGTAATTTGAAATTTTAATCGGTTGTAAAAACATATCAATATTTTGAGAGTTATTCCATTAAAAAAACCTGCTCTGTGTTTTTGAAAACTTGAATTAATAAAAAATTAATTACTAAAACTTATGTGTTTTGAAATTTGGAAAAATGGATTGAATAATTGGAATCATAGTATTCAAGTATTGAAAATAGGTAGCTTTTATTTTAAGATATTATGAATAGTAACTTCAGTAATTATTTTATTTATCATGGTTAAAAAGTATATCTGCTAAATATGGGTAAAAAATAATGTTCTAATAATATTTAACTACCTTAACACATGTCCTAATCCAAATGGATTAGATATGTTCGACCATTTTCATCCTTGGGTCTATTTTGGGTCCCCATGGGTTCAATTTTGAGTGATCATGACATTTTATAAAAATTAATTATGTAAAGATAAATAAAACTGAAACATGAATATTTCAGAAAAAAAATATATTGGGTTATATAATTGATATCTTAGAAAATAAGAATTCATTATAAGGATAAAAATATTTCATAGATAATGCTTTTTTATTTATAATTTTTCAAAAATAAATAAATAAATTTTATTATGAATGAATGATGATGCAATGATTGCATCATTAACGAAGGATTCAAATAAATGATATTATAAATATTAAAATTAATATTATTTGATTATTTTATGCCATCCAAAAATTTAATGGATGATATTGACATATTATCTTTTATTTAATGCCTTTTGTTCGAAAGAAAACAAGTTGTTATGTCTTTTTTAAAAAATCAATTACTTAATAATATAAAATTTGTCATAAATTAGTTTTTAAAATAAATTCTACTTCATTAGATGATATATTAGTACTAAAAATATAAGATTCCTCTATCTAACTTATATAATGTAAAAAACTCCATTAATTATCCACTTGTGGTGCCCTTGTGATTTTATAGTAAATATAATTACCATATATTATGAAAACTCAAGAACCCATGGTAAGATTTAATGTTTTAACTAGGGGTTAAAGATAAATGATAAGGTTAATTATGTACACTATAAATTTCTAAAACCTATTGGTTGAGAGTATTTTGACCCAAAATATTCTTATATTTTAAATGAATTAGTTTTTGACCATTTTAAACTAAAAATCATTTTATAATAATAAAATATTTCAATACCATCCTAAAGTGACACTCCTTCCACTAATAAAATGCCATCCCCTCTACAAACTTACTCACACCACTCAAGCCTCATATGTCATTCACATTATACCATATTGATCCCCCTAAATTCCCCCCTTTATCCTATAATCCTTAGATGGGTTGTAAGGAAATTTAATATATCCATTTGGATAAAAAAAGGGTGTACCCAATTTAGAGGTAATGTGTTATTTCAAGTTCCTTTCCACTATTCCCCTATCAACAACCTATGATATCCTTATAATTGATTACATGAAAAAATAGTATCATAATTATACTAGAATTTTTTTATGAGAAGGATTCTAACTACACTTATACGCACCTCCATCAAATGGTTACAAACATACTATTTATGTGAACGGTGAACTACAACTTCAAAAAATGATGATTGCTCAATATTTCCCTACCACCACTCATGGTGTTCATTATGATGGACTATATTTCTATATGATATATATTATATCTATATTTTATCTATTCTTTTTTATTTATAATTAATATAATTTCATTATGTTTTGAAAAATGTGTAAATACGATAATTTCATCTGAGGAAGTGAGGACTATCTCCCCAACAATGTGATATGACTCATTCAAGCCATACATGGAAATTATAAATGATGTAGCTAATTAACATATGTAAAATATATAACATATATATTATTTTGGAAATATAATAGACCTATGTAACATTTAGTTTTCATTCCTTTAAATATGAAAAATAAATGAAAGTATCCTTCATGAGTACGTACAGCTTACAATTTCCATGAACTGTGAATTTGATTTCTTACCTCCAAATGTTACAGACTATTATAAATACATATACAATTGATATAAATACATAAATATTATATATATACAATATTTAAATCATTAATATGATTTTGGAGATAATGAACTTTTGACCACATGGACAATTTGTAATTATAACAAGTTAATTTTTTACTCAAGTACCGAAAATCGAAAAAATGATCGATAGGAACATGAATAATTATATAATTATAATATCAAGGAAATAGGTTATATAAAAGAAAAAATAAACCTGAAAATGGTACACAATCGAGTATAAATTAACTTAAGTTTATTGTTCATGAATATAAATATTGAACGAGGCATGTCAGACTCAAGGTAAGGGACTTCATCTCAATATATATTCATTGAAGTATATTTTGGTTTATACAATACCTTATCTTATATGATGTATGATTATATTTTTCTTTATCTCATTTCTATGATTTTATAATGGATTTTTTTGTATGAATAATTTTACTAAATTAAAATCGGAATGTTTATTTTTAACGTATGTCGTGACAATGGCCTTTTCGCCTCTTTGAGTATTATTTGATATTTGATATCCTCAAAAAAACATAATGATTTTAAATGGATAATTAATATGATATATCTTATTATGTAATTTTTTATTGAAAATTCATTATAGTGTTCATTGATTATGATGATTTCTCAAAATGATATATTGTTATTAAAATGTGGAAAATGTTATCTTTCCACTATTCTTGTTTTATGTGTAATGATTATTTTATTTTTCGTGTGAATTTATTACGTATACATGGGGTAAAATGGTCAACCTATGGCTGGTGAGCCTGAGGTAGCCCTCCAATGCATTATGTAATGTTACAGATGTAAATTTTACTGTTTCTCCTAAGAGATTTAGCGAATATACTGTGATGGGTATTCCATACATAACTCCCATATAGTTATAAAAGATAAAATTTATGTTTATTATGGATTAAAAAAGATATATGTATGATTTTTAATTTCTATGTGTTATTCATAAAACTTATCATTTCATGAGGTATGTTATAGAGCATTGTTTTATGATTAAAAAGTTAGTTTTCAATGATTTTTATGTATTTATGGACTAATGTTTTCTTTACTTATTTAACATCACTTACTAAGATTTTTATTCTAATCCCATGTTTTAAATTTTTTGTAGGGTATAAGGAATGTCAAGAGAAAGGAATAATTCATAATTATTTTTATCAATAATATAATTTATGGTTTATTTATGGAGTTTCATTTTTGTGAAAAAATTAAATAGAGCATAAGTGTCTACTTTGTATTTTTTAAGATGTAATGTAATATTTATGGCCTAATTATCTGTATCTATAAACATAAAAATATCCTCAACCTATACTAATGTAAATTTTTGATTAAAAATCATGATTATTTACTAATTAAGGGAGGGGCCTTATATGTAATACCCGCATAATATAATTGTAATCAATTCTATGTTCATATACATCCAAACATGAATGAATATAATTATTTGATTCCAGAAATAAATGATTACTTCTCTTAATTTACAATTAAATGAGGGTAAATACTGGTAAATACAATACATTACTAAAATATTATAAAATTTTATCAGAGGGAGAATAAAAATATTTATAGGAATCACACTCAAGAACACTTATATCGAATAGATCAATATATTTGAGATACTATGTTTATTATATTTTGAATTTCATGGATTTATCAATTCCTAATAATTGAGGTGTTGATTTTATAACATTAAAAATGAGTTGTAAATATATAATTGGGTAGACTCAGAATAAAATAAAATATTTATAGTTATGGAGTTGATAAAAAGTATACCTTTTACACATCATTCCCATGACCCACATCCATAATTGTGATCACATGGGAAATACATTTATATTCTATCATAACTGGTCATTGATTTAGATATTTATTATTAATCCTTGGATTCATGTACCAATTTTAATAATTTCCACTCTCCTTGAAATTGATACATTAGGGTTTGTGAGGGAAATTCAGTTGAAATTTCTCCCCATTCATCTGTATTACTATAAATTTTTTAAAATAATCTATATTCTTTTTCCTGATGTTATTATTTTCCTTACATATAAATTTACATTACAATATATGGAAATTTACTCCATAGTCTCTTCTATAATTCTTATATTAAATAAAATTATTTTTCATTCCACCTGGGTTTTAATTTAATGTTTATTTTCATGAAACTAAAAACATTGTAACAATGAGAGTAATTGATCTCTATTTATAGCATCATTGTGCATCAAATGATTTCATCATTTATATCAAAGTCTCTCATGGATGATAATTTTGAGAGAAATGCACATAAACCATTAAATTCCAAGCCACACATTTTAATGTCAATGATAAAACCACATTAATAACATTAAAGTATAATAAAGTCTTCATCATAGGTGATAATGAATTCATTATCCTTATTATTTAGTTCCAAAAATTTACTTTTCATATTTATAAAGACTTCAATTAGTATAATTACTTAAAATATATTCCTAATTTATTCCCATTTCACGGATTCAATTTTTCCTTGTTTATTATTCTCATAAAAATATTCCACCATTGATCAACTAAAAAATCTATATAATACTTAAGAAAAATAATGTTTTATAGTTCGATTATTATTTAATAGATAATATCATTTTTGTATCATAAATATATTTCTTGTAAAAAAGTGGTTGAAATGAACCACTAAATCAACGTGGTAATTTCCTCACAAAAGACTTAGTTATTATTTGTTCCCTCCTTTGGGTCCATGGACGTTTCTAATCATTCATGAGACCATTGAAATCCTTAGAGAGTTGGGTAAAAATTATCACAATATTTAACATCCCATCACCCATTTTATTAGGTTGATCATTAGGATGGTAGTTGTATTAGTTATCACAATAATTATTCACATAATTATTCCTTGTTCCTTTCATTGAAAAGAATTAGTGGTTATATAAAACATTAATAATATGAGTAATCAAACTTATGATTATGAAAATTTTTCTTATGAGTTTTTAAAATATGAAACCTTATTCAATTATTATAACATTAGTTTCATCACATATCTATATTACTTATCATAATATTTCAATGATTTCATCCTCTCATTAATAATAATAGTTGATAAAGAGAATTAGGTTTAACCATTAAAGATTAATAAGGAGTTTTAAGCTTGGTTTGAGGTCTCAGGAAAACTCATCGAGGATCTAGTGAAGATCGAGTTCATAAAATTCATGAAATTTTCAGGGTTCGAACTTCTTGTATCATATTTTCTATATCTACATCCACATTCCAATATCCAAATAGACATTCCATTTTAATGAAAGATCACAATCTATACATTAATAAAACTGTGGGTAATTATACTATAAATAATCACATGCTAATTATTTCTACCAAATTTATCTAATCATTATCTTCAAAAATATCAAAACTCTAATTTGTTTCAAACTTATGAAAAATATCACATATATAAATATTTAATCATTATATATTGATATTTAATACATATCATACAATTATTATTAAAAAAAGTTTATTTTTTTATAAAAATAAATACTAATAAAAAAGATTATTGATGTCTAATGAGGTGGAGAATGAGGTTATCCCAACATATGATCATTTTGGAGTTATTTGGCATGGGTCCTGTAGAATTGAAATTAAGAAAGAGGATATATCTAAAAAATTATAATATATAATCTATATATATATATATATATTTCATTATTTATATGTTTATTACATCATTGTATTGTTGTTGAAGATCATTTTATAATATATAACAAGGTAGAACATTGTTTTCTGTTTCATAGAAATAAATTTCATGTAGTTGATAAGAAGATATAATTATATATGCAGAGTTTAGAGTCGAATGTCGTTATCCTTTCCTATGATGAGGTCATCTTTAAGATAATGGGTATCAACATTGAGTGGGTCTCCATGAACATATAAAGGTAAAAACTATAAACATAAAATCATCCTCATTCATGATGATTACGCACATATCATTATGTATTTTAAATAAGAAGCATCAATTATTAACAAAGGTATCATCGTGGGAGGACAATACTAGATCAATTTCATAGTATTTCTAATGTCTTGAAGTGATGATGAGTTTTATTTAATATCCCAGGTCCTCAAGTAACCTGAGATATAGGAAACCTCTTCATGATGGGTTAGAGTCCTAATTTTAAATATTTTTATGTAGTTTTACACATCATTATGATTATAGTGACTACGAATATCTCATATTTCTTAGAGTCTAGCCACAAATTATGTATCCCATCAAATAGATCTACCAAAAAGTGTATCTACTTATAAAGTCCATACTTCCAATAGATGTTCATTAATTCCATGATAAATGTTAATATAAGTATGTTTTTCAAGAATGTGACTTTTTAATAAAGCCACGCTTACCTCCAAAAATAGGTTCTTCTCTAATTCTAATTGAGGATGATCATAAAAGAAACTAATAGTTATCATTTGGATGCCTTGATAATAAATTTATTAGTCTATGGGAAGAGATTTATTTTATGATATACAAACCAAACAAAAATATTAAATGTGAAAAAATAATTTCTATATTTTATAAATATATATATAAGTATTTAAATAAATGGGATGAGCATTCTGATAGGGTTTAAAATATAAAATACCTAAACTGGCACCTATGAAGAATAATTTATCCGGTTCACACAATAGATAAATTATGTAAAACAATATTACCTAATATTCATTGATAATTTCTAGATATAATCAAGGATAATCTAATTTCTGCCAAAGGATATTTTCAGTTAAGGAAAAAAGGGTAGAAAAATAGCACATCTAATGTTCATTCTAAAAGGAAACCTCTCATTGTCCAATAATACCACTCGAGTGATCATAGTTATATGAGAGGAGGCATTATAGATTACTCCATAAGGAAGAGGTAGTAGTAGGAATATTATCTTCATCATAATGAAATGTGAAATTCTTATTTCCAATAGGAATTTAAAAAATAATTTCAATTGTAACTGAATCCTAATCATGAATTTACTTTATAGATTCTATAGTTTCTGGCATATTGAATATGATGATCATTCATTCAGACATTTGGGACGTGAGAGGTTTTTAAAAAACAAATTAGATCGTTAATTCTATAAAATTTTACATTTTCAATGAATTTTTGTCATATTCAATTCATATAAGAATGAAAAATATATATTATATAATATAAAAAATAATAATATAAATAGGGTGAGATAAATAATTATTGGGTGATAAGAACCACATAAGATAGAAACTATCTTCTCTAGTAGGTAATACATCCTATGATTATTAAAACCAAGGAGTTTGAGTGAATGATAAATATTCAACCAACAGGGATAGGTGTTATAAGATAATTTTTTTTAATAATCCTATAAGGAAGAAAATAAACCCTTCAACAAAATTAGTACAATTAGGTGAACATTAATCTTGTATTAAAACACAACCCAAAAAAAATCCTACCAGTTTTTAGAATATATTCAATGTAAGATTTTGATGATCTATTTGAAGATATTAGGGGAAAATCACAGATATAATCATGATACAAAAAGTCACTTAAATGGATAAATTACACTCATGATGAATGTATCATGGAGTTTCCTTCTAAGCATCTCTTTTAAAAGGAAAAAATTTGGGAGAAATTGGATCAAATTTCCTTAGGGCCAGGGAAAATTTGAAGGAACCATGTTTCCTCCCCATAAAATATAGAGAACCATGGAATAGAAAAAATTGGAATATAATTCATCAAAAAAATTCAATTGTTATGTAGTGGTTCAAGGTTTTAATATTGAAGATCTACTCTATATTTTCACACAAATTCCCCACATTGATATTCAGCACTTCTTTATACCTAAAATCATATCTGGATCTCAAAATAAATAGCGGAATCACTTCCCATCATCCCTCACATAACCCTATAAGACTTATTTTTTTTATAATTCCATCTTACTTAGTCGTTGAGTGAAATCCTAAAGAGGATACCTAAAGAGGAGGTAACATTCATCAACGACTATTTTTGATTTATTTCTTCCTCGAACCCCTTGAAATTATTATTATAACAAGATTATATTATAACATCATCATATTACATATAATAATTTCCTTTTATTTTTCATTCATGAACTATAAACATATCAAATTACATACATTGTAATACAAAATCATTGTTTGAGTGTACGGTAGACTATTGCATCGTGAACTGGTGTCATTTGTTTTTAAAGTACAATCTATCAGTGATAGTCATAATAGTATATTTCTTATTTATATATGTTATATATCACATATATGATATTTTAGATTTTATTTGGTTTTTTTAATTTCTATATCACACATAAATTCAAACACTGTTGTTTGTGGGAATACAATAATGTCGTTCGTGTATATGGAAAAGTACCATGATGCGAAGAAATGTGATTTCTTCATGATTTAATTGTGATTTATTATAGTTGTGTTTAACTAAAAAATTATATATATTAAATAAAAATTATTCTTTAATGATAATATATATATATATATTACTATTCATTTTAAAATCCAACAATAAAATGAGTACGAAAATTCAAGCTTACGTATAACCTACCATCTTCATGAGCACTGTATTTTATTCACAGTCCCTAAAATTTATGTATTATAGTTAATAGATATATACTAAATATTTATGATAATTATATAATTTTTTTTATTATTTATATTATGGAACCCTTATCAATTTTTTAGGAAACAAATATAACAAACCAAAAATTATATGAAAAATAAAGTGTTTATTAACCGAAACATAACCTTAACATGGAATTGTTAATAAAACAGTAGTAAAAGGTTATAAAATAATCATATATGGAATGATATATATATTCATATGGTTCAGTAATAGTTATATAGTAAATATATATGTATAATTCATCATTTTTGATTGTGTACGATGTAATTCAATACTAAAGGTAAGGGATTTAAATATCACATTCTACTTTCTTGAGACACGTTCCATGTTCAACAAATATATTTATGTGTTGTGTATAAATATTTAGAATTTATATTATGATTATTATACTAATAATTATTAGTATATATATATATATATCTATTTTAGGATCTCTATTTAATGTGGTTTATGGTTTAAATTTTACCAAAGTAGTATGTGATATTTTTATTAAACTGCTATGTTTGAGAAGTATGTTATGTTACACACCTATATTTACACACCATTTGTGTATACATTCCATTTGAGATATAATATCATGATACTTTTCATCATCATGATATTTTATGTCTCATTTAATGTTATTACTTAATGGTTATTATGATTCAATGTTACCAAAGTGGTAAATATTTTATCATACAATCTCATTATTTTTTGGGGATTTTGTTATTAAATATTCAATGTTTAAATATATTGATCTATCTATCAATAATTATCATGAATTTTATTTTCCTATGGTTATTAATTATATATTCAATTAATGGTACCATTATCCACACATTGGAATATAAAACTATTAAAAAAATTAAAATAAAATATTACATTATTTCTCTATTCACATAGAAATATATTTTCATTAAAACCCATGATTTCAAAAAAATACCAAAATCAGTTTTTATTATAATTCATTTTTTAAAAGACATATCAACCCATATCATAATTTTTAAAAAACATTTTTATTTTAGTATTCATTTTTCTCCAAACAATTCCCATTTTGCCTCACCAAAAATGTTAAATTAGTATTCATTGTTATGTATAATTTTAATATCATGGAAAATACTATAATATAATTTTTATTTATAATATTTAATTTTTAGTTTCAAATAAAACAATTTCAAAAAAATATTTATGCCTTAAAATTATTTATATAATGTGAAATTAATATTTTCCTCAATAATTGTTTTAAATAACATTTAAAAATTATTTTCTATCTAAGATGAAATAAATTGGTGTTAACTATTAATAATTGTGGATATGATCTAAGGAAACCATTAATATAGGTTTTCTAAAAGGATTATGTTTTGATGGCATGATGTTTAAGTGTCCCATTTGACTTCTAAATATTATACCATGTGTAAATGGTTATGAAACCTGATTATTTTTAAAGGTTATTCTATACATAAATGATTATGAAACATGTTCCTTTTATATAATTTATAACGTGATCAAAATATTATGATACCCATTTTATTTCCGGGGTTATGATCGGATGATTTTTTATGTTATCGCATCACACATAAATAAGTTTGTCATAATCTGATAAGTGGGTCATATATCTCCACCAAATGTATTCATTGAATATTTATATATCTTTTGATAGATAATAATGGAATGTAGAGTGAAACATGTTCAGTATGAATGTCTATAATATTGATTTAACTTGGTTCAGAAAAATAAATATTGAATTGTGAGTGAACTCAGTTCATTAGGGGGATTTGTATGCAATGATAGCTTTTTTAGCTAGTGTTGGTGAATATAGAAATGATTTTATATGCTTGTGTGCTTTCCCCAAATTCACATCCTATACCAATGTTATAATATCATCAATTTTATTATCTTATTCCAGTATTATTTATGTCTTGTGAACATCCAATCAATATTTCATAACTCAATATTATATTCTCTTATATGATGTATATGGTTTTCAAATGTTTTTCTCCAGTTACCTATCCCTTATATTATTCTTTTGCATATGTATCTCCATTTGTTTCCTTAATGTGTAGATAATATCACCCATACTTATGTTTACTTACCCCATGTGAGGTGGATATGAATAATTTATGATATCTATAATAGGGATTCTAGTTGTGAGTAACTTAGTTTGAGATGACATAGTTATCTTAAGAATAATTTTATATGTTTACAAATTTCCAAAGGCAATAGACTATTACGGTCCTCTGGAATGAGTTTGATTACTGTATGGTATGTCAATAAATATTATTTAATATCTATGTATGAAAATCCTTGGTCTCTATTATTGGTATTATAAGATAGGATTACTTATCCTTTGTAAACCAGGTTGAAAAAAATGATATCAGGAAGGACTTATATAGATATAAGTATAAGGATGAGACAAAGTATATAAACATACCATAGAAGTTTGGAAATGGAATGAGTTACTAGATTCATGTAATTAAATAGATTTATGGATACTAAATGTGTAGGTGGATCTTATATAGAGATTCCAATTTGTAATAACTCCAAAAATCATTCCATGAGATGCAATCGATCGTTACAAGGGGCACGAAAATAGTCTTTACATCACACATGGTTTGGATCTCCCTATAGATATTCATTGAAAATTCATGAAATTGTTATATAAAATCATGATGTATTTAAATTGAATATGATTATTAATAACCTAGGATAATCCTAAGGTCTCATCGATTGGAAATAAGGTGTCATGTTTTAGGTATCATGTAAGGGGTTTTCATGATTATGTGGTTCCCACTATGGTAATTATTTCATACTCTATTATTTATATTTTTCAATGGATGGAAATTGATGGAATCACATTAATGATGAATGTGTTGGTAAATGTAATAATTCCCCCCCTCAGTATCCATATTCTATGGGATCTAGATTGAAAATATGTTTTTTCTATAAAGTCAACTTTCTCAATATGTGATTAATGTTTTAAATATAAATAAAAAGGGATGTAACAAAATTATGTTGAACCTATACTAAGACAAAATCCATATCCTTTCAATAGGTCTTATAATAAAATTGTTTATGAATAATGTATAAGTACCAATGATATTTTATTTTACATTCTCTATTTTTTAGAATAATAAAAATAATTTTTTGTTTTCTTTCATTTTTTTGGTGAAGTGGTCAAATGGTGGAATCTAATAAAGAATAACAAGAAAAAAAATGAAATGGACAACATGGATTATGATAAGTTCAAGAAAAATCTTTTCAATATGTAAATCCCACTTATTATTCCTTAGAATATAGGGAATGAATTCTATATACAAATGCAAAATGATGATCAGTCCTTTTATACCATTCAAGTAAATACTTGAAGACTTGTGAGTTATCCTTTAGACGTTATCATTCAATAATAAGGTAAAATTGAATGATTCTTTAGTTCATTTAAACCAGGTATCCAAAAATAATTATCCATAAAATACATCAGTAGCTACGTATAATTTCATTGATCTTATAACAAGGTGGAAATGATGGTGTTTGTTAGGTATCAATATCATGGTTTTTTAAGAAAATTAAGATGGAGATAAAAAGAAAATTTCAAAACCCCATTGAGAGAATAATATTAGCTTCCCATATTTTTCAATGTTCGACAAGAAACATGAATAACTTTTCATTAAGTGTGATAGTAAATTATTACTGTTTGGGGGGATGTTCATTGATAAATTGATTTCAAAATTTATGTGAATAAGTTATATAATGATGTGAGTATAGATAAATCGTTACAATATTACCCTCCTGCACTTTAGTGAATTATGTATAAGGAGAATGTGAATTATTCCAACTGGTTCTCACACCATAGGGTTAATTATGATGATTGATGGTACAAACTACTAAAAATGACGTACATGGTGAAATACCATGTGATAACTATTAGTTATGATAGGTTCGATAACAACATGGTGAAAGGTTCACTTACCATCCACTCTGGAACTACTAATATATTTTCCAAATCTAGTTCTACTAATTCATTCCTATATAACGAATTTGAATGGGTATCATAAAGAAACCAATATTATTAGATATATAACTATATGTGAAAACCATAAATGGACAAATGAATTCATTTCATGTTTATGATTTATCTCTAGTTAATATTTGTGGGAATCTGCTTACTAGAAATCATTTCATTATTTCTTTGGTGGAATTTAATCTCATCTTATGCATAGAATGGAATTTTGAATATTAATACCAAATAAATTTTTTAGGATAAGAAGTCATATTTTATATTTCAAAAAAACCTACGATCATATTTCAACGTGATCGTATGTATGAACATCTGACAGAGACTACATCTATTTTATTGGTCTTAATTCCCATTCATAAGGGAATTTTATCGCATATAGTTTTGGAGAAACTCTAAATTAATGATGTTCCAATTGTATGATAATTTTTTGATGTCCATCCAAACGAGCATCATAATCTTCAACCAGAACATGTATTTAATTTCATGATAGAACCCATACATCGAGATACAAAAATTTCAAATACACCCCCACTGAATGGGCTCGATTGAGTTAAATTTATTATAGAATAAAATTTTGGAAAATTTTAACCGGGGATTCATTCGGCCAAGTGTTTTTCCTTGGGGTGAACATGTAATTTTTTTAAACAAATTATGGATAAATGTGAATTTTTATTGATTTGTAAGAGAATAAAAATATCACAATTACGATCATTTATCATATTCCCCATATTGAGGAATTTATTTATCAACTACATAGAGATCAATACTTTTCAAAGATTGAACTTTTTTTAGGATATCATCATTTAATGTTCAAGATGTAATATATTCCTTTTTCGTAATTTCATAAAAGTTATGGAATATTAAAATATATAGCTATTCAGTTGTATCTTACTAAATAAAAAATTGTCTTCATAGATATAATGAATGGAATCTTAAGATTTTAAAATGATCATTTTTTTGTGGTGTTTATATAATATATTATGATCTACTGAAATAGAAAGGATTTGAATGAAGACAACATGATACTTATACTAAAAATACAAGAAGATGAAACTACATAAAAAACTAACAATGGGTGAATTTTTCTATAAATCATTTCCATTTTAAGTTAATATAACATCATAATAGGGTATATAAGTCAGTCCATCAAAATCAAAGGCTACTGATTGTTGGACTAGACCAAAAATGATAACTGATATCCATAGTTATTTTTCTTTTCCTGGATAATAGAGTATTTTTAGATAATCTCCCTTGATGATCTAATCTACAAAAAGAATTAACATGGAAGGGATTCACATTCATATGGAGTTAAGAATGTGAGGAAAATGCCATAGAATTTTAGTGTAGATCAGTCAACGCACATGTGATTACATTACCCTCTAGTGGAGAAGGAGTTTTAATCTATAGTGGTGAATAAAAAATGTGATTTTGATGTTTTATTATGCATAACTGCATTTTTTTATCATTTGACACACATCAATTTGAGATTAATGAAAAAAATTACAAAACTCGATATTTCGCGTTAGTAGTGGTAAATTTCCAATTAAGGATTTGGTGGAATTATATTTACATTGAAATGTGTGTTATATATACCAATAATAAAATCATAGAGTATATATACACAATTAAATAATTTAATATGTGAAAAATAATATTTTTAGATATTATTAATGATTATGAATACATAATATATTACCACCTTTGGAAAATAACTTGGTGGATGATGTCTTGAGTTAAAATTATAGTCTTAGCTTCTCAATATTGTCAATTAAAAAAATATTCAAAATTATTATATTTTCAATGATAGATCTCGAAATCATGAAGGGAAAATATTTTCATTCACAGTTGATTTTTTAGCCATATAACTAAGTTAATATTAATGATGTGTAGAGGAGATATGTGGAGATACCGAAGAGGGGTAGAAATGTTTTTGAGTTTATCCTAGATTATGGCGGAATGATATGTTTCTAGAACCATGTATGTGTTCTATCCATACCATAATTAAAGATGAAATTTTTAGGGCAAGAATTAAGGTCTTAGTTCTGTATTCATTCTAGAATTACAAATATTTATTTAGATTTTAATTAAGTCTTATGGTGGGATTGAATGATCTGCGATATTTTAGAGTATGAATCTCGGTGATATGTATGTCTGGATGTTAATGATCATAGAAGAATGTATAAGGGGATATTTTTCCCCACTACCCATACAAGAATAGAAATTGAACATAATCACCATTGGTTTTATAGATAGACTGCAGACATCATCTAAATGGAACAATAAAATTTTAATTTTAGACGATATGATTAATAATTCATCACACATCATCACTATTAGATAAGAAATCTATTTGGAATATCATTCCATACTATAGATTAAGGAAGGGGTAAGGTTTAATGGAGTTCCACTTTACATTGTATCTGATAGGCATTTAAGTATAATCTTAATGTTTTGGTAACATTTTCATCATTATCTTGATATAGAGTCTAGTTTATTCATTATGTATCTTCCTCAAACAAATGATTACTCTGAATGAATAATAAATACACTATACAAAATTTTGAGATAATTATCATTGAATTTCAATGGTGGTTGGGATGAACCCCATTGTCTAGATGATTTTTCATTCAACCATTTATTTCACTTGATTATTTAGATAGATCTTTAAGAATCACTCATTGATATTAAATATAGAGCTCAATTATGATATAATTAAGTTGGAGAAAGAAAACTATTGTAACATGAGTTATCTGAAAAATTATAGAGAAGCTAAAATTCATCCAGCATCACATCAAAGAATTCCATAACTGATATAAAAGTTTTATTGGAAATAAAAAATATGATATATAATTTGATGTTTGTGAGAAGGTATCTCGATGAATTTATCTATTAACGAATTTAATGAGATTGTTGAAGAAATGGAAAAAATTCCTATGTATATCAGTCTATATTAAAATATTTCTCAAGTAAGGATGGTATTCTATCGATTGGTTATTACATTAAACTTATCTCATTCCCATGATATATTTTATTTATCTATACTAGGTGATTATATACCAAAAACATTTCATTTATTGAACTCTGAGGTCATACAATATGAGGAAGACAATTCTTATGAGGAAAAAATTAGAGACTATAGTTCATGAAGATAATTTTATAAGAATCAAGACCCCAAATATGTTTAATGCTTCCTGGTGAAACCACCAGTTTGAGGGAACTAAATGAGAACATGAGGATATGATGAGAGAAATTTTCCTAATTTTTTTATTAGAATAATGAAATTTAAGGGTGAATTTTTAATTTATTATAGATGAATGTAATGCCCCTACTTATTATGAATTGGTTCAAAGTAAATTAAATTATACTTGATGAATTTAATTAAATGGAACACCATTTTGAAATTTCATAATACAAAACACGATGTTAATCTTATGAAACATGCAACACAGTCTTAGCTTGTGTTGCACATAAAACCGATTATTAAGAAAACATGTTATATTATTAATTTAATTTTTTAAACAAGGCCATTAAAATAATACATATAAAATTTAAATATGAATATTGATAAATAATTTTCAAATATTGTGTATACAACATATATATATATATATATATATTTTATTAAAATGTACTTAATTTTTCAATTACATTGTTATATGTTTTGAAAAGACTATTATTTTAAAAAAATATATTTAATATTTTTTCTGATAAAATATTATTTTTTGAAACCTTAACAAAATTAATTTTTGAATTTATAATTTCAAAATTTTCTTCAGGTGAATTGTATTTTAATTTTATTAAATGTTTCACTTTTTTATTCTATAGTTAAAACACTGAATTTTAATTTAAAACATATGTTTCTTTTAATTAATTTAAAAATTTACGTTGTATTTTAAATTGGTTTTGAAGCTTCATTAATTAAATTATATAAATATTAATCAAATATTGGTATTGGGAATCAATTTCATATTGAAATTAGATATAAAAACTTTTTCAACATTTGATCATTTTTTGTTAAAACCCCACTTCCATTATATGTTTACAAGATTGATTTTGAATTAATTATTTCAAATTACATGAATGGAATTTGAAAAAATTGATTACATAGTTTCAATATGAATTATTAATATTTTATAATAAGGATAACTTAGTTTTTTAACATAATTTATAGTGAATACAGTAGAAATTATTTACCATAGTTAAGGTTAAAATGGGTTTATCAGAAGTTAAACAAAAAATATAAGGGTCAACATTACGTATACACTTTAAAAATATTTAATTTCCATATTTATACTTTATCATTTTTATGCTTCTAATTTTATCTATTTTAAACCCTGTTCAAGGTGTTAATTGTGGGAGAACATTTTTCATTTCAAAAATACCAAGTGTGTCCTCTACCCCCATATAAAAGGCTACCCACTGTCATCCATTTTTCATAACATAACACCAGTTTTGTATGGTAAATACCTACCCAATTGTCTTTTTGATTTCAATAATTTTTATATATTAGACATAGTTTGTGTATAAATTCATCATTTTAAGGGTTTTGGGCAAACGTAATGAGGATACTTGAAGAATTGGTAATGTTCATCAACTGGACTTTTGTTTTATTTCTTCCTCCAAATCCATTATATTTTTGTTATATCATTCTTTTATAAATATATAGTATATTAAATATTAATATATATTTTTATTTTAATATCATGACCTGCATCCATTTATACTTCCATCCAATTGGTTATGAAATCATTGTTCATGTGTGTGGAAGACTACTGCCTCACGAACTGATGTTGTTCATATTTTCCATTTCAGCCATTAAATTCTTATAATGAGGACATATTTTTTTTACATATGAATTATTTGATAAATATGTTTTTATTATGATTTTATTATTTTTATATCACATATAACTTCATACTCGACATTTTTTGGGAATACCACAATATCATTCGTGTGTACAAAAGACTACTGCCTCAGGATGTGAAGTGATTCAATCATGCTTAACATGAAATGTATTAAAGATGAATTTCATAATTTTTCATGATATATATATGTTATATTAGAATATTTATTTAGAGATAATATATATCATTTAATTTTAATTATTTTAACCCAAACAGAAAATGAAAAATGAAATTTATCTATATGTACAACCTATCAGCTCTATGAGCGGTGTATTTCATTTAATATCACTAAATTTTATGGATTAAAATAAATATATACAATGAATATATATGATATTTTACTATTTTTTAATATTATTGGGATGATAGAACCATTTTTAATGTAATTGGAACAAAAATATTATGAATCAAAATGTATTTTTAAAACAATGTGGTTATTACCCAAAAGATAACATTAGCATGGAATTGTTAATAAATGTGTTATAAAATGTCATACAAATAATATACGGTATGATATATATGAAAATGGATATATAATAGTTTAATAATAAACTAATAATAATTATACATGATGTTTTAGTTAGTACGACAGAATTCAATACTCAAGGTATGGTATTTTCATCAATCATTTTACTTCCGTGAGATACATGCCATTGTCACCACATATTGTATATATATGGTTGGAATAATTCCCAATAATTTATTTTCTATTTATTATAAATGAAATTATTTGGATTTATATATCTATTTGATGATCCATAATTCATGGGTTTTCATATAAAAATGGTACCAAATGGTTATGGAATGTCTTTTTTAATTTGTTTTCTTTGATATGTACATTAAATTATGAACCTATATTCTTTCATGAGGTTTGTATACAGACCCTTTTACATGTAATATCATTAATTGTTTAATCACAATTATATATTATGTTTCATTTTATGACACCCTTGATGGAACTTATGATTCATTATGACTAAACTGGTAAGTATTTTATGTTACAAAGTCATCATTTATAAAGATTTCTTATGATTAATGCTCTAATGTTTATATATCAAAACCGAAATCTCACAAATTATCATAAACCATCATCCCCTCTTATTTTTAATGATATCTTCAAGAATATGTACAATTTTTTAACTCATTAAAATATAAAATTATAAATAAATTTTTTTATGAAAATCTGACCTTATTTGTCTATTTAGTAGAACATATATTTTCCTCAAATACCATGCTTTCAAAAAACTCTTCGTGAAGTAATTTTTTACAGTCTAATTATTTTTAAAATGAATTTTTCAGTTTTTATTACAATATAAATAGATCGTGAATGAAATATTCTTGTTATTTTCAAAATCTCATAGTGTCACGTGAATAGTGTCTTAAATCACCACAATTTGATTTTTTTCATTTTAGAATATCTATAAATAAATGTTTTATATAAAACACAAAAACCCTGAGAAAATAAATTAATATAACCAATCCCACAACTATCAGTCAATTTAAGTTACCCATAGATATTTCACTATAAAAATACATTTTTAATGATAAATTATATGTTTTAAAATATATAATGGATTTTGATATGGGAATATGTTATTTTCATGTTGGAATCTATTGGTTAATTTGTAATTGAATCCAAACATGAGTTTGCGGAAGTTCATGGTTTTGAAAACCACATTGTAATGATTAACTAATCATTATATTTTATTTTATTTTATTGAAATTTTTATACTTGTGATTATAAAAGGGAATTATTATGTGTAAATTCAATTATGGTACCATCATTGAAATGATCAACATTCTTATATATGAATATCATTGTGCTATTGTTAATATTATATATTCACTACCAGATATATTTATCCCCTTAATGATATATAGAACATGAATCCGATATGAGATATGACTTCATAAACTCTTAATTATTGTTGATGGATACAAATAAAAATATGATTCATTTCAACATATTATACAACCACAACAATAACCATTGAATTTAAATTTATAATCAAAATAAAAAGTCTATCTATTTTTTCTAAATAATAGATTGCAAACATGTTTTTCTTCATTATGCTCAATATATTGTTAATGAATTATTTGGATATATTTTACATTTACTCTCATATATTTAATGAATTTTTTAATATCTTTCAATCCCATATAGTTATAAACAATATATTAATATATAAAAATTATATGAAATGAAAATTTAAATATTTGGATGTCTCTTGTGGCTTATTAATCAGTAGATTGTCTCTATCAAATTTTTCAGATGAAAGAGTATTTTTCATCAATGATTTAGTAAAATGATTTATTTTTAGGCTCATATGTCCCCATATACATGTACATAATCATTTTTAGGGTGATACTACTTCCTATTGATTTTTATCTCAACCTTTTTTGTTAAGGTGATTCTCTATAAGAAGAACTATTTCGTTATAAATTAGAAAAAATTGTATGTTATTTTTCATTTATATTAATTGTTCTATATAGGATCTTCATAATATATAAGTCATATACCACATTCAAACATATTTCTTTTATTTTAATATTTTAACACATCATCATAATGGCATTCACCAAAGAGTGTTAAATGTTTTTAAGAAGAACTTGGTTTTTTTAGTGATGAAATATGACATATATAAATATTTGAATTTTTTAATTTAATTGATTTTTTTATATATTTCAAAATATGATCTGGTGATTTAAATTTTTTTATTTTTGGTGGAGGATTAATAAACATATTTCTCATAGGTTTATGGGTTTAAATAATGTCGGTGGGTGTCCATAGTGCGTCACTGGGTAACTAGTACAATTATTCTAGTTACATAGTACAAGATTTAAAGATATTGAAGTGAAGGATTGAGATATTGGATGAACAGTTCTATGTACTATTATCAAATAACAGTGGGATGGGTACTCAATGTAGAGTTGTTTTCTTTCTAATAAATTTTTTATTCTTTTTGTAGAATTTTTATTTCCACCACCTATTTAAAAATACCATCAATGTGTGTTATTTATGTATTCTTCAAGGGGTGGGAGAACCTCATTAATGATACCCATCATAATCTTCTATCAAACCATTGATATTGGGTTGTTTTGGAAGTGTTTCTTCATTAGTTTATGGTAATTTCCTCATCTTACATATCCCTTTTCTTCTTTAGATATTTTTATTTAAATTTTACGGGATTATAAATAATATTTAGTGTATTTACACTAGATCATCATATAATAAGGTTTAATAAATGTGAATTTTTAGGGAATTAAAATAGAATTATACAAGAGGATTAATACATATGTTTCATGTGTTTTTTATTGATCTAAGCCACAAAATACATTATTAATTTATTTTTCAGCAAATTATGATTTATATGAGACTATTTATTATTATATATTGGTGAGTTTTTTTATTTTGGATAAATAATATTTCAAGACTGATCCACAACCTTATTCTTAGGGAATTATAATCCATACATCATTCAATTTTTCATCCTTAAATTATACACATAGTAATAATTATGTTTTATTTTGATAAATTAATTATATGTTTATTATAATTTAATTCGTAGCCTCGTGGTTGAGTTATGGGGTCATTATTTTAGACTACTATTGGAAATTAATTTTAATTCTATGGAAGATGTGTGTTAATATAAAAAACATTATATCCATAAATATTTCCCTATATTACATCATTAAGAGTTAATATATATATTATTGTAAAACTGAGAATAGATATGTGGATGTATGACATTGATGGGATCCAATAGTGGGATTACCATTTGAGCGGAAAGTATAGGTAACTATATAGAGATCATAGAATTCCATCTAGTAGTACATAGAATGTTCACACCTATTAATGGATATATTAATCATTAGAAAGTCTTGATTTATTGAAATTGGAACCTTATATGGATTTTATCACAGATCTATGAATCATGTGAATTAAGAATGTATATTTCTAGCTTATGTGTCAATCAGATATATTGATTCCTATGGGTTCTCCTTTTTAATGATGTGGGTATGAACGAATAAGGAATTTGTAACATTGGACATGCGTGAGTGACCCACCAATGAAAATAACTGGGTTTATTATCTTACTGATTGATGAGGATGACCTATCTAAATCATGAATGGTTATATAAACTATTAGGTTAAACACAAGATATTTATTTTCTTGATTAAATGGAATGTGGTAAGATACCATGATGGTAGAATATTAGTTGGATATTTAGTCCTTATATTAGTTTAAGGAACCCCATTTATAAATATTAAAATGTTTTTTAGGGTTTCCCCTTTCACCTTGAATTATGGTTCCTCATTTATGTGAATTTTTACTACTCTGTGTACGGAATGATCATCATAAATTGATCTTTATTTGAATGAAGCACAAATTAGGTTCAAAACGAAATTCAATTCCTATAAACTGTAGTTCCATAATAAGAATGTGATAATTTTTCCATAACATTGTTTTCAAATTATAAATATTGAATTTTGTTATAGTAACTCACTTAATATCTTCTAATTAATATAACCTAAACAATAACATTTTTACCACTTTATCATCTGTCATGGTCATAACTTTTAATACCATATAATATTTTTATAATGATCCACCATAAGGTGGAATGATTTAAAATAATGATAGAACATTCGAGGAATATTGAAAAGATTATTATAGGATTTATTTTTTAATAAATAATCTTAATCATGTTACTATGACCACCTATTTCTATTTTTATTTATCATCATCCCCCAAATTAAAATTATGTAATAGTTTGAGCGGTCCAATTTACCAATTTTTTATTATGTTACTGAGAAATTATGTGATAAAGATTAATTATTTATATATTAGTACCTAAAAATAATGGAATTAATGTATAGTCAGCATTCATTTTTTAATATTTTTTTATGTCTAAAACATTAAAAATATTATTTTTGAGATATTTTATAATCAATTTCATCATGTCAGTAGTGATTTTTTTCATTAACTAGAATAGGATAATGATATTTTTATGATAAAAATTTACAATTGCTTTTCATAAACAATCCTCAATGTTTCATAATATTTTTACGTAGTAATTTTGGGAAAAGGATTCGAATTCAATAATCTTTATTAGACCAAAAAATATTTAGTTCTCTTTAAACCGATATCCAAAAATTAATTTTTTAATGAAAGTGCTACTAATTTTTAAAATACACCATGATATAGATTGTAATTACTAAAAATTAATAATATTTAATTAAAATATAATTTCTAGTTAATTTTTAATTATCAATTTATATATTAATAATAGTAATTATTTTATATTTATTAAAATAGAAAATATGTGTACAGAGTACAGAGATGTGTGTCTAAAATGGATTTTGGTGAAGAGAAGTCATCATAATAAATATCAATGATCCAAATAGACAATCTCCCAATAAATAGTCTAAAAATAGGTCAGTAAATGCACTACACACATCTAAACATCTTCAAACATGAGAGCCTTCATCTAAAATGTAATGGATAGGAGATATTTTAGGTCAGTGTTTTGTGAGTCAAATTTGGGGCATCACATTAACCAAAAGCTATGAAATCACAACAAAAATCACAAGGATGGCATATTCAAAGAGAAAAATACCTTTAGATTCCACATAGATGAAATTTTTTTGGTTGGACCTATGGATGTCAATGTTTTTTTCCCTAGTTTCAAAACACTATTACTCAAGAATTCATACAACCAGACTCCCCTAGAATTCAAAAATTTAGGAAAATAAATCAAAATAGATTATAAATATTTTTAACTCTACTGGATTATGTTTTATATTCTTACATGTAACATTCATCAATGGATAACATCATTTTTCAAGACATGTATGCCATATGAAACTCCAGTTTTCCCACAACACAAAGCTTATAAGGAACACCCAACATGGTTATCTACCAAACACACTTTTTCTCAATCCCATTTGTCACAAAAATCTAATTATTCATTAAACTATAATCTATTTTGAATTTAATATAGAGCACCCTAGTTTCAAAAATCCTTTTACTAGACATATTAATGTTGATGTTGAGTGCTCATGGCTCTACATTAGCTTTAGATGTTCTTAGCCATGAAAAATTCATACACACAATCTGTAACATCAATCATGATTCACAATTTTCTATACACCCAAATAAATGTGGAGAAAAACCCTCACCCTTTTCTCATAAGCATAGTCATAGTCATCCCTAGACTCTTTCCACTCAGCTTGTCCATGGATTAATTAATGCAGTTTGTTCACAATGATTGGCCTGATAGAATTTTTTTGTAGGACCTACTCATGTTCTCTCAACTCATGATAAACCTATGGGTGTCCTCCATTATATAATCCCCAATTATAGGAAAATCATGGGATAATAACATGGTCCACTAAACGATCCATGATTCCATGGTTTAATCAAAACATAATCCTCAATCCATAACTATATTCATCCTATTTCATAATACCAACATCCTTGCTGCAATTCAGTAAAATATATAAACATAAGACATAATCATACCATAAAATATGTGATTATACCATAATTCACCATATTAGGTGAGTGTGATTCCTCATGTGAGGAGGATTACATGACACACATTATTCTAAAACCCCAATGTGTAATCCTCAAACTATACCTTGGTGTCTCTACTTCATTTACTCAAGAATCGTTTCCAAATAATGATATGCTATATAGTATGATCGTTTCACATGAAATTAATCTATACACATATGAATTACAGGGATTTCATCCCATTACTATAACAAGGTTTATATGATTCCACATTGAGGATCAATCATGACATTACTATCAATCCATCATCTCTTGGGAGGTGGTATCTTAAAAACATAGTCATAATTTATCAGATTTTCAATACACTCACTCAAAGAACCCATGTCTCATTATGAAATTAAACATTAGGTAATATACCATTGAATATAAAATGCATCCCCAACCATACATGATGAGAATATGTGGATTCATCCCCATTGTAGATTATCATATGAACCACCTGCATGTGATGAGTTTACATGGAAGAGTCTCAGAAATAATTTGAACCATGCAATTATGTTGTGTGATGAGTCCAAGATGTCTCATGTTAATAGAAAAGGAAAAACCCATAGGATTCATAAGATATAATTTCCATGGAGTTAAATATTGGTAACCTCATGTGTATATTATAATATTCCTTATTTTATGAGAATAAGAAACCTAAGTGATGAGTATAGGATCCCATGTCCCTTTACATAAAAAATGATATGATTTTTTAACTAGTGTGATGATCAAAAGGTTCTTCATGTGATGAGAATGAATCAACTTACGTAAAATTTATTATAATAATATGTGATGAGTATAAGACCACTACATGGTTACCATAGGGGATGATCCTAAAATATATACAAGTTGTGAAGATAACATTATCACTCAAGTGATAAAAATGAGATTCATCATGTGATGAGAATAAGTATACAATATGCTGAGGATGGGACCTTTTTTATATCATTAGGTGAAAAATTTTATTATTCATGCATTATTAGATAATGATAGGATGCCTCTAAAAATTATCTAGGGATGCCTTAGGTGATGATAAAATGATTCCTTACATGATAAACATCAGAGTCCTCATGAATTGACAATGAGTATCATATGGTAATGAGATAGGGTTTACCTTGGTATTGTTCTTAGGATTCCATATGTAATCTCATAATATTCCATGTAATAATGTAATAGCATACCTTAATTAAAAATCAATTTATTCTTTTTGTTTAAAATATAGGTTTCCCATATAGCCCATCTTGGGAATGATATATACAAAATGCCAATTTACCCAATAAGTTTTGATGAATCTCAATTTCTCATCCTTTCAAATAGAAGTTATTCATCCTACATGGAAATTTTTTGAATTAATTAATAGGTTTTATAATAAATATGGATACAAGAAAAAGTATTCAAAATAATATCCTAAATCAATGTTGGAGATTTTGATTAGGAAATGAGATCTATAGTATAATCTAATGATGGAAGGGTCAATATCCCATTTTCTTTCTTTGATTAAGGATATGACACAATAAATCCTCTTAGGGACTATCCACCTATATTTGGACACAACTACCACAAGAGTAAGGGATAATGACTATCCGATATAAAGATCTGACAATGGTAGACCTAACTGGAATAATCAGAATAAATAATGGTAAACCCATCATGAATCCATTATTCATTGATAGTTAGAAGATTTGTATCATTGGGGGATTCACCATCAAAAAAATATGTAATATTATACATCTTGGGTATCATTATCATTAAACTTATACTTATACATGGTTTCAAATATTTCTTACAAAATGGTGTTAAGTGATAATTCTATGAATGATTCCCTAACCACCAAAAAATATCATGGAGATAGGATATCCATTCATGAGGAAACTAAAAATAACTAGGCACTGAAATCACTTATAGCTTTTATCTACCCAAATGGAATATCCTCACTGTACCACATGCAATAATATCTAATTGTTGACCTTTTCCACATATATGAGTATGAATAATTAATTCCCACTTTGGGTATAGATTTTTATGGACTAATAGTAGGGGTTCCATGGAAAATTCATCACCAATGAGGAGAACATTGGAGGATATAACCTATTTTTCACTACCAACCATTATAATAGTCATTCCTTATAATTAAATAAGAGGACCCATCCTTACACTGAAGAGGTAAGGGGTGTTCTTTTTGTGGTATCGCTAGTATCTAGTCGGTAGTTTCCACGGATGGATCCCACCTCCAAAATATACAATCTCTGTAGAGAATCCATGTTTTAGATGGACATATTGATATGTTCTCTAATTCACCAAACTCATTCATGATAGTATATTTTTGTTCATATGGTTAATCCACCAACCCTATATGATATAATTCCACTCTTACAACTCCAATGGAATCTTCTTTCATCGATTCACCCCCTTAAATCTTTATCATAATATAAATATATGTTTTTAAAAGACTATTATCGTGACACTAGCCACTGTTCTAACACAATGAGTCAACTCTCCCATCATCTTGCCTCATCTCCAACATACAGGGCAGTCCCCCCAATTCCAAATATATGAACAACCCATATTTTCTTCCTCATGGTAGCAGGGTTACCAAATATCATATATGTCCATCCCATGAACCCAACCATAATACCCTTATAATATCTCACTATGATCTTTATATTCTCATGTTATGATTATTTAAACATTAGAATCAGAGGTTGGATAACATAACCAACCTCATATAATCGTTTCTTTTTTGAAATCTAATTCCTCAAATGATTCCAATGCTAAATTTTCTCCCTCTTACCCATAGTTGGGGTACGTACCCATTATTTTTGAAATTCTATTCCCGAATATGAGATCAAAATGTTCCCCAATTACCATTGCATCTACCAATATAGGGAATTTTTCTAAGTTACCTTCTAGGGATAGAATATTTAGTTATCCCCATCACCATCAATGTGTCTCCTCTCTACCTCCACACAGGATGTTAGAGAGAAGTTCATATTAGGTATATCACCCTTACATGAGGAATAAATTTCAGGATATCCATATGTGATCAATAGACTTATTCACACACAATAGGATCCAAACTATCTATTCTAAATGTAGAAATGGATGACTGTTATCTAAAATGATAAATAATACTCCTCTCAATGAAATATGAATCACATGACACCTTTATAATATAAATATTAATAGTAGTTATAGTATGTGATACATACTCTATATTTTTGGTTGTCTCATATTGAATCTGGTGGTGACATGGTGTATAATTATCCTCCTTATCATGATCATGTTGATTAAACTAGGTTATAAATACCTAACAAATCCAATATGAAGAAGCGTTTTAGACATGGGATACCATGAAATTATTCATCCCAAATATGATTGATAAAAATCATGGATCATGCCTCTAACTGATTTTTTGGGTGATGTAAAAAAATAATTGTAAATGATATATTACCTACAGAAGAATCCATATAAACTCTTAGAATTATAAAAATATTGTTGATATTTTTAACTTTTATTAGTAATTGTATCTGAACGGAGTGATTCATGTTCATACCTTATGAGATTCCAAAAACCCTAAAATAAATGTATCACATTGCTATAATATATTTACAAATATGTCTTTACTAATGTTCACATCATGGAAATGGGGTGTTATACGATTCTATTATTCAGTCACCTCTTACAATGATATTAGACCCCTCTATTATGAATATTGGATAGTACTAAAAACTCTCCATCACTATCCAATACCATGATGATTTTTTCACCATCTTTCCAACACATAAGAAGAATCATGATTCAGGTTATTATTCTCTTAAGGAGTATCCATCATTAGATTACTAGCTATAACTGTTGAACCTTCAACATAAATTAATACACATCATTAAATATAGGCTATGGCCTCCCTAATCCATGATGATGTACGATTTTTTGGAAACCATCAACACGAACATTGACAATGGAAATGTGATTACCAAGTATCCTAGTGCTCATTAAACAAATTGGACAATGAACTAAAATTAAAGGGTTACATTTCTACAAATATATTGAAATCAAAATTTTAGTGAAATATTACAAGTATCTTTATGAGTGAAGGGGTGATCAATAAGACATATTTCGCACTCCCTTTAGATTCTAGAAACTGGTAACCCATGATAGGATAACAGTCATATAAGTAGGTGTTACTCCACCTCAAACTAGGGATTAGGAAATAAATTATTTTGATCCTAGATGCAGCTGACTGTTTCTAAATGTCCCATACCATGATGATCAACATTGTTTTCCACTATTTTTCCATATTTTCACTTAATACCATGCCACCAAACCAGTAAGTAGGTAGGGGGTTATATATACCACCAAAAATATTTGATAAATGATATAATGAAATTTCTCAAGAAAGGTAGAGACAGATCAATAAATAGTGTATCATGAAAGGATTTCGTATCCATAATGGGGGATTATACAGATATAAATACATATTTAGAAAACATGACATCATATCATTAAATAGATTTCATGACCCAGTGATTTTCATTACCCACTATGTCTCTTGGCGTGGCTCAATGTTGGGAACACTATAAAACTAAAAAGCATCCAAACCCTAGTGATTTATTCAAAATATAGATCTTCATACCATTTCTAGGATATTCATATGACGTAATTATCTGTCACCACATGTGAGGATCTATATCCTCTTTTCCTCTATGAGGTTATCTGCACATTCTGTAGGATGAGTGTCATTAATCTCTCACAATACAATATTGAGGAAATGATTAGGATTTTGAATGAATTTGGTCTTGAGAGGATTTATTTATTACCTCAATGTATTTCTCCCTTGATATCCATTTTTGTTAATGATATTATAGATTTTTTCGAATAGAAATTACCAATCCTCATCCCCATGACGTATCTAGGATAATATTGACAATCCTCCATGAGATTCTAGAACAATGATGAATTCATCTAGTGTAACATGTTGTGGTATTAAACAATAACCTGTACAGTGAGGAATAAATGTACTTGACCAAGTAGTAGTCGCAACCATTACCCACCAACATTATCACACAATCCTATGATAGTAGAAGAAACTAATGTCACACTAAATCTTACCCTCATCCAATTTAGTTTTAAGAATACCCTTATATTATTCCTCACCCGGTACAATCTCACACATAGAATGATTTCTAGGTCCTAAATCAATGTTATGTGTACACAATCCCCATTATGTAATGTAAAACCTAATATACTATTATATGTATGACTTACATATACTTTTCATCATTTTTCCATGAAGAATTACATTATAAAGAACCTTGAGATCAATAATTTTTTTAGGTTGAGTTTAAGTCACTTCCTAACTATTTAACCTCTAATAGATTCCATGAAGAAAACATAAAATAGGTCATAAACATCATGGACTAACACATTTTAATTTTACATTATTATTTAATTGAACATGATGACCCATTAGTAAGCATAACATGTGTTACCACCAATCTTGGTGACATTGAAGTTATTAATAAGTGGTAGAAAATTTTGATTGAGGTAATCAACATTTTAATGATTGAATATCTCAATAATATATCACTATGTACTATGAGATAATTTATTTATGACTAAACCAAATATCAATCAAAGTGTATATTCCATCTTCCATTGTCAAAAATTAATCTATGCACTCACTTAATGCTTAAAAAACTAACACCATGGTCAAAACTTTTTCACCATTTCTTCCCTATTTTTTTAATAGAAGGCCAATATGTTTTTGGTAAGTTTATGACGATAATTATTGATTCTAGGATAATTTCTATGGATTTATTTCACATAATTGGATTTAATTTTTGAAAAATTCACTGTGTAACTTATCATGATTATTTGAACTGGTATTTAATAATTAAATTCCTATTACATGGATTTTTCAAATTTTAAAAAACAAGTAAAGGGAATGAATTATGTAATGTCGTGTAGAATAATTAAATAAACCCATGATTTTTTTTTATTTTTTGGGGATGTAAAGAGGAGGCCATGAAAAATATAAGTTCAAATATAATTTTTGTATGGATATTAGTTGAGAGTTGAAGAAGGGTTTGATGGATCTTATTGACGATTTATTTTTATTAAATTTAATATTTATTATATTCTATGTAATATTTGAAGGACTCTTTATTTCAAAAATTTTCATACAACTGATAGGTTAAGGGATTGTCAGTCCTGGCCATATATCGGACCCAATTGTTGACCATTCTTGGGAAAACATGCCTAAGCTAGTTAGAGCATAGAGGGAGAGTGGGACCTTATATAAGGCCTGGAGGAGATATCATGCCCCAAAAATCACATTGTAGGAGTGTAGACACCAACTTGTGGGGTGGAATGGTAATAATGACAGCTAGTATAATGTGGTACCATATGGGGGTGGGGATTTCTATTATCTTATTGGAGTGGTTGTTTCACATACCACACACTAGAATAATGATAGAATCAATGTAGGACACATAATTAAGGGAATTGTTCCTCCACCATTTAAAATAATTGACATATCCTACACCACATGATCATTTGATATTGGTCATCCTATCTATATTAGAAATAATATTAATCCTCTGGCTTCCTTAAGAATCATAAATACACTAATTCATAGTCGATGCAATGACCAACCGAATCTAGGAATCATTTAATAATTTTATAATGGGATGTAAATATCAAGATCAACCTGATATCATGCATGAAACTATGTTTCTCTTGAATATGATAACTCAAATAATGATCTATGGAAGAATTTCAGAAAATAGTTATAGGGGTAAATTTGATCATGAGGGAGATTTTTCTTAGATAAACAAGGAGTATTTGATCCTTATCACATAAACATGAAAAGATAAACATAAATGATAAAATATAAATCATGAAATAAAAACACATTGATATTCAGAATAAAATTGAGATATCACAAACTACTAGAGATTATTTAATGGTTCTTGAAAAAACAATTTCCCATATATTCTTTATACATATGAAATAATATCATTAGTGTGGAAATGAATTATTCCTTTTCTATAAATATTTATTCACCATGGATCATGGTGGTTCTACCAATACATTGAAAGAGATCCCATTTTTTAATAGAAATGTAGCGCACTGTAAACCATATATGATTCACAAAACTCAAATATTCTAGTGATTAATTTTTTCTTACATAATGGAGTGTTATTTTAGCGTTCATATTTTTCACAACTCTCTTGAAATAGTTCATGATGAAACTTATTTTCATATAGCCACCTCGAGATAGTATATTATGAATCTTCCATGTTTTCACAAATAACCTCATTCCATCAACTTCTTTTATTGCACGAACAATTTTTAAACATTGAGATAGTGGATACTCATATTTTTTCTCATAAATAATACCATTTGACCTTCAAAAGAAAATACCCATTTGTTTTGTGTGCAATACAGAATAAAAAATGTTTTAGAATCCCATGAACATGATTTTATTAAATAAAAGTGTAATGTATTTACATGAAGTACTTTATAAGGCATAAGAGAGTATATTCATGATTCTATGAATAGATATTCATTGAGAAATCATGCTGGTTATGTGTGTGTGCATACATCGTGTGAGTGAAAAATAGATGTTGAGTTGTGTGTGTGTTTGTAAAAGGTTTTCATTAAGAAACAAAAGGTGAAATCCACATAATCTCTTATAGAATGAAGAACTTCCATGTTACATGGATGATATCCTGGATACATTGAATTTTAATTATCTACCTAAAACATAATTATGGAACTTCTATTATTGACTAATATTAATGGTTTTTCTATGATTGGATGCCATGAAACTCATGAATGAAGTGGATTTGAAGTGATTTTATGAAATTATTTTTTAATGACCCAATATTAACATACGTAGCAACTAAATAACCTTTTTGCCATACTTAAACATGATAAAAACCTTTACCCAAATATCATATTAGTTTATTACTGTTAGAAACATGAATACATAAACACTGGTACATATGAAACATTATTATCCCCCAATTGGTTTTTGAAGACTAGAAGCCCTTTTAAAAATATCAAACATGAATTGTATATTTTTAAACAGTGGAAGGAAACATAAAAAAGAGTGTGCTCATATTATTAGTAATTTTAAACAAGGGAGATATGTAAACATAATCATGAGCATAAATGTATGAGAATGTTTTCATGAAATTATAACATCACACATTTCATATCAAGGCTCATAAAAATAAATCATGGAATAAAGATTTTTAGTATACAAAACAATAACCATAAGTGAAACATGAGAGTAATAATATCATAGAAATATGATATGAAATTTTCGGCATACACATAAGCATAAAAATAAAATTTCAAAGATACTGACCAAGACATTAAAAATAAGTTAATATTGGGATAATTACTCATGTTCCTACATATGGGTTGGGATTTATTCTCGTATAACCTCTTATTTTGTGCCTGGGATGCCCACCTATTTACCCTATTGTTTTATGCTTAATATTTCCACTTTATTTAGGATTTTGATTCCCTAGTACATGCCATCTTGATATCATAACACATTTATAATTAAAGGATATGGGTTTCATAAACATCATATCAGAATTCAAGAAATGAAATGGGTATCATAAAAAATAAATAATAAAATAATATATTGAAAATATATATGTTTAATAATACTTTCGTCCTAGAATAAACAAATAAATTAATTTGTTTCATAAGAATTCATCATGGTGTTACCCATTAAAGAATAAATTCTTCCATATGAATATAACCATGGAAAACTAATGGGTTTCATAAACTTATAAATGGTGAAAGATAAATTGTTATTCATAAACATCATGTAAAGAAAATATAAACAATTAAGAGAAAAAATATTAATGAAACCTTTAGATCATTTCCTATAAAGTTATGAGTAAGGCCAAAAAATGTATTCTTAGATGTAAATTATTCTTCAATTATATTTTAAAAAGCATTATAATGGAAATTATCCATTCTTATTTGGAAAATTATTTTTAATGCATAAAACCTTTATAAAACCATTTTGATGAAAATAAAAATGAAAACATATAGTGAAATATTTGATAAAATTATGAAAAAATATAACATTGAGAAATTATTTAAAATATAAATATAAATATTCAAAACGTTTTCAAAGAATTTAATTTGAAAATAATTTGAAAATATATAATGATGATTTGAAAATATTTCAAAAAAACCAAGTATTTTTAAAAAAATTTTTTTATCAAAAATAAATTTTAAAAATGAATTTAAATTATATCGGGAAAAATATTTGTTTTTTAAAAATAAATTATTATCCTTGTAATTAAATATTAATGTGAATGATGGGAATCAAGGTGGTTAAATTTTTACATGCTGAACATTCATTTTTCACTGTAAAATGTTTAGAAAGGATCCTCAAACAGAAAATGACAATATGATTTATTTATAAGAAATATATTGTTTAAAAAGGTAAAACATGTCTAGAAATGTATTTTATAGTACATATTGTTGTATTAGAATATTATTATAAGGTGTTTTTTAGAAAAATGGTTTTAAGGAACATATATTTCTAAATGAATAGAGGGTAATAGTGGGCTAGCTTAAAACACATTATTGACAATATTATGTACCAAATAGAGGTAAAATTGTACCAATAAATTAATATATCATGAATAAAAATTGGAGACGAAAAATAATTATTTTTATTGATGTATTTATTATGATATTTCATTAAATTAATTAAAAACATAAATAATCTCAAAAGGTGATGTGATGTTTTTAATAAACTCTTATCACTTGGAGACGTGGAACCATTCTCAACAATTAATTAAATTAAATTAAATTTATCATAAAATATAAATAAAATAATGAGATTTATTAAATTACATTAACATGTTTTTGTATACACAAAATAGAAAATGTTGGTCTCATGGCATCTCATGTCTCAAAGAAAGAAAATTGAGACCTATTACTTTATCGATTTGGTAACTTTGAAACATAAACACTATGAGAGAAAGAAATTCATATCGATATTTAAACACCAAAACATTTTTTTACAATAATGATACAATATATCCATGGGTAATATACAAATAAAATAAAATGATTGAGTGGTGAATAATTTATATATCTCATAGAAATAAAAAGTGAGATGAAATTATCATACCTTGTCTCTTAACACTGATCAAACTTGTCAAAACATCATGTATAAATAATATATGTTTATTATAAATCCATCAAATAAACATATTATTATATCTAATACCATATTTGGTTTTATTATCACTTTATATTACCCTATTTTAAACAATTCTATGTTAAGCTTAACTTCGTGTAATATCTGCATCGTTCTTCACATGTGTCTTAATTTATCATATCAGTGGTTATTATACTTATATAACTATTTCCATAATGCAAAAAATGATATCAAAATAAAGTATTTTTATTATATTTTTGTTATAATAATATGTTGTTGATATAATTATGTAATGGAATACATCTTTCATTGAGACGGTAAGCCATACATATATAGAAACACTGTATTTAATTTAATTGTCGGATTTAAAGAAAGAATGAAAATTACACACACAGATACATATATATATATATATATAATATCATTTCAGTATAATTAATATTTCATATATATCAGATATCTTCACTGAACTAGTCATTAATACATTCCTCATAGTGCGTGATCAAATTACATCGCATTGAGGGGGCGGTAGTCCACACTTCCTCAAACAAAATAATCGTATTTACACCAAATGGAAAGTACCAATATGTGTATTGTAAAATAAATAAAGAAACATAAAGACATTATAAATATAATATATATTATATATCAATATAATTTAGATCATAACTACCACCATGATATGTTTTAATGGAAAAATGACAAATCATCATTTCATGAGGTGGTAGTTCTCCATACACATAAACAATATGTTCGTTACCCATTAGATGGATGTTTGTGTTTTTATAGGTTTAATAATTAGCATAAAAACATATAATTTTATTTATAATAATTTTTCTATTGTATATTCATGTAATAATTTGATTTTAGCGGATGATAATGAAAATAAGACAAATGAGCGTGAGGGATGGTGTTAACTCTTATTTGGGTAACTCCTTTTGGTTTTCCCTAAAGATATTACATGGATTTATTTCTACAAAAAGTAAATAATCAAGGAGGAATATGGTGATTTTGTAAATTTTATTGGGTAGATATTTTCATAAATATGTTTTTTTTGTAGCTGTGAGAAAGGGGTAGATGTGGTGGTCTTTTTTATGGGCCGGAAAGGACACACATAGTATTTTTGGATGAATGTTCGGTGAACCCATGTTTATACCTACCAAAAGTCTTTCAAAAAAACAAAATTCAATAAGTTATGTTTAATATCCACATAATTTCAATAAAATTGGTTTTTGAAACGTGTAGACATCATTTGGGACCTTAATATTATCATTTAGTCCTTTGTTATGCTTAATTTTTCCATAAGTGTTGTAATACATTTTAATTACATTGACTAATGTTTTCGGTCAAAAAACTAATTTTAAGTTTTTATAAATTATATAAATTTACTATTGAAAATATTTATTTCAGTTTTCAAATTCAAAACTCATAATTGGAAGAATTTATTTTAAAATTAATCCCACAGACGGGATGATGTTGCTAGTTTTTAATGTAAAAAATGATCAAAAGTTTGCTATGTTTTTATATCAGGTTTCAAATTGAATTTATGAATATTCATCTAAATTGGATTAATGGATATATAATTCATATAATTATGAATTAAAAATTTAAATATAATATAACTATATTAATAAATTATATGAAAAATCCATTTTGAATTAGTATTCAGTATTTTTCAATATTAATAAAAAAATGATGTTCTCAAAAAACTCCCAACATATAACTGTATGATAATTTAGGCATTATAAATTAAAAAATGAATTGTATTTGATCATGTTAAATTTAAAAACTCATCATAAGTTAATTTAATTTCTTTTCATAGTAAGATGTGAAATGCCATTGATTTGATAAAATTGAACTTTTAAACAAATAAAGACATTATAAAAACGTTGATTTTTCATTATAATTTTTTATTTATATAATCATAATATAAATTATATTTGAAAATTATACATTACTAATGTTATGAAAAAATTTAATGTCCATGTAATAATTATCTCACTTAATGAATTATAAAAATAATATGATGTCTCGTAGAAACTCATTGTTGTGTGTAACATATTCCAAGTGGGTGTTGTATGTAGAGAAAGGATATTTAGAATCATGTGAATGGAATTTTTAAATTAGTGTATTAAAATTATTCAATGAAAATTAATTCAAGAAAAAAAGAACCATAAATAATAGGGTGTTACATTCAGCCCCTCAAATTTAATTTCTCCCACAAAATTCAACTAGATTATCAAGGATTTAATGCATGAATGATTCTTTCATAGAAATACATATCATAAAAATGAATCCCAAAAACATATTTTAAAAATGGAATGTTAGAAGTATAATTGTTACACAAAATCTCATATAAGTAGGTTTCTATGTAGTTGAACATATGTGTCACATGGAAACAGGGATATGGAAGAGAAATAAAACTATAAAGTTTTGTATAAGTGTGATAAAGATCTTGGTTAGGAGAAAGTTAACAAATAAAAATACATAAATATGTGATTATATAAGAGACCATTTAATTCATTGAAAAATAATTAACAAGGATAACCTTTTTAGTTTTATGACTCTTTACCAAGATTTGAATAATTTTCTATAGAATTTATACTTACATGATATTATTCCCTTTCATGAGTAAAATATTACTCATTGGTCATGTCTTGAAAAAAAATCCACTTCAATTATTTCTCAAAAACGGAAGGTGAATTTTTCATTCCTAATGCACTAATAGATCATGAGATCCCTGCTATTTTATCCTATATATCTTTAGATTGCATCAACATAGTGTTGTTAGAATAGTTTATCCAATATGAATAAATACTAATTTTGTGAGGTAATACGTTAATATTATAAAAATTCTCTGAGGTTTAACCAAAACAATCCATAAATGGTAAATGTTATAACCCATATGAAATATGAGAATAAAAAAAATTAGAATGAAGTTCATGAAATAAGTTTAGCCTTGATCTCCCATATATCAAAAATTAGTTATTGGATGTCACATTCCAAACATGCGAATATCCTTATCTTCTATTCTCTAAAAACATGTTAGTAATCTGAAGTAAGATTTATCATTTTGAAAAAAAATCATTCTCCCTTATTGTAATGATTATTGGATTTATTATTTAACTCCAAGAAGTTATAAATTTGATTCTTGATAGAATATACTACATTGTCATAAAATCCTTAATTGTTTTAATGGTCATTGAAAAAATCCAATTTACATTATCCAACTCAATCTTCTCTTTGTCCAATCTAAACACAATTTTCTCAACATACATATCAAATTATATTTTATCTCCCCTTAGTAAAAATTTCACTTATCTATGGATTCAGGACCATTCAAAATAATCTTTTCAATCCTTAATTAAAACATATACTTAAAATTAATTATTTATTTCATGATATATAGAACATATCATTTTTATTTAGAAACATAAATTCTTTGTTAATAAAACATTATTATTAAACCATTACCCAGGCATTATAAACTTATTCCTTAATACCTCTTTCAAATAATTTGATAGATGAATAATTTAATAAGGGTCCTCATCCTTAATATAACCTATCTTCTTACATTTAATGAAAATAATACTGGAAGAACATTACGTAAAATTCACATGTCATGTTTGGTCTATTTATCTTAAAATGTATAACAATTACTCATAACAATTTAATGGTTCTATTTTTGATATTTCCTCTAGGGATTTAAATTTTTATAATTCCCATACATTCCAAATATGAATCATTTAATGTTAATAGTGAGCCTTCTACTTCTCTTCATTTACTAGAACTAGAAAGCACAGGGTAAGAAACACATATCATAGAAGACAACCACATAATCATGAAAAATTACTTATAGGGTGTATAAATCATGAATAAAATTTCTTAATTTATGAATTATTACTAATATACAAGGTTATTAATAGTCATGTTCAATTAAAATCCACCATGATGTTACCTAAAGTGTTTTGAATTTTGAAATCACATCCCATAGGACTGTCAAACTAGGTGTAAAGAAAGGCCCATTTTGATGCACCATGTTATGCCAAGTAAGGCCTGACACACCTTTTTGGAGTTTTAACACCTATGTAAATCTATAACAGAACCAAATACACTTTTATTATCCAGAAATGGATTTATTTCTAGGAAAACACTCATTTTATCCTTTACCAAAATATAAGGTATTTTCCTAAACATTAACGTTTCCTTATAAATATCATTAGAGTCATCCCTTGATATATGAATAGAAATATAACAATGGATATCACTAATTATTAATCATCCTAGATTATAATGGATGAGTTAGCCTTCACTTTGATACAAACTATAATGAACTATTATTACCATCCTTATATATTAAATAACTTTTGCGGAATACTTAAAATAGTATGCACACAATCACCCAAATACATTATTTTATTGATTAATTTGTAAAAATTGAAACATAAAAACTTGTACATAAGGAATCAATATTATAACCCACTAGTTTTTCCAAGAAGACAACCCCTATTATACATATCATACATAAAATATATCATCATATCCGGGGGAAGGAAACATAAAACGGGGTTATCTTAGATACTCAGTAAGTGTAAACAATAGAAATATATAAATATAATCAAATGAATAAGTATTTTACAATGTGATCATAACATTAAAAGATCATACACTACATATTAATGATAATAAACATTATTCATTTTATAAATATTAGTAGTTCAAAAGACATGAATTATAAGACTGGTTTTATTTTAAATTTGTTAATATCAATAATTTATATCATCTATATTGAATGATTTATTGTGATTACTCTGGGAGATTGTGATAGTAAAGATGAAATTTAAACTCCATTGATAAGGATTAAAGAACAAGGTTATAATTTTTTAATGTTCCTGGATATGAAGTTGGACTACAACATAATGTGGTATTTCATAAATCTTTATATTGATATATGGAATATCATTATTGGACTCTATTGGATGATTAGTTTTAAATATGAAATCCATTTTTATCATCACTGGGTTTAGTTTTCTTTTTCTAATGAGGTCACTCACATATTTTAGGGTAAGTGAGATATTATAAATGGTAGAGAGTGTCATTTTTTCTTGAAGTAAAAATGTTAAAATTATAATTATCATAGATGTTCCTATATTTTACTAATATATGATTATCAGTTTCAATTCCTTATTTTTTGAGTATGCACCATGATTTTTTTATAGTGGGTATTATAGGATACAAACCTAGAGGGAACTATAGTTTTCTATTATAATTCCCTTAGGGAAGAATCATATTGCCTTTTCTCATTGTAAAATAAAGCATATTTAGTTAAATGTTTTTAATATTCTTCTTAATGTTATTTATTCTAAAGGATTTATTTTTTGAGAATATTTTCATTGGAGACTCCATTTATATTTAAAAATAATTCATACGGAATCCCTTAAATCTATTTTAACTATCAAATTATTAACTCAGTTACTATTAAAACATTAACCCCCTTCTAGTGATTGATGATATGTTTGATCCACTTTGGGGACCTCTATATTTTAATAAATTTTATCTATGATCAATTTATAATTATTTATGGGTTAATTGGGATGATATTCCCAATAAAACATTCAGTATGAGGTAAGGAAATTTTATTCATTGGGTTCTACAAGTTGGTCTTACAGGCAATGTTGTTGTGTTTATGGAATTAATTAATAGACTATTTAATATATTGTTAAAATATTTAGATCTTTATATAGATGATATTTTTTTATTTTGTTTTTCGTGGATATTATTTGGATCATCTATATATTTATATTATAATTAGGAGAGAACATATCCTTGCTGAAATACATTTTAAATATCAGTTTTATCCCAATGAAGTGAAATTTATAGGATATTTGATATCTGAATGTTATATCATAGTGAATCCAAAATATATTCACATGATTAAATATTATGATGAACACATAAATGTGTTTTAAATTCAGATATAATTGGTATTGGTTGGTTATTATAGGTGGGTCATTTATGATTTTCCTAACTTGCATATCTTATGATAATGTTTTCCAATATGGGTATTATGATTGATTATTAATGATATGTTTCAGTGGTCATTTGAGTAATTGAATGGTTAAAATCAATTCTAGTCCTGATAATACTAGAATTGGGTTTGGGTTATGATGTATTTTTTATGGATTAAATATGGGGTTATGATGTTTTTTGATTAATAGAAAATAAGTGGTTGCATATTGATCTATTTAACTACACCCTATTGAATTAATTATCCTTTCAATGATCTTTTGTTGGTTGTAGTGATAAAATCCCTCAATAAAAAGAAAAGACCCCCTTTAGATATCTGTTTACTATTTATTGGAATCATAAATGCCTAAATGAAATTTCTACCTAGATTGATTCTAACATATAAAATAAGTTCAATATTTTCTATCTTCAGAATTCTTATTTTGATATCGAATATATACATGGAAGGGGGAATGTGACCGCTGATTTATTGGTTATATAGTTTCCAAATAATTCATTAAATGAATTAGTTTAAGAGTGGTCTTTGATGAGTCTACTAAAAATGATAACATTATATCTGGAGGAAGATGATTAGAAGCTCTGTTTAGCTTCTGTGAAACCAAATTCATTAGTTTATGATCATATTTATCTCAATAAATATGTATATATATATTTTCAGTTATTTACTGAAAACATACATGCTATAGATACTTTGGTTTATGTTATCCTTCTCATGATGGAATCATGTTTTTAGTTTTATATTAATCATTTTGATATCTCAGAGGAATGATTTTTTGGATTGTTGACATCCATAGAGTTTTTTCATAGGCCACGAGACTAATAGAATGAATCATGATCATTAAAATTAACAATGGTTGTTGTGTGACAGGAAATTTATTTATGACTTCATATCCTGATGACTTACCATCTATAAGAGTATGGTGGATCCCCATAGACCTAAAATTTTTTATAGGCATTAGGGATTTTTGGTTGGATTTGAGAAAATATATCCATGGAAGTTTTTGTTGGTTTACCATAGAATACTTCTTTGAGAGATGTGATTTGGGTGAGCATTTATAAATTTATTATATCAACCCAATTTTATCATTTTAAGAATATGAAAACATTGGAAGAGCTCAGGTGTTTGGATGTATGAGAGGTCATGAAGCTCTTTAGAGTGCCTTATATATTTGTGTCTAATAGGGATCCGTTGTTTACATTCTAGTTTTGGATAGTTTTTTGAATTTTTGATTGGTAACCTTTTTAATTAATGAATGATATATCACTCTTGAATGTATGGATAGTCTAAATGACCCATTTTGATTTTTTGGGATATGTTTCAGGCCTGTTTCTTGATTTTATTTGTCTATGATAAATGAATCTCCCTTGGTGGAGTTTCCTACAAAAATAGTATTTTGTAATTGATTATAATTGATAATTTTAATGTGTTTTATGATGATCCATATAGATATATTTTGTTGGGAAGAATTTGGAGAACAATCATAGGTTAAACCAAGTCTTCTTGAAGAGATGACATATTGACAGTAGTTGATATGAAAGTGGTTATTTATGGGATAGTGATTTCATAAATTTGATGAAGCCCATAATCTTCAACCATTGGATTTTTCAATAGGTTATTGTACATTCATATATATTAACCTTGTTTGGGACCTCATGTTTTTAGAACATATTGTATATTGGAATTATGATTTCTAATCATGAGCTTGAAACCACAGTTCAAGAGACACCCATCCTTATTATGGGTCATCATAATAAGGGATTTCATGTTTAGGAAATTATATTCATCCATTTACTATTGAAATATCTATTGGATTATGAAAATAAATGGGAGAAATATGTATATATGATATTACAGTGGCCTTATCTCATTATAGGTATAAAATTATGATAATTTTTTGTGGGCCAAAAGTGGCATAGTGTAGTGAATTGTGACACCTTGTAGGTCAATGTTTTGATTTATTATTGGTCCAGATTATTTCATTAATAGTTCTAATGGTTTTTAATATTTAGAGACAAGATGTTGATATACTTGGGGAATACATCTTTCTGAATTTTCAATTAGAAGTTAGTTTTGACGATGCCATAACATTTAAATATAATATCTGATGAATTCAAGGGTATGTTTTATGTTGTGATCCCAATTTAATTAACTATGTAATGTCCCATGATAACCATGTGAGGGAATGGGTTTTGGTCTAGATTCTATTACATAACATTCTGAAGGATTGAATTACCATACTGAATGTCCCAAGTAAATATGTGTTTTTTCGTTCATGGGATAGTATAGTCAATATGGCTGTCACATTGTTTTTCTAACAATGCCGACAAACTATCAAAACCACAAAATATTATTAAAATTAATAAATCACCTTGATATCATTCTTTCATGAAATTCATATATCCCCTTAATCACACATTACTATGGTCCATCTGTTATAGTATTCTCATGGTGGTCCTTAATTGGTCTCGTGGTGATTCACCATCAATATGGTTGGATAATTTCATGGTTTTTGTGATTATCCTTTCATTTTCACCTCTCCATTTCTCATCACGATTCATCACCATATTTCACTAGAAAATTCATAAGATAAAATTTCAATATCTTGAGGTGTTTAAGGTGAATTAATGGTGTTTATTATATATCTTGGATTAGGAGGACTAGATATCCTTATTCCCAATTCCCATTTTCTATGATAACTATGTTTTAAACATTAGAAATGATACTATCTATATATAATTTATATTCCTCATAATTTACTTAAAATTATTATAAAATAATTTGGTTTTGTTTATGAAAATGATTGATTTTATATGAAATATTTGTTTTTGTTTGAAAATACATATTTGGTGGAATGTAAATTTGGTTTTATTGGTTTTTTTAAAATATATTTATTTACTCTATGTGTTAAATCAATTTCCATAGATATGGTTCTCAGTCTTACATGGTTTTTCATGAATTGGGGTTATGGTTATTGGCTTCTTAAATGTATTATAAATTTGTTAACATGTTTTACTAGAACTATTTGTGAGAAAATTTCTTTTGGGTACCTTGGGTGAGTTATGTTATGGATATATGAAAACCAATATGTGTGTGGATCATTAAGGGTTATGGTGGTGATATTGATAGACTATAGAAGGACTCGATATCATTATAAATCAAATTATACTGACTTTGGTTAACTTTTTTCCTAGTAAATATTCCCATAATCTAGTTCCCAATTTGTTCTTGGATTTATTTACATTGATATATCGCGTATTGATTTCACTAATTATTACCATCTTATTATGTCATGGATTATTTTTATTATTACCCTCTATATATATTAAAAAATCATTTTTATTATTTATATGTGACACACAATAAAGAAAAAAATGAAATGTTTTTTCAATTGAATTTTTTTATAAATTTATTTTTTAAAAAGACTGAATTATTGTATTGATGGTCACATACATTATACATATTCATAGAGACATTCAATCCAGAATTATTCTCACATGTTGTAAATTAAATTGTGTTATGATAAAAAAAATTTCTCATGATATAAGTAAAGGGAAGGTAATTATATATCTCAATGAATTGTATCGGTTAACTTTGTATATATATTAGGATGGGATTTTATAAATAGATGGTCTCTTGGAGACTTTTTTATCATGGTTTGTTTCATGGATTTTCATTTTTTAATTTTTTTATAAATCATGATAGTGTACGCAAATATATCACATTTCATTCGGATTGTTATCATTATCTTATGAAAAATGATAAATTTTGTATCATCTTCCTTGGTGAAGTCATTCGTATGGGTTTTTTATAAATCATATCCTTGTGGAAATCCACCTTGGTTGACATGTTAGGTTAACCTATCCTAGTTAGTTATACATATATTTTTTTGTTATTTTTATTTTCATTATTCTTAAATATATAATTTTATTCATACATGTTTCCCCATGTATGTTTTGATCCTAATTGTTTGGTAAAAATTTAAAAATTATGACATTATAAAAGGTAATAAAAAATTAGCTCATTACTAATTTATATACTTAAAAAGCTATTCTTTGAGAGTTTTAGTTACACAACATGATGATGAATTTCCAGTGATCTTATTTCAATAATTATTTAAATAATGTAAGGTGGTATCTCAATAAAATGATGAATATTAATATGAATATTCATGAAACAAAAAATAAAAATTATTTATATATTAAAATCAAATTAATATAGTAATTATGTTTCCATAACCTTCTAGGATATTAATTCAGATCATTAATCATGTGTGTGCTCAAACACACTGAAATAAGAACCTCATAGAACCAATGGATGAATATGAGTATGGAGTGATTATTTAATCATAATTATAAATTTATAAAAATATTTTAATATTTTTTAATGATATTAATTGTAATTATATATAGGTTTACATAAAAGATAGGGGGTGGAGTATTTTTTAACAATGATGAAATCATTTTTCCTCTTAGAATGTATATTTTATGTTGTTAAATTTGAAAAGATATTATGATGTTGAAACCTAAAATATAATTACACCCTTATAAAAAAAGAACTATAATTAGGTCATAAATATCATATTAATTAATTAATTAAATTTTCATAATATTCAATGTAATTTATTGATTAAACAAATAAATTATTCATGGCGAGGGTAGTTTTCATGTAACATGGGTGAAAATTTCATTTCTACAATGGTTTGGAGGAAGGCAGAATATGGTTATTACATCAACATAAAAATTGGAGTAATTATTATAATGATTTAATTATTTTATCATTTGGTAGAATATATTTGGATGCAGTAGATGAAAAATTAATGGAATATGAATGAAAAATTTTTATTAATATTTTTTACCTTCCTCTGCTAAAAAATTGTTATCCCCTCCTAATAATAAATTAATTTAGAAAAAACCTCTATGGAATTGAAAATATGATTGGGGAATTTTATATGATGCAGTTGGTTTAGCTAATTGTATTATGGTGTCAATAGAATCTAGGTGGTGAATGCCTTCTTAATGAAACTAAAGGGATGAATTTTTTAAATATTCCTTATATTCATGAATGACAACTAACTTTAACAGGAATATATCTATAATTTTGGAAAAAAAAATGGATATGTGAAGATTATTTCTTTATAAATCTCATATCCACATAAATAAGGTATATTTTCAGAGTTACATTATGTAATTTCACATTATTTTCTTATATTGATTTTGTTTTACCACTATAATATATATTACACTTTGATCAATTAAGTTTTTGAATAAAAAAATCCCTAATTAAAATATTTAAAAATTATGAATCTAAATATTTAAAACATTTCATAATATTCAATTTCTATATGTTGTAAAAAATAATTTCAACAAAAAATTTATTCTTATAAGAAAACAAATTAAAAAAATTCCATTTTTTCTAGTAAAAATTTATTAACATAAAAAATATCATATTAACATAAAATAATTTATTGGTTTATGACTAAAAAAGTGATTTTTTGATAATTAATTAAATACAAAATCTTTTGGATCTATTTAATGAGTAAAAAAATGAAAAATGTAATAGTATATTTTTTATTATTTTAATACACAAAAAGGTCTTATAATGTTAGGGAATGATTTATAAATTAAACATATTATTTTTGGATGTCTACCTTTACACCTTAAATGAATATTTTGTTATGAGAAATATTCAATTTAGTTTTTAGTTATATGTACATTAAAATGATGTCATAGAGTTATGGTATTTGTAAAAAAGTTTATTTCAATATATTTTTAAAAATCTTATTTTTTATAAAATTCATAAAAAATTATTCATTTGATAGATTTTAAAGGATAAATAGAAAAATTTAATTTAATTTTTTTACTTATTAAAAAAAATTATATTTAAATTTATTATTTAAAAAATTATTTAAAATATACGGAATATTTTCTTTTCTAAAAAATGGTTTCATAAATATTTTATGCTTTTATTCATATTTGAAATAAATTTCTAATTAAATGATTGTTAATAAATTAGATAATAAATTTAAATAAGAAAAATTATTTTAAATTTACGATAAACACTGAAATTCAATATTCAGTTTGAAAAGATTCAATTTTTATCGTTGATTTATTTTAATCATATCGCATTAATTATTAATCATTAAATATGATAAATTAGTTTGAATTAAAACCTATCAAATAATCCTTTAACAATTAAAATAATTACATTTAAAGAATTATAATAAATGTTATTAAATATTTTATTTATTTTAGATATTAACTAAAATTATAATTTTTGTAAATATTTTTGACATTGTATATTTGCAATGTATAAAATCAAACATTAAATTTGAATTGCTTTTCTGAAAAAAATTGGATTTTTTAGTGTGGCATTACAAGTGAAATAAAATATTCAAAATAATATTTATTTAATGTTAATTTAATACTAAAGTATTGGGGTTTTAACTTACTCACCCCATATATAATTTTAAACCTTATAATTTTAATTATCCTCTCCTAATAAAAATAATCAATGGAATATATATGACATTAAAAACTCAACATCAAATTTTAAACTCGCTGTGTTCTTTAAGACTATAAAACTTATATTTTCCTTTATATAATATATCTATTAATATAATAAACAATTTTTTTAATGTCTCCTTTTATTTACCCATAATTATTATTAGTTTCTTGATACCGACCATTTAGAGCATTGATTTCTTGATACTATCTCAAACGAAATTCAAAATTCGAACTGGTTACCACAATAAAAAAATGTAGTAAATGATCATATAAATAATAATAATTAGTCATATGACATCCTATATTATGAAACGTTAATTCCATCCTTTAATAATTTTATTATAAATATGTTATAATCGGATCAGTGTATAAATCCTTCAGTTTTAACTAGGTTTTCCTTGGTAATAATTCTATTATGGTATCTTAAATATATAGTGATAAATTATATCATCATATTTCATAACAATAGATTAAAACCTTTAAAAAGATGTATTATAAAAATGTGAATTTTTAAAAACTTATTGTTCAAGTCATACAACCCTGGTGTGTAGTTAGGATCATTTTTTTTGTAAATAGGGTGATGATCAAGATAATAATCTTCTAAAAGATTCAAGTTATTATATCTTATTGGTGAATCAATTTTATATCTTGTATCCACTTTTTTACCCAAAGATGGATGCAATTTTTTTGAATCCAAACTATAAATAAATTTAAAAAAATTTCTATGAAATAGTAGTATGTTTCTAGTAATGATGTTTAGTACTAATCAACAAAATAACTCAATGAATCAATAAAAATAAATAAAAAATACTCTAATAATGATTGAGATGCCCCAGATGTAGTCTCCCTTGTCAAGTTCTACAAAAAAATTATTTCAATGTTGGAGTTGATAACATGTTATATGAATCAAGACATAGAAACATACATTTCCAAATTATAATAATTATATCTCCCAACTGGTAACAAAATACTAGAATACAAAGAATTAGTGAGTTTTTAGATTATCCCTATAATCTAGTTATTTTAAAACATCATCAACATATCCTATAAAATAATATTTAATTTATATAATTTATACACATCATATAAGATAATCTTCCTTATAACCTGGAGAAAAGAAACATATGGATGGGGTGACCTCAAATAGTTATTAATAAATAAAACATATATAAATTTCATGTTGTGTAAGAGAATAAGCATGATAAAACATAGCTAGTGGAGAAATTTTTTCTTAAAATGATATAGGCTAATAAAAAGAATCAATTAATTATAATAAATCAAATACATTCCATTGAATTTGAGTTCGTGATAATGATACGATAATCTTCTTTAATAGATCATAATAATGATATATAAAATATAAATGTGGAATAATCAAGATCATACTAAATCATAAAAAAAGTGAAAAAAGAATAAATATGTGTTCCCTATAACATAGTGTAGTATTCATCACTACCTAATCGTTATTACATAGTGGAGTAACAATCACTTCTTGATATACAATTTATAGAAAGTATAATTACTTTATACCCACATTTATCTCATGGGATATAAAACACTATTAAATGTATTATATAGAATATTTAGGCCTCACCCATCACATTAACAAAGTATATATTATTATATGAAAAATAGAATCATTCATATATATTCCATTGAATAACACATGTAATGAATATGGGGTTCTTATCATTTTCAATTTGTATCACATAAAATGAAATCATTAGTTAGAGAAATCGATAAATAAAATGAAATCATCTAAAATAATTGTTTCATAAGGGGATTTAGAGGTCTATTCCTGAAATATGTCTCTATAAGTCATGAATCTATAGAAATAAATATGAAAATAGAAGAGGAAGATAAAAATAGTTCTTAGAAAACATTTCATTCCATATAAGTAAATGAAAAATTGTGTGTATTGTTCAATGAAGTAAATTATAAAGACGGAAAATGTATTTATTTTTAAATACCACATTAATATAAATCAAATAATTGATCTATAGATTTAAATAATTATAATTTAAAAAAAAATTGTCTCTAAAAAATATATTTGAATATGGTAGGAAGTAAATATTTTATACTTAAAAATTATTTTTCTAATACCATCATCATTTAATAATATAATAACAATACTTTTTGAAATGAAATAACATAAATATGATAATCATAAGAAAAAAAAATACATATATTAATTTAAAAATAATGATGCATATATTTTTGGAAAGAATGAATATAGACATGGAAGGGAAATAGATTATAGATATGATGACGATTATTCTTAATAATGATCTAATTTCATGATAATGATATTAATTATATAAGAATTATTTAAAAAAAGTCATTTTAGTAAGATATGAATGTAAATTCCCATAATATAATATTTTTTAGTATAATAAACCAACCATATATGAAACATTTGTTGAAGAAATATTGTAAATAATAAAGAGATTAATGTTATCACTTACTCTTACACCATTGGTAACCAATAAATCAAAACACGTAGAAATAGATAACATGATATAATTTATAAATACCTATAATTTCATGAAATTTATGAAAATTTAATTCCATATAAAATTATATAATACACAAAAAATGAAACACATAATGATTAATAAATATGTCTCAATAGAATAAAGTTTAGATGAGAAACCCTTACCATCAATCTAAACCTCCAAGAAAGCAGATTATCCTCCCTTATAAAAAATGACAACATCAGTTACATATTCCATAACCTTGTTCATATTTGTTAAATTATTATAAATTATTTATAATCATTACCAATATATATATATGTTAGTTATAGTTTATTCTCATCATCAGTTCTTTCAAATTTTGGTACTGCGTAGATGTTTAATCATGAAAATGAGGATCCATGTCATTTAAGAAAAATTATGATATTCATAACTTATTAATGGTTCTAGAATATAATTTCCTTAATTAATTATAAAATTACAATCACATCCCATTATATAATTAGTTATTATTCTTGATGATGAAATCTATGGTAAGATTGTTTGACTAATTTTTCTAACGAATGAAATGAGATATATTAATATATATAAAAATATAAATACTACCATTATTGAGAAAAAACACTTAGTCTGTATATTTATATATATTAAGATTATATTTTCAAAGTATTTATATTTGTAGTACAATCCATGAAACAAAATATATTCCATAATTCTTTATGTGGTAAAATTGAAAAAATCAATCATGTATTATAATCAATAAATTAATATGCTTTTGAAGTGAAAATAATATCATAATTCAAAAATTATAATGATATTATTTAGATTTTTATAAGATATGAATCATAATTTCAATTTTTTAGAAGAATAATACAGAATATGAGGTTTTAATTATGAATATAAAATTAAATTTCCTCTTTCCATTTACTTAATAAGAGGTTAAATTTACTATGATCATATATTACTGGAAACATTAATAAAATGAACCCATTTTCATTAGATACCCATTATAATGTCATAAAATATTTATTTATTCATAAATTTTTTTTAAAATTATTAATATATGGTGTTTTAGGAAATTCATCAATCATCAACGTGGTAGTCTACAGATAACATGAGAAACATTTTAATTTTTTATCATTTAAGAGGGTACATAAAAAATGGGTTTTCTATCAAAATAGTAACATTTTAGTATAATAATAAAAATTATAATAAAATTTTATCATATGTATAATATCTTTTTATGATTGATAATTATAAATAAAATAATATAATGAAAAATAGGGATTATGAGGATTTACCTTAATTCTTAAGAAAATTTCTTATGCCTTATTAGAATGGTATCTGGTTCAGACTATATACTCTAGGACATGGGATAATGGTTTCAATGGTTATTATAATAGATTATTTTAAGCTAAAATGAAAAATGTGTGAAGATATGTGGGGTTGTGAAGGAATAGTTTTACAAGTTAATGGGGAGATATATTTATGAATATTCATTACATTATATTGAATGAATATATCTTTTAAATGTTATTGGATCAAACAATTGAAATTAATGGGGAGGGAATAATTATAGTTCCTTCAATATTTCATGGAGAAAAATATGGGTTATGGTTTGACATATTTTAGGACATTTCCCCTTAATTAAATTTCCACATTGATTTCTTTTTACATCAATAACTCTTTTTTACATCTATACATTGTTTTTTATGATTGAAAATGAATCTAAACATATTACCATATTTCAATGATATGACAACGCATATTTAAATAATTTCATAATATTCAATTTATAGATAGAAAAAAATTATTTTTTTAAAAAATGGCTTTAAATCAAAAAAAAACAATTAGACAAAATCCATATTAAGTGAAAAAATTCATTTACAGAAAAGGAATATATAGTATTAATCCAATGAAAATTAATTTACATCAATAAATAAATTATAATTCAATGAAAATAAATGAAATAAAAATTTAATGAATCCTTGAGATTATCTGAATATTGACAACGATGATGATATATATTTTTTATTTTCATAAAATATATCATCGGTTAAGAACATTAAGAAATATTTTTTTGAATTAAAAATATTTTTTTTAAAATATCTATGTTTACCTATTAAATGATTTTTTGGTGAATGGATAATTTTGAATTTTTATTCATTCATACATTATGATGAATCCATAAAAGTTGTGGTATTTTAAAAAAGATACACTATTAATATAATCCATATTTTTAAAATATCATGTAAATTCACCATATGATAATATTAAATTTATATTTTTATAAATAGTGTCCATTTAATCACATTAGAATTATAATATTTTTTAATATAAATTTTAAATGCAAAAAATATAATGAAAAATAATTTTATAGATTAAAAAATTATAATAATTTACTTTTTCAGTCATATTATATCTTAATTTATTTCTAAATGAGTGTTAATATATTATTTTATATATTTAAACATTAAATATTAACAAACTAACACATTGAATAATACACTAAAAAAAGTTCCTCAAATAATATATATTTTTATCACTCAGTGATTTCAATCATATTATATTAATTATTCAAAATTTAATGTCATCAATTCATTAGTATTATAACTAAACAAATAATTAAAAACCATAATAGAAATAATTATGGAATTATAATATATTTTCTTATACTTGAATTTCTATTTCTCATAATAATATTCTTAGTATTGTTTAACATTTTATACTCACAATTCATTAATTTATACATTCCATTATGAAATTTATCACAATAATATATATCTTTATTTGTTTTAGTATAGTTTCTCATTTGATGGATGATATTAAAAAAAATATTTACCTTATGAAAAATTTATAGAAAAAAAATTGGTTCCTCGATACCATCTCCATTTCCTCAGTGAAGATGATATGCCATCCTTTAGTGGCAGTCTATTGTTTCACCATTCAGGAGACATAAAAAGTATTTGTTTCCAAATATATGGGATTTTTATGCATCCATTGATCTCATATCCTAGGCCCACCCACCATTTATCTCAGTAACATTTTATTTTCCCCACCAAATTTTGATGATAGTATCCTATTTGTTATGTTCTCTATCCTCGAATCATATTGAGATGGATCTCATCATATTAGGCAGTTTTAACCCACTATTACACTGATTCACAAAACGACTTTATGAATGAATAGAGGTTTAATAGTTTGAATATTGTAATCTACCACAAAATACTATCATATTCACTGTCAAACTTCGTGTATTAAATGATTTTAATCACATTATACACTCCATGTTTGAATGGAAATCCATAAGGTGATGAAACCTTTCTTTAAAGTCCTACCTGTCATCTAGTGTACAGATCCTAAATAAACATTATAAAATTCATTACATGTACCATGTTTGGATGGCATGGTTTTTAGTTAACCATAATTTTTCTAATTGTTATCCTTGATGTCATGGTAGTTGAAAATGAATTTTTAACTTGGTCAATAGTATTCCCCAACCTACATTTTACTATATTTTCAAATTTATACAGTGGAAGAAACAATTTAAATACCTTACATTCCCTTTTTACTATTGTAATGAACCACCCTCAATGTTATACTAGTCATGTAATTACATAAGTCAATATAGAATGTTTTTATTCTAGTGTATTTCCCTAACTAGATTCCCTATATTTTATGTTAATTGAAATGGTCAATGTTTCATTCAAAAAATAACTCATTTCCCTTATTGTACAATAATCATATTACCTGGTTATTATTTTTATACTCGTTGTGTTCTGCACTCATCATGTATCACATGTGGTTATGGTAATTAGTTAATTACATATATAAATAATTGACTCAATCAATGTTTACCTCTAAAGAGAATTTTTTTTCCATAATTCATTGAATTAATCTTCACATATCTCTTAGGATCCTATAATTATTACATTAATCTATATGTGACTCTTATTCATTTAATGAATTATTATACCAAAATTTTAATGGGAATCCTAGCCCTCATCTGTCCTATAACATGATGATACACTATTATTAAACTATATTCCTACATGGAAAACATAAATCACCACAACAGCCTCTAGTACAAGAATACTAACATCAAATTGTGTGCATACCATTATTTGAATGTTTATTTTCTATATATTTTTTCCACTCCATTGACATTGGGTTTATGATACCGTTCATGCTGTGTAAAATACCTCATATATCCTCATTTTTAATTATATTTTACCATAAATGTTATCAATTACCATTTATATCCTCATTATATGGCGTTCAAATATGTATCGATCTTCCGTTACGGATTATTTTATATTCATTGACATTATTTCCTTCATAAGATATAGAACAGTGTGGGAAATGTGATGGTGTCCTAAGATGTTTTCCCTTATGGTGTTGGACTCCAACCACATAATATTATAACCGAATTTTGTCTTGATTCCCGATCAATGTCGTATGTAGAGATACATAGATATCTGTTCGTGGGACCATTTATAGGTTCAGTAACACCACCACCATTTTTATTTATTAACATTAATTTTTTCTTTTTTACTAACCATGTATTGATGTTATGAAAGAATCTAATGGAGATGGTTTAATCAATATTGAATTTAACATGAGACACCGATATTCCACACACCAATAATGTAAACTATGTACCTTTAGCTCTAAGACACCTTATATTATTATTCATACCTCTAATTCACATCAAGAATTTCATTTTACATTATTATGTATATTTTCTTACCGTTGACCGAAGTTCCACGACATTAAAAATTAATTTTTCCATTATTGAGGTTTCCTATATTTGTGATGGTTCTCCAAGACCCATTACAGTTTTTTAATATTGTAATTTATTTTATTTTTCACCTCACCAATGTTGTAAAATTATTTGACTGTAAACATTATGGAGCACATTTTTCATTATTACCAAATAATGTTAAATTGTGTGTAGAATTTGAATTTCACCTTATATTAAATTTTAATGGACCAGTCCCCATCACTTTTATTAAGACAACGAAATTCTTTGGAATCATACCTGAGAGTATTCCCTCTTTTTTTGTTATCCTGTCTAATATAATTCTAAAATATATATTTCTTGATTCTTATTCCATGTGATCCATAATGATACATGGAGATCTTATCATGGTCCACACTATAAGTCCCTCATAGAATCAACATATTCCCTACACCAAAAACTATTAATAATGTATTTCTTCCCTCCTATACCTCAAGAGGTTCTTTCTATTAGATATAATTAATCAAATATGCGTGAACCTAATCATTTACTCAAATATGTTCCCTGCATCATGACCTTTAAATATGTTATTCTATGGTTCAAATTATTTTTTTATTTAATCAAACATTAAAACTCATTATGTGTTTATTCCACCAAATTCTTGTATATGGCCTCACATTCAATATGTGAATGAAAAATATAAAATACATTTATTCCAACCGTAGTATATTTTAATACAAAACATTTATTCTCCAATTCCCACACTGTTTTCTTTTTCACTAGTTTTGAATATAAATACATACATAGTCTTAACACCTGGACTATAACGTGTATAACTTTTTCTTAGATGATTTTATTACAAGCCTATGGGTTTTCCAATTGATGTTTTGTTTTTCTATTTAATATTTATTTATAAACTACCTTTCCTCTAGTCTATCATTCACATTCTGAAACATGAATATTTAAATGGTCTAATATTTATGAAACAAAACTGTAGAGACAATCAGGTAAATTCTATATTTTATAAAACTATATCCTAATTTTTTAACCAGTATAATTTTAAATCACACTAGAGTTGTTGAGAAAATAATTCTTAGGATGAAATACTATATTGTGTGACGTGATTAAATGTAAAGCCTTCAATCACTAGCTCATCCCCTGTCATTATATTATGAAAAAAATATAATAATAAATAAAAAAAACCTCTTGGTTTTACCATCGATATCAAAACAAATAGGTATTAGTCAACCTAGAATCACTATTTTAATAAATGGATAAGGAAACCATTCATTATTTTTTAATTTTCATTGTTTTCTGATAGTATAAAAAATGATATATTTCTTAACTAATGATTTTAAACCGAATGGTTTAGTGCGAGGATGTATTAAATTAAAATTAACATGAATATCTAATATATATTACGACCCTATAATACATGAAAATATTAAAGGATTTTGTAAAATGACATTGGGATTTACATTAATGTAATGAGTAATTATAGAAAACCCTAATTACAAAGGGCCATCAATTGTCCAAGTTTTATGTCCCTTAAACTATATGTATCCCCCTTGAAAATATTAATTCCAATATTTGTATATCCAATGGATTCTGAGTCTATTTCTATGAATCTATGAAAATACATTCCACCTTTCAGTTTAATATGTATAATCATAAATGCATGTCATTTTCCATTACGATTTTATATATCATCCATGAAAATTGAATTTTGTTTTATTTTTTAAAATTTAAAATAGGCAATTTCAACTTCATCCCATCCTTCAGGAAAAAAATATATTTTAACCATATTGCACGAATGTCCCAAATTAATCATTTGTATAGATTTTTTATACCCATTTTAGGGGGTGGGGGAACCATTACAAGGCCAGTAGGCAGAGAGATTACATGACATGTAGGTCTTAGAGGATATATCTAGACTACAACTACATGGAACTTCTCCTCCCCAGCATCTGCATCATAATATCGGCTCTCCACAATTTCAAGGATGTTAGGCTAGGATTTATATGCCTGAACAGGATGGTCTTGAAGGTAATGACATGCAATCTCATTCTTCCACATCTGTTAGAATCCACTCTTGTGAATAAACCTTCTCTAAATCCTCATTTCGAGTCTTCTCCTTGTAGAGTAACCCTATGGTATGAGATAAATGACAAGAAACACTACACTATTAATGAGTATTGTAGTCCTCTCTTTTTTGTAGTCAATATGATATTTAGTGGGTTTAGTACTCAACCATGCAAGGTACAACCCTTCAATATTCCACATATACTATAGTGTTGCCTATAGGTTCTCAACCTTAACCTTGATCCATTTCATTCATCTCCTCACATTGTATACCAATGGTTTGAATTTAGCCATCTACCATTGTTTTTTAAATTTTCTCCAGTAAATATATTGAACAAAACTCAAAATTATATCATTCTACCAATAACACATGCCCCATAGGAATCTTGGTAGATATATTTTGAGTACCATGTTTTAAAGACACATTCAATGATAAACCCATACTTTTCCCAATTTATTGAATATATAGATTTTTAATCCATGTTTCAATTTATTAGAATTATTATCCTTAGCAGACCTATCTCCCATAATGAATTTTAATTCAATAAGACTTAATTTACCCTCAACCCCTACCATTATAATAGTATAAATACTAAATTCGTGATGATAACCTTTCATATCTTCTTCTACATATTTAGGGGTGACCATGTATATTATATTACACCCAACTAGATTCACTATATTCATGGGTTCTCTCAATGGATGATATGTTATTATTCACCCAAATCATTATTCCTTATAACACTCTCATCTAATATGGAATTCCTTCAATTTTCTATTCTTTCATAGATTTATTATGAATCACATGAGATAAGGGGTTATAGTTCAGTATCTTCCTTAGAAAAATTGACGTTACCCCATTTTATTATCACTATATGATATTAAAAAATATGATAGACATCATTGTCTTGTGAGATTAAACCGCACATTTTCATACATATCACATGAATTGTAACTATGTGATTCTTTGGTCCACACCTGATAATATATCCCATATATGGCATTGGTATCCTACTTCAATACCTTATATAATGATTTTTTGATATATTCATACCACATGGGATATCTAGTGAAATCCATAAAACCATTTCCATAACCCAACCATAAATAAAAACATCATTCTTCCATACTTCATGGGTATATTAATAGTGAATAATAATGATAACCTAACATTATTTTATGGGGATGATAATAATTCATATATATATGAGTTATATTTATATGAGAGTATTTTATTCAGTTTTTTATATGAGGATACTCTAAGTCAAATTGCATTTGGGATTGTTCACCACTCCTATAGATATCCCATTAATTTCACCACACATATCACATGAGTGATCCATATTTTTACTAGAAATAATGAAACTAAAATTATACAATTAAAATATTTGAACTAGTATTTTGGGTAATCTATCTTGGATTTGGGACTCTAATTCAGGTGCAAATTGTTTCTTTATCCCTATTTCTAAAAAGAGTACATAATTATAATTCATCCTCACTACATGAAGATAAAATCTAATGCCCTGTTTCATATATTAAATACCATAAATTGAACAATCCCTTCATCGTAGACGTAAGAACATAAATGGAATTCCTCTTTTGTCGTAATTTCATAATATGAAATTCAATCCACATATTCTATTATAATACATTATAAACCATTATCCACCCTATAGTCAATGTAATGAAATAAAAAAAGAACAAACCATGATGATTATATTCCTCTTACCTTGAGGAATATCAAATCCCACTTCCTTTTGCCTCAACCAAGTAAAAGTTTCATTTACAAAACATTCCTACATTCCGTCCATATGTTCAATACACCCTATCAATATTCTCGACACACAATTGTATAATAATAAGTGTTTTTAAAGTCATTTTTAACATCCCTCACATCCATAGGATAATTTAATCTTCCCTAATTTAGATTTACTACAACATTCATTTCAAAATGGAATCCCATGTAATGACATCAAAATGCTCTTAAGGATAACCTCTCATCCAGGGAAATTATCCTGAGAGGAACCATACACATTATCTATTGATAAAAAATCCAATGTTGAAGGACAATCTATCCATTATCACAACTCCAATATAGGAAATATATTCCAAAAAGACACATTCACTACAATAAAGTAGTGGAATCCTTGTCTTAAAATCCTCAATCTACCTAAATCCTTTACATCAATACTTAAGCTCCTTGATTATAAATATACCACTCTCTATATTCAAATTAATGAAGAGTAATTCTAACATTAGTTGTGTTATATCCTCATTAAGTCTATACAATATAAGGAAAATTAAAATATTGGAATAAGACCCATATTATCTTTATCCATATCTCTATTCCAAAATCTATTATTATATACTTATCACTTGTTTCACAAACCATGAATTACCCATGAGAGATTAGAAATTTTAATATAGATTTAGCATTAATTTTATTAAGATGAAAACATAAATATATGGAATTTTAAAAAAAAGATATAATTATTTTTTAATAAAAACATTATCCCTGTATCCATATTGGATCCTCTCCTTTTTTATATAAAATGATATATCCTATGAATTTTCCTATGTTATTAGATGATTGAGCTTATGTATCCATTATAATGACATTTAGATTACATAACACCACCTATTTAGAACTAAAAACTCATTATTTCCTCTAATATGAAAATACTCTACACATAATTGTATACCAATTTGATAGTACACGTACTCCACATCAAAATATGATTCCAAAGAAGACTCTACCCTAGTCACATCTAATTGAGCCTCTAGGTGGAGGATTCTTTCCAATTTTTAAAATATGATGACATATTGTTGACAACCTCCCTCTTCCAGTCATAAAATATTTTTATTAGTCTCCCATATAAATTTAAATAGCTTCTTGATAGAATCACAAATTGAAGTTTTAATCTTTCTCCCATCTAGACACAACCGATCAAACAAGAACTCTCAATCCAATATATGGACAACATTATAGACAACACATCCAATCACCAAGATCTCTTGAAAATAGTAATGAGATCCTATATGACCCATAAACTATCCTAGTTCCATGAGACGAATTAAATTACAATTTCTCCTCCATACAATAGAAGAAAAAATATTCCTCTTCAACATCATATGACTCCAAGTCATATCATTCTTAAAATTTATGATTGTTAATATAAAATACCTTAGGAACATAATTTTTAGAGTATTATTCATTCATCATCATTGGAAGAATTGGATAAATTTTGGCACAAGATCTTGGCAAGAAAGATACCTCTTTATAATATTCATCCTATATAATCTCAAAACTCTCTAGGTTAAGTATCTTATATCCCCATGAACATCTCCCACAGTACAACTAGTAGTTCCAGTGGGACCAATGACAGATTATAATAGTCTATTGATGCATTAAAGTAAGACAATATAATTGATTCATGTGTTGATTAAACATATAAAATATTTGTATCTTCTTTATATGATTTACACACTTCTATCATCAAGGTGGTACGGGACCCATGGGGATGTTTGGTGTTCCCAGATAAATCTCCACCAAATCAGTCACATCCTCATGCACTATAATTGAAAATATAAATATAGTTTAACAATTTGATGAATTACATATAAAAAATTGTTTCATAAATAGACAATTAAATGTATTAAAGTAATCAATAATTAATCATTATGTAATAGGAATAAACCCTATGAATACCTCTCATTCATAATGAACTATGATTTTCTATAAGAAACTTATTGGAGTTCCTAGAGAAAGTTTCACCTTTGGAAATTCCTGTATGTTAGTCTGAAACCTTCTGGCATGACATTGTTCAATAAGTCTATGTTTATAAACCTTGTGTAAATAACTCAATAAAGTTAGTATAGAATACTGACAATATATTAGGCAGGTAATGTAAACATGAGAATTGAATGTTGAATTTTACCTCTAAAACATAGTGGGATATGGATGATAAAACACATTGACAAATTGTTCATACTCGTATATAACATAATGTTTTCAAGGATAGTATATGGACCATTTTATTACAAGTATGACTACAAATTTTAGTACCAATCCATAAATATTACATAATCTTGAGTTTTACTTATTAATTTACTTCGATTTATATAAATCATCATTTCATGATTGGAGTTTTATCGAACAAGGCCATTTCTCATACATAATAAAATAATATAATACAATGTAGTCACACATTTTTCTCAAAGATATACTTTAAAACAAAATAGAAATAAATTAAAACTCCTTTAATTGAATTAGAGAATCACATTCATTAACCTCTTTCAAAAAACCCCGTATTTAAAATAAACATGTGTCCATCTTCCAAACATTTTACTCTTACAAATATAATTAACATATGGTCAACTTCATTATTCAATGGATTGGAGTTGTATCGCAGAACTACCCATACTTTATGATATAACATTCTCATATGGCACAATTTGACCTATCCCAAGTATAAACTATAATATTCTCACAAATCATTATCTAGGCTACCCCATGTATATGATGTAATGAGCTCAACTGATTTATATAATTATCAAATACCATTCCATGAAATAAGTCAATTTCTTTAAAAAATCATAAAAATAGACCTTATTATTTAATAACATGATTAACCCATGGGAAATAAATGGGTTTGATGTCAATCACGTAGAAGATTTATTAACTTTTTGAAAATAAATTGGTTCTATAACAATGTCTTTTAATCAATTAAAATCAATGTAGGGAAAGAATGATGATCATATAAAAATAAAATATCTCTTCTGAATGAAAAACCAACATAATTTTTTTTAATTTTTATGAATTTTAATAAATTTAAAATAACATTAATAACTTTTCTTGAGGAAGATAATATTTAATCATTCTAATGTGTCCTATAAAATTTGGAAACATATGAATCCTAATCCCAATGAAGGAGGAACATCTAACTGAATATTATATAAGATGACATTAAATAAATTCAAGATATGATTTTTCAAATTGATTTTATATACACAAAATAAAACATGGTTTCTATATAACAAGAAAAAAGTGTGTTATTGAAGGGAAATTGAGATTCAGTCCCATAACCTGAGTCAGACTTGTCACATGTGTCTTTAACATCTAATTTTTTCAAGTAACTCCTTTTAGTTCTCACCTAAGGGAATACAAGGTTTTATTTATAACCACTGTGAGATTAGAGATATTTTGAGCTTATTTTTAGGGGTTGGAATATCTATAGGACTTGAGAGGTGTGAAGATGTGGGGATGGTGAGTGCCTCTTTATAGTGGAGGGGGACTGAAATTCTTGTAAATATAAAATTGTAAACACTGTTGGGAGGTCTCCCATACATAATTTTATTCATAAATTAAAATTAATTGAGTTAAGGGGGTTTTTTCAATCCAAATTCACCAAATATAAAATCAAGTTCATTTTTTTCATTTTTAAATTTTTCATAATGATTCATTATTTTTAAAATTTTGGTTTTTCATTTAGGTAACTAGTTTTATAACCAATGTAATTAATCTGTTACGAATAAATTAAAGTGATAATTATCAAGACATTTATCCCCATTTATTATAAATAATTACATTTAATTTACATAAACAATTATATATCAGTTGGAAATTAATTTTGATAGAAACAAATGTGACACACAAAAACACTACTTTAACCTAACCTATGATAAAAAAGTTATTACTATTTATGGGTAAATATTTTCATTATAATATAAAAATTTACACATTAATATACCATATTTTATATTTAATAAAACATAAAAATAAAATATATAAACATAATATTTCTTGTAATTTTAAATCATATAATAAAATATAATTTATTTTATTTAATTATTCACAAAATAATCCATACCATAGCATTTATTAAGAATTTATTGTAATTATATCATCGAATAAAATTAAATATAAATTATTATTATAAAATTAACACATTTATATTCCCTAATAGTATTTATAACCAAATGTATGAAAATTCTTCCTTACTACAAAACATTACAAGTATTAAAGGCCAAGATAGTTCCTTATTTTGACCTTTTCATGATGTAAATTATTTTACAGCTCCCATTCATTGAATGGTTTCCCATTAACAAAAAAGAATAGAAAAAAGTTTTTGATATTATAAATTGTTCCATAAAATGGGTTTTTGGAATGTGAGGGGTCATTTTTTCAACTTATATATTGTGTTTAATCATTTTGTAACCTTATTCTTTCCTTAATATTTGTAATTAATTTTATCTATTTTCACTAATGATTTCAATAAAAAAATTAAGAAATATTAATAGAATAAAAATTTCATTCTAATTCCATATTTTATATTCACAGTCCAAATTCAATTCACAGTAGTGGAAAAAATTAATTTCAAATTAATCGTACATATGATGTGATACAATATGTTTTTAAAGAGAAATGTTCAAATGTTCAAATGGTTTTTTCGATCCAATTTCATTTTTAAATTTAATCTTCTGACCTAAATTTGATTGTATTATTTATTATTGATATATTTGTATTTTAATACCATATAACAATATAATTAATCTAAATATATAATATGAAAAATCAGTTCCTATGTAATATGTATTGTTTTTCTATATTCATCAAAAAATGAATAATCTCAATGAACTACAAGAAATCTAGCCAATGTAAATATTGATATTGATATTAAAATAAGGTTTATTTACTATGTTAAATAAAATTAGTTTAATTTTAAAAATTTATTTTTAGAAAAAAATTTCAATTAAATTGTTGAAAACCCACTTTGTAAAAAAAATTCAGCGTTCAAGCATAAAACAAGATTATTCCCTATCTTATGAATATAAAATATATTTAATGAATTTAAAAAAGTTTTAAACATGTGTAATCTTAATATAGTTAGTGTTACTGACATATTCTAATAAAATATACATGTGATAACTTCCATATTAAATAATAATATCAATTGAATATCATTTTTGTTAAGACTCGGTCGTTTGTGTAACAGAAGTTCTCGAATAAAGTCAATGCTATATGAAATGAAAAAATAGGTGTTGTATATAACAAAATAAAAAATTTGAATTGTGTGTAAATAAATCTATATAATAATCTGAATAAACATAAAATGATATATTTCATAAAATATCATGATGTTACAACATACCATCCTTAAACAATTGTGTCCTAATAATTTAAAATTTATCATGGTAAACAGTTGTGGGAAATTTTAAACATTCATTGATGAAATGATCACATTCATAATGTTTAGGAATTTTTTTATTGTATAATAAAATAAGTAAATATAAATAATTAATATATTTATATGAGAACAATTTCATCCACATAAAATTCCTTGAACTACAATGAAAATCCCTAAAATTACCACAATCATAAAAGATCATATAATCCCTAATGGTTCAAAATTGATTAAAACTCATGTCCAAAAGTAATCACATACACCTCATTAAATTAAATCATTTAATAGGCATAAAACATGCTAATAATCTCAAAACAATTTCTTAATAACTTTATGATCATTTCATTTAAAACCACATAATGAGTGCCCAAAACCTTAAACGTGTCGTTATCCTTAGAAAGACCAACATGATCCTCAAAACATCAATCACTACACTAGATGTATTAACATCAACTAACCTAGTGGAAACATATTTTCCCAAAAATTATTATTTCTCAACATTTGATTCCATAATGAGTCTGTAACTTCACACACACATTTGCATAATTTTCCATCTCATTAAAGCTAAAACTTATCACTACCCAATGGATATCAGTTATCTCACTCTTGGAATGTTTAGAATTCATTTTTATATTAAAAAACCATATGAACTGGCAAAAAACACTATTAAAAAATTTTAGATCCAAAAACATTTACCAAAATATATTTTACCACACATGGAAGAGATTTTAGACTTACCTGTGGAATTATTCGTTGGTTGAATCTCTATTTCCTTCCACATTGATCATTTATTTCCCATTTCATATTGTGGTGCATATCAATCAGAAAAATAAATCTCAACATTTTGATAAAAACCCACATTTTCATAACATTTAAATTATTGAGAGTTCAATGCTCTTCATAGACATTGTTTAAATCCTAATTAAAATAAATTAATCTCACTATACATGTATTATATAAAATCTAGAACATTCGTAGGAAATTTACGGAAGTTTTCATCAGAAAAAACCACTGAATGGTCACCGTATTTCTTTAATTCCTATATTATATCTCCACCCAATGTCTAACGACTTTAGGGAAATATTTATCAAGTAATATATTCTTAAATTTTTCTAATTTCTTAGAATCAAGATCATTTTACCCTATTATATTATTAAAAAAATAGAACCATTGATAAGCTTCAAAATTATAATGATAAATTAAAAGGGATACCTTTTGATGTTCAGAACATCCCATGACATCAAATATCTTCTTTAGGGAATTGATATATCCTTTGTCTACCACTATGTATGATTTTCCATTAAATTATGAATGTGTTTTCCCAAGGAATGTTGAAATATATACATGTTTCTCCATGGTATATTGGGTTACACACTAGTATGGATTCCAACACCATTAATAACTTCTGGAAATTAATTTATCACAACAACAACATGTTTCATTTTGATTCCTACCATATTAGGATACTATTTTGAAAGGATATTTCCATTTGGATTATTTTAACTTCAATTTTATTTACTCTATAGTAAAAAAATTATGAAGAAATATATTTTAGATGTATAAACATGGAAATATTAAAGTTATTTTTATTTTCAACTTAACCATACTGTAAAATCATATATGGATATTCTATTAAAACTATAATAACCTATATTATTATCTAAAACCATTCATTTATACTAAATATAAATCCTATTCCATAAATATTACATAATCATGAGTATTGTTAATGAATTTAAATTCAATAAAATTGATGATTTTTTCCATTTTAATAGTTTAAAGAATTAGTTCATAACACATACTAACCATGAACAAAAAATACAACGTGTAAAATTCTGATCAGTAACTGTATTTCCCATGATATAATTATTTTAAAATAATGAATGAATTATTTTCATATAAAATCTACATAACATCCAACTTTGAAATTTTCCTTTCCTTTATACATTCTTAAACCCAACGAAAACATTTTAAAAACATAGGATGTTAAAAAAATCATTAATGGATATAAAAATAAAGGAAGTTGATCGGTTTGAAAAAACATGAAATTCTATATAATTTTTAACTTGTATTTAAATTATCTTGATAATATGAATTAAAAAAATTCACAAGAAATAAAACATGAATTGTTCTCAATGGAATTCATTAAAACCCATAGTAAATTATTAAAACTATTTTATATGATGAAGATAATCACATTAATTAAACACTTTCAATACCCTTTTAATTGGAATGTCTATATGGGGGACTTTCGAACTTTTGACTCTTATTGTTGGAATAAAAATATTGTTGAAATATATACCCAATGCATTGGGGGACTATCACAGAACCACCCATCATATAATATATAACGGTCACACCTAACACTATCTAGGACACCCTATGAATAATATATAACCAGCTCACCCTACACTATCTCAGATACCGATTGTATAATAGATAACTAGATCGTCTGTTCCTTATAATTCTCATGCACCATTTCATAAAATAAAATAATTTCATCATAATACTCATAGAAACAATCAATATTCCTCTATTACCTAATAAACCAATGTAAAAGAAATGGGTTCAATGTCAATCACTTCGAAACATGATTAACCAATAAAAACAATTGGGTTCTATAAAAATATATTTGAAAAAATAATTATCAGTCCAAATAAATAATGATGATGGTATAAATAAGAAATATCCACAGAAGAGGATATGTAAAAACAAGGGTTGTTTTTGTTGATGAAGTGAAATAAAATTAAAATATCACTTAGAAAATTGTTGAGGAATATAATCTTTGGACATTCCAACATGTCCCACAATACATTGAATCATTTTAATCATAATCCCTTTAATGGATTAACATTTAACAAAACATTAAATAAAATGAGAAAAAATTAATTAAAGGTAATATTTATCAAATGGGTTTTATATACACAAAATAAAATAATTTGGGCATATAACATCAAAAATAATTAATCATTGAAATGAAATTAAGATGAATTATCTTACCCAAAGTAAGACATCTCACATGCGTCTTTATCTTCCTCTTCTTGTGGTACATTTTTTTGGTTTTCACATAAGGACTTCCATGGTTTTATTTTTAGAAAAATTTGGATTCCTGTATTATAGGAGGTATGTTGTTATATTTTTTGGATAGGGGTTGGATGAGTCAAAGGGTTTATAGCTGTCAGTAAGTAAAAAGGGTGAGTGCATTTTTATATTGGACGGGGATTGAAATTCTCATAAACATAAAGAGGTAAAAACTATTGGGAGTTCTCCCTTAAATCATCTACATAAAGAAGATTATTGGAGTAATTTGGGGGTATTATCAAGACACACTAACACCAGAACAAAATAAAACATTTTTTTATCAATTTTTCCTTAGCCATTACGATTCCTTATTTTTTTCAAGTTGGTTTCCCATTTAAGAATATAGTTAACTAGCATATATAATTAGTCCTTTATGACAATATTAAAGTAATAATTATTAGAAAATTTATACCCATTGATTCTTAAATATATAATTTAATTTATAAAATAAAAATATTATATGTGTTGGAAATTAATTTTAACAGAAACACATCTAATGTGTAAAAATACCACAATATAACTAATATCTCTATTATTTCTTTCACTAGTTATGGTTTAATATGTTAATTATTAATGGACTACGAGCCCGTGAATGTAACATATATGATATATATTAACACTTAATATAACTTGGATAAAGATAATAATTTTCATATTTTTATATAATTGAATAAAATATCATTTCTTTTAAAAATTAATTTACTCAATAATCCAATTATTGATGTTTCTTTAGAATTTAATGTAATTATATCATTTCTATGAATTAATTATAAATTATTAGGATAAAAATTTATCCATCATATTAATAAATAATATTTACGACCAAACCAATGTAGCTTATTCATTACTACAGTGCATTATAATTGTTAATGGTATGGAAGGTACTATTTTTGTCTATTTCCTTTCATAATTAATTATATAGGTCACATTCATGTAATAACATACTAATAAATCATAAAAATTGATCCTAAGGTGGCTAATATCATCATATGAACATCCAATGTGTGTTGTTCATGTTTTGGGTCATTTATACACCGTATATTCTCAGTTCAATCATTATGTAAGCTTATTCTTACCTTATTCACACTAATTAATTTTCACTATTTAACCCATTCATTGTGTTAAAAAATTTAGTTGATATTATTCGACCAAAAATTTCTTAATTATTCCAAATATTTATATAATTGTATCTGAAACCATTTCATAGAAGTTTCTAAAAGTAATTTAAAATTAATCTCACAAATATTGTAGGACTGGATGTTTTTGCAGAGTATTGATAAAAGAATTGGAATGTTTTTATATACAATTTAATTAAAAAATTTAATTCATTTAAATAATTGGATTTCATGATTTATAATTGAACTAATTTTACATTAAAAAGAAATTTCAAATATAATTTACTATCTTTATAAATTGTATAAAAAACAATTTTCAATTAAAATGAAATATTTCACTGTATTCATCAAAACAAATAACTTCTCAGAAAAATATAAAAAATCCACTGAGAGAAATTTTGTATATTAAAATTTGAAAAAATGACTTCTTTTTATTTAAAAATGATAAACGTTTAAAATTTTAGTTTTAACAAAATAATCCGTTAAAATAATGTAAAAAATATTTTTAGAAAAATAAATTTTTAAGCAGTGTGACTAGAATTCTTTTTATTGTATTTCAATAAAATATATTGGATTAATGTAAAATAATTTTATAAACCTTTGTAGAAATAATATATTTTGTATTATTCACACTTGAAAATATAATAACTAGGTGATAAGTTCAATATTATATATTAATATTAATAAAGTTTTATTCTTTGGTAGCACTCAAACAAGTCTATCACACAATTTTTCAAATAAAATCATTTATATGTTAAATGATAGATAAACATGGGGTTGATTTTATCACATAGTAAATTATAAATTGTTTGTAACTTAATCTATCTACAAATTTACATAAATTTGGATGAATATATATCATAAAATCTCTAGATGATATTTTTTGTCCCAAATTTCCCCACTTATTTTCTCATTGGTTGTTTTATTAGAGATTCAAGGAAAACCCCGCTTCACAGTCTGATTCCATTTCCTAGTCACTTGAATATTCGTTCAAAAATTAGATAATTCATGTTATTAAAACTCATAGCTCAACTATTATATTGAACATATCAGCTCTATATTTACCTTCTTTGGGGTGAGCTCAAACATGCTTCCATCAAGAGTAATCTACTCACAATAAGTTGGTGAATTTCCAATCTATATAAAACAAACTTTTAATTACAAATTTCCAAACACCATCAAATTTACACTATGATATTGAGATTCTTGAGATAGCACATCTCTAGATTTTCCACATATTCTCTTCTACTATGAGCGATAAACACCCAATTTGTGTAAGGGTCATCCTCTTAGTGATAGAATGCTAGTTCCTTTAGTTGTCTGATTATGTGAAATATCTCCTCCCAACAAACATAAATGTTTGGTTTTCAAAAAAACAAAAACTATAAACTCCACTCTTTTCCCACTATTTTCTACTATATATTCTCAATTGAGGGTTAAAAAAGACGGATTCCATTTTTTCCTGTGCTCAAGGAAGATCACATCATCGAGGACATCAATCATGTATCACAGATGATTCCCCAATGTCTTGCAGAATACTATTGTGTAGTTCCATTGATATTTCACATAACCCTCGCCCACATCCCTGGGATCCATTCAAATTTATTCATTCATGGCATTGAATCCCTAGATAGTTGATGAGAATGAAGTATCATGGCCTCCATAGAAGAATTTTATACACCAAAAAGGTTTTTTAACCAACTTATTGAGAAATTTAGATTGAGGATTGGAATTTTTCAAGTTTTCCTTTTTCTTTCGAATACATATTTTCCTAAAATACATGTTATATCAGCACTACTATTGGATGCAATAACACCCAACTCTACATGTAATCCAGGGATAGACAAATTGGTGAACGTACTATTTGTAATATTATCATATCAAAATAAACTACTGGAATATAATATAATAGAGATGATGATTTATTATAGGGATCATATTTGAGTGAAACCAAGTTTATACATAATGAATGAAATGATAGATCTAGTAGAATAGGAGGGGGAACCATAACTGAATTTATAACTCTTTTTATATGATTTTAAATAGTGATAACAATACCCTATATATACATGACATCCTATTGGACCACAATTCACATTTTCACTACAATATTTTGAGGATCTATTCACCCTGAATTTGGGATTATTGTAAACTAATATCATCATAGGATCTAATGTGATCCATAATCCATTATTTATTTATTGATGTCATATGATATATTATTTTATTATAGAGCGATGGAATGAAGGCTATTTCTATAGGTTATATGATATTTTGTGAGTGATTCCCCTAAAAATGTGTTGTGATCCTTCTGTATATGAATAGGAATGGGATACATAAAATCATGGGAATGTCTCTATAAAAAATATTCCACATTATAATATACAATCGTTCCAGTTATTTAATATAAAGGTTGAAATAGTTACTAGCTACTAATTTCATCCCCATGGTAGTAGTTCTAATTCCCACACCAATATGTGTTCCTCTAAAATATATTATACATACACTGAGGAGAACAACCAAGAATTCATTAAAACTAAAATCATTGATCTAGTTTATAATTCTAAAACCCCATTTCTCATAATAGAATTTCCTGGGAATGGTCCACTGTGATATCTTCTTCTCACATTACTATGAAGATTGAAACTATATTGAAAATAAAAATAGTCATTCATTGGGAATATTTGTAAAGAAAAAATAACCAATTATTTAATGAGATTCCTAAACATTGAGTTGGTTTGTTCCATAGAACCCCCATCACACTATTCAACTGAATAAATGTAATAACTTACATATAGTAACAACTATATATGAATTTTATAATGGGAGGAACTCATCACACATTAATCAAATGATAAGGTTCCAACCAATGTCATTAAAATATTGCAAGGTCATTCTCAAATCCCATAATGGACTTCAATGATAATATTTTTTGATAACCATATACATTGTAGCTCTACCAACAGGTTTGGATGTTGATACACAAAGAAATGGTAATTAATTATTTTATAATTTATGTCTATATAAAATAAATATTCCATAAATTCAATTCTTGTATTACAAAATTTTTATTACCATTCCCACAAATCATTCATATTTCATTTAGAGATTATGTTTGTGTCACTTGACCACACATATGGCTTTCATTAATTTTGGGGTTGCAGATTCTCAATTTTGGTGAATGGAAACACCATAAATGTAGGTATTTCCCCAATAACTTATGGTGTATGGTTCATGAGGGTTAAATTGGTGTATATGTTGTGGTATCTTGTTGTTTATCATTTTTATAAATTTTCTAATTGTATAGTTGACAATCACTGAAAAACCAAAAACCTATAAAACCAATTTATGTTTCTTGTAGAGATATATCTCCACATAGATAATATGTATTCAATAAAAATAACTTTCCTAAAATGTAATCCATTGGTCTCAATATTAACTTATTTATTATCATAAAGGGAATAAATTTCAAAATCCTGGATTAAAATATTTCACAGTACTCCTCTATATCTTTTATCAAGGAATCATTTGTTCCAAAATATTATATGTAATATTTTGGAGGACCTTATAAACCAACTAATTTTGTTTCACACATCTTTAATTAGTTTCTTGTAAGTCTGCTTCATTAAGGTTTCAAATATTGGTGGGAAATGTTTTAGTTCATAAAACTTTTTATTTCTCAAAATGCTTCTTATAATGTGATTTTTTATAAACACTAAATATATGGGTCACATTATATTCTCATAAGATGAGTTTCTATGAAAAGATATAACAGTTGTAATAATTGAGGAAGATTTCATGGTCCCATTATGGGTGTATTTATTAGTGAGGATTGTGTATGTATTGTATGAACCTATGAATGTTTTTCAATATTGGAGATAAACTATAAATCATTTGGTTTTCCTCTTAATTCAATCATCCTCCTCCCAATATGGTCCTATTCTAAGGGGGGGGGGGGTGGGAAGTCATTGGGACCAAAAATATGTGTATGAAACACATGAGAAGAGTGTTCTAGAATGATCTTGGAGAAGAATATCCATTTTTATCTTTTCACTTGAAAATAACACATATTCATGAAACATGAATTTATATTATTATTAAACATAATATTTCACAAAATTCTAAACATGCATCTACATGTCATCCCTCCTCCAAAATACAAAATCAAGAGATCACATAAGATGATTTTTTATGAATTAATTCAGGCATGCAGAACTACTCCAATGACTCATCATAGTTCAAAATATGCATGATGAGACTATATTTTTTTGATCTAAAAACTTATAAATGTAAAATATTCAATAAAATTCTAGGAGAGACATCCAGATGTTGAAAGGATATAACCATAACTCATAAAAACTTTTATATCATGAGTTCATGAAACCGATGACCCCTATAGATTAATACAAGTGAAAAACTTGTTCAAAATAAAAATAATATTTCATTCAATGTATATATTATATTTTATATAATTATATAAAGGCATTTATTAATGATGCAAATATTTTTATAAAATCATATATTTCATGAAAGTCGATTTATCATTCAATATACATCTTTTATGAGCCCACTACATTGGTCATTCATTTAACACAATTAGCCTATAAAACATTCATAAGGGAAATATAAGTACTCATTAACCTATAATGGTTCAGGAATATTATATCATAAAATGCCTTTTGGAGCATCATCATGATAGCCACTATTGAAGTACTGTTGGCTGCTCATGGGACCGAGATCTACTCCATCTTGGATTTCTTGTGTAAAATATATACACATACCTAGTTTTATGTACCATTATTTCCTAATCCATTTATAGAAGCATGGGACTTAAAATATCATTGCCTTAGACATATAAGGATATGAGAAGTAATCCTAAGACCCTTCCCAAAACAATGTTCGTGAAGAATCTAAACTTACTGTTTTTAACCAATCATTGGAAAGAACTATATAATCTTTAATCATGATCACTTATATCTAGATAAAATTCATGGAATACTGTAAGTTGATATCCCCTATTATGAAATCATAAAGGTAAACTACCATATTCCTCTCATTAATATATTCTATCATGGGCCTCACAAATCACACATCAATCATTATTCATCCATCCATATTTTATGAAATAATTAATGTACACCATGAAATAAATTAAACAATAACAAACCCTATTATAATAACATATAAAGTCCTATGTTGAAATCATTGGAGTACTTGTGTGATTGACACTTGATCCCCTATGTGAATATCGTTGGATGCACTATGTGGATAACTCTAGATACCTCACATTATAAGATTGAGGTAAACCCGATATTCTATGAAGCAAAAATGTATGCCCCACACCATTATTTATTTATTCTTGTTTTGTGAAAAAATAATCCCAATGTATTATTTAAACATCATGATATTATCCTGTCACGTGATCAATAATTTTAGACTTAGAACTATATGGTTTATCCTATGTTTTTCTAAAGGTTATATAAGAAATCAATTTTTGGTTCAATGTGAACATTACTTTATCTTAACACTTGGTTGGTGGTATGTCAATTACATATCATCTTTTTGGATCATTAGGAATCCCTCAAACAAACCACGCATTTATACATAAGGATTAAAACTATATGTTTTCTTCCAATGAGAAAAAACATGTTCCCATCAAAAAATTACTAGTATATATGTATATATCCCAAGTAGATGATATCCTATAATAATATAGTATAATAAAACCATATATGTAATCTATCTTACTGTACATTAAACCATTTAGATATCATAACTGATTATCCAATGATTTCATATGTGTTGTGATTATGAAAGCCCTTCCCAACGCATCCAAAAAAAATTCCTAGTTGATGAAAAAAGGGTTACTCAAGTGATTAGAATGATATTCCTTATGTGATGATAATAACATGCCTATATAGAGGCCATAATATCTCTTATCCATCCACTTATGTGAAAAACCAATGTTCTTTACCTAGAGTAATTAAAATTGGATGAATCATGTGATGAGAATGGAATTCCTTATGTTATGAAGATAATTAGTTTAGGTGAATAATATTTTTTCTCTTCTCCATTTATAAAGGAGGTTATATAATGTTCCTAACATGATTTGATGAGAATTAAATTTCCCATATTATGAGCATGATTTTCATTATGTGGTGAGAATAATAATTTTTTGTGAGAATCCTCAGTTCTCTTAATTCTACTTATAAGATATGACATATTTATTGTTACCCATTATAAAAAAAGGACTTAATTAGTTATGAAATTGTTATATTTTATGTAATGATCCTAGAACATATTTTTATAATTTTAGGATTCCTCATATGATGAGAATGAATATCCTCTAGTAAATATTGAGGGGTTCTCAAGGTAACGAATCTTTAGTGTCCTACATGACGAGATTATGTTACCTTGTTGTATTATAACATAAATAGTTATATTTTATTTCCACATTTGGAAACCATCAGATAAATTTATGGTTTGTTGGAATGAATATTCATATATATTCCCAATATAATGAATGATGGTGGATGATGACAGTATGTTTGAGATTCATGAGAATTTCAAAAATAAATTACGGAGGGACTAACTAAGAAATCAGATCCCTAGAACAATCCATGGAATTAGGGTATGATATACTATAATTTAATTTTCATGATGTATTTGACTCTATAAACCCAAATGGTGACTGGATTCCCACCTTTGGAATTTTTGAATGTAGGAATGAAGGATCTTGAATTTCTAAAACACTGATATTACAATTATGATCATCAAAGAAAGCATTAGAAAAACAATATTTTTGTAATCTAAATAATTTTAAACATAATGTCACATGAATGGTAAACATAAATATCAATAAATCACAACACAAGGATAATAAAAGTATAATATAGTTGGGAGACAATGTTCTTACAAAATAAAACATTGAAGCTTTATTTTATTTTCCAAATTGTGATATTAAAATCAATTAATACTCCTAAATCAAAAGTGGATAACCTGTGGAATACATAAATAAATGAGTGATATAAGAATACAAGTAAAGAATAAAAGTGATAAGGATAATACTTCATGGGAGACAATGGTAATATTTAATATCACAAAATAGACGGCACGTGAGTAATTAGATGTGGAATATCAAACTGATAATGAAATCATAAGATAATGGAAACATAATAAATTTGAAATGGGAAAAATGAAATAATCATTTGTTATGCATAGCTACTAAGAAAAATTCACATAGTGGAAAAAATTCCCACAAATGATTAGATTCACACCTGAATCCCAAACATGGCATCTCATGAGACTAAAACATAACTCATTGCATTAGGGAATATATAATTACTGTCCCACACATAGAATTTATTTCTTGTATATGAATATGTGTTCCCTATAAGGATATCAATCATGATTAATAATAAAAATCTCATAGGGATGGAAAATGGGTTGCATAATATTTTTTCATATCATATTCAGATTAAATTTCACAATGAGAAAATTTGGGAAGTGATCATAAGCTATGTATTACACCATAATAAGATTGGTGGATAAATTAGTTATATATAAGATAGAAATATATAAAATTTTTAGATAAAATCCATGACAAAAAATGATTTTTTATTTGTTGAAAATGCATCAAAAATATTAGAAACATTTTTAGGAATATATCCTTTTCACTTTGAGTAACATAAAGTATTCCATATTATATGGAAAATTGTTTTTAAATATCACATTGAACATTTCATAAAGGAAAAATAATTTTCATTTTTAATTTATTTATTTTTAATATAAAAGATTCCAAAAAATTAAAGATTATATATATTTTTTAACGCTAACCATTGTTAAATTAAAATTAAGAATTAAAAAATTGAATTTTCATGATGGTGGAAGAAATCCGTCCATCATTAATACATTATAATAATAAATATTCATATTACATTTTTTGTAAGACAAGTAAAATATGAATTTATTTTGGAAATGGATAGGAATATTCCTTTTGAAATTTTTTAATTCATTTAAAGGTAAAAAATACATTAAATAATCTTTTTTTATAATTTTTTAAAACATTTTTATACAACATGGATTTAGAAGAAAAAATATTTTTGACTAAAGAGATAAATGATGTATGAATTTCTTAAAAAAGACTCTCAAAACATTTATGTACCAATGAGTGTAAATTTTAATATTAATTGAGAACATTATTAATAAACAAAGTAGAAAAAATGATTGGTTTTATTAGAAAATTTTCAAATAATTTCCTTCAATGTAAAATCAATCTTCAGTTTTCTAAATTAAAATTATATTAAAAAATAAACCCTTACTACTTCGAATCATTTTGAATAATAAATTAAAATTAATTAATTGGATGACCTATTACATAAAATATCATAACTTTTAATGTACTCAGTATATAACATTTCAAGGGGAAGTATATTCAAATTTTAAAATAAATTAGGTGCATGAAAGAATATGAGTCTAAAATAGGTAGGTTTTTGAAAAACCCTTACGAATATCCTTACATTGAGGTGATAGTAATTAATTGGGGAGATTATTTTTTAAAAATATGTGTTCAAAAAATTCTAGTGGAATTATAATATAAATTCATCAAAATTCATTCCAAAAATAATTTTTCCATACTTTTTCCAGTAAACAAGATGTTAAACACAATGAATAGAAATTGAGTTATGAAAACCACTTACCTAATGATTACCTTCGGAAAATCACTCATTAACCTCATGTATATTGGTTTTAAACATGTTATTAAATTATAAAATAATAATTTTAAGTTTAATATTATATATGGTCCTTTTAAAATATCTAAATTCCATTTTGTTAATAATCATTCATTATCGCTATTTTTTCCGGAATTAATTTACTTATATTCTCATGCATGTCATTTTCTAGAAAGATCTAAATATTTACTAGAAGATATTGTTACATGATCTATATTTTTATATCGGTGTTACAAATATAACTTTTTTCATTAGAAACATCCTTATAATTATTATTTACATTCAAACATAGAAAACAATTCACATCACTTCATGGAGATGGTAGGTTGTACATCCACACGAGTGATAACATCATTTCATTAATGGGAGAAACGGTAAGTAATTTAATTTTTTATTAATTATAAATATTATATAATATGTAATATATATCACATATATTCATAAAAATCACACTTTTTTACCTTCTATATAATTTTTCGAGGAAATAAATCACATCGCATGGTGAGACGGTAGTTTATGGTACAAATGAATGGCATTTAAATTTCTAAATAGATGGTATGATTAAAAATAAATATATATAATTTTTTTACATAATTAATGATATTTCATAAATATAATATATAAAAATAAAATTATTTTTTATTAACTTCCATGCAATTCAAATGTGAAAAATTAATCACATCACTGCATTATTCGGTATTCTGTCTTACAAACGAGCAATGTTGTTGTAAAATCTATTGAATATAATGTATGATGGTATTTGTGATATTATAATGAAATTATTATTATTATATCATGAATAAAATATATAATCATTAAATATATCATTATATCCATCCATGAGAAGTAGTGATGGAGAATGAATGATATCGGTTCATAAGGCGGTAGTTCATCACACACAAGATGAATAGTTTTATTTCCCATTTGAGAAAGGAAGAGATTGTTGTGGGTCATTCCCATGAAATAAAAAAATTCTTATTATATGCATGATACATATTATACTATATTATTATTCTTTAATTTTATTTTATGTAGGTGTGGAATGAAATAAAATTGATCAGTCGGTGATGGGAATTATATATTCTTCAAATTACTGATTTTGTTAACCCTCGAAATCCATCATAGGTTAGATTTCTAAACAAATAATGGATCAAGTTATTACAAATGAGATCTGGGTAGGTATATTTTGAACCCATAGTTTTTCAAATTTTGGATTATAGATTAGAGTTTGTGGACTATTATATGTGGGGGAGGGATCATTGTAAATTTTAGAAAATTAATAATCCAATCCATATTGTTTTCATGAAAAGGGATCCATTATGGATCAATTTGTAACTATAGGTGATATAAGGTAAAAATATGGCAAAAATAAAGCAATTATAATGGTTTTTATAAAATTTTAACCCTTATCAGTTTAGGTTAACCCCACTTGAACCTGTTTTTTATCTAAAAATATATATATAATTTTTAATTACTTCACTATTCATTTTGATCAAATAATAAGATGATAATTTTAGATAATATAATTTTTTGTATTTATAAGTAACAGATCCATTTGTTAAAATTCATGTCAGGTATGTTAAATAATTCCAGTCAATTTAATCATGAAGATATGTCCAAAAATGGGGTTTTAAGAAATGCATTTTTTAAGCAAAAGATGATCTCATATTAACTAGAAGACACATAATCATAATTTAATGAATTATAAATAATATATATATATAATCAATATTATTTATATCATTCTCTGTCATGTTTTATTTTTGTTATTTAAAATTGTGATTCATTATTCAATTCGAAACAGATTTCCAAAAATTGGTGTTTTAAAGCCTAAATATTATAATTAAATATAGTATAATGTGGAATTAAATATAAATAATTTTATTTTATGTTAATAAATTTTATTATATTAATTTTATGTAAATTAAAAATAATATTAAAACAAAATTTTTTAAAATGAAATTATCATTTTATAAAAAACGGTATTTTTTACTATTAATTTAAATATTAATATTTCTTAAAAATCACTTAATTTAATAATGATTTAATAAAAATATTATTAATTTAAAAATTTAAAAATTGGTTAAAATTAATTTAATATTGTTTGTTAATGTCTTTATAAAACGGTGTATTAGTCAAAAAAGTAGTTTTTGAGAAAACATTTCATTTTCTTTTAAATTATTCTTATTTTCATTATAATTTATAGATAATAATTTATTTTATTTTATACATATTTTAACCATATAATTTTCAATATTTGGTTAGAAATATTCAATCCAGCCAACTTCATATCTATTTTATAATGTTCGTTCTTATCTAATAATTTTTTCATAGAGTATCATGTTTTGTTTAAACCGTCTGTTTCATGAATCATATGATTTGGAAGAGATTGAATTTTCTTAAAAATAAAATTCATCATGACCCCCAATGTGTCAATTCTTGATGAATTATTGGTTACGTGTCATATTCACCTTTTAAAATCAAAGGGTGTTATATTATACTTCTCTTAAATAAATATTTTCCTCACAACAAAATTATGTGATCAGTAATCACGGGTTGGAAATTGGAATTTTTGGAAAACCCACATTGCTTAAAGGGTAGATTAAATGTTGACATAATAGGGGGAAACAGAAATGTGGGGGTCATATAAAATAAAAAATAACTTCTGTTTGATGTTAGATATATTTAGTGTGAAGCGAAATTATTTACTTGTAATAAAATAATAAATAATATTGGTGACTGATACAGATCAATCATTATAAAAATGAGATGATAAATATACATTAAACAAAAATACATTCATTTGAAAATCCTATATGAAATATACATAGTACTATAAGTAATTGATGTTGCAAATCCTATAAAAAATATATTCATAATTAAGATTTATCATTTCCTTAAATCCTTATGCTCAGAATAATGTAGGTGTATAAAAATAAAATGATTATCATATGTCAATCATAGTAAAAACAAAAGAAGAATATTGAAAAATTAATCCTTAAACAATATCAGGTTCTCATAGAAATAAAATCTCTAAACCATATAATATTCATTATACCAAACTGCTTCTAAGATATTCATGATAATAATCACCCATGCATGTCCTTTTTTCATTATAGTTAGTTATATCATTTGGTAATGTTATGATTTTTTTAATTCCTTGGTGTGACAAAATACTATGACCTAGGCTAATTATAATAATATATATTATGATAGTACTACTAAAATAGTCATGGGTATTTTTTATTTCTCCAATAGTATATGAAAAACATTGTGTATGGTTTTAGACAAGATGCATTTATGTCCCTAGAAATTATATGTAGAATAAATCACACCATAGTTATTAATATTTTTGAAGGTTTTTAACCTCTTAAAAATTTATAGTAGGATGGACGATAGTGCTTCATCATAGTTGATGGACTTGACAAATTTGAAAATAGAGAACATATATATGTATCAGAAGATTTTAAGGAGTTTTTTTCATTCTCCTTTGACGAATATTTATTTAATCAAAATTTTGATTTTTATCATGATCTATAATTAGAAACATTATTTTGTATATTATAAATTTGGATTATAGTAATAATGGAGGAACAAAAACAAAATACTCTCAGATCAAGAACCATCCCTCCCATAAAATATTGGTAGGTTTCAACTTGACCTTTATTAATAAAATTATAAAAAAATTAATACATATTTAGTTTATTACATAATGATTTAGCTGGTGTTATAAATCAAGTAAACTTATGATTTTTATTCCCATATACACCATGGTATACCTGAATATAATTTTAACATTATGTTGAAGTTAGGTGTAAGGACATGGATCCATGTTGGTCAACCCTTTGCATGTTTTCAAAGATTGTGGTTCTCATAGGAATTCGGGAGAAGTTCAGTCACCGAAATATTTAAATAGGGGGATATATGATGTGACCAAGTGGTAGCCGACATGTACGTAGATATGGAAGTACACATCATGTACTGACCCATTACGGGGTGTTTTGAAAACATATCATACGCTTGAGTTTTTCAAACCCTATGGAGGATGCTTAATTTCCTCTCATCCTAAGTGAACAACAAACCCCTCTAGAGCGTTTTAGTGATTAATTTTATATGAATCAATCTCGAGATTCCTTCTTCATTCCGTCTTCTGTCTGTGGTATGATCTTGCACCATTATTTGGTTTTCTCTGATCTTTATTCAATAGTTTCTTTTTCAAATTATATAACATTTGATCTACATGGTTCAAATGGGGTTCTTTTTGGTTGATGTTGATGTGGTTGTTCCACTACATCCTCATGTGGATGTAGTTGTTGTGAGGAAGGTGATTTTTATCCATTTCTTTGATCAGATATCGAGTGAAGAATGTTGTGAACATTTGAGTTAGGGGATCCATTAGTTGTCTAATTAATTACATGAAATAGTAGAGTTATCCTGATTTAGACCTTTGGAACCCAATGAAATTAACCTAATTAAATACATCCTAAGGATTAAAATAATTTTTGGATCGCATATTTCTGCTTTGCACAATAATAATTGTTTTCTGGTTAATTTTATAGATTGTGTGATATCTATTATTTACCTATTATAATGTTGTTCATGATGAAATTGGTAAATAATATAAACATGTAATTAATCATAAATTAATTATCTAATGATAAAGAGGAATTTAATCAAATCTGATTGTTGTTGTAAATTGATGTTAATCAAATTGATGATGATGAGTAGGTCTATTCCAATCGGTTGTTAAACATGAAGCATGTTTGTAACACACCAAACCTAGTTACCCAGAGTCAGTGAATTATTACATAACATTACCAGGATACAAGGAATCATTTCCTGAAATACAAATCTGTTTAGTACACATGGATGCACCAGATACATATATATGTTTTGCATTACATCACGAAATAAAGGAAAAAAATGTGTCCCCTTTGAACACACTCACATCCTTTGGCCAATCCTTGCAGGATAATCATAATATACATCTTCAAATACTAGGAAAAATAAAACATAAGAAATGGTTGAGCTTAGATGCTTTGTAAAGAAAAAATATAGGGGAAACTACCATAAATCAATATAAACATTTAAGGTAATGTATAAGACTAAAACTAAAGTTTTATAAACTAAAACTTCAGCATAATATAAAACAGATAAATATTGTTATATAATTTATTTATTCACTTGGATATTCTACTAGTCAAATAATCACATGTAATTTCATTATCTAATTTAAAAATAGTGGAATGCATAATGTCGGACATCATAAACACATAGTCAAGGCCTCATGACAAGACTAAAAATAAGATTTTGTCAAGGCCTTACTCCATGACACTAGTTTGTCTCATTAAAACAACTTATGCATTGAGGAGCTATAACAGGCTCCACCCATCACTTACTGATTCCAAAATATTCCTCATATGAAAAGGATAATACACAATATAAACATTCTTATTAAATATTGCATACGAAATGTTAATACTTTAACCATAAACCACTAATGGTATAAAAATTTTACATTAATAGTCAAACATATCACAAAACCTTCAATACAATATGGAAAATTTTTTCATAATAAATCCACATCAAACATGTACCACCCCGTCCCTATCTCATTTTCTTGAGGAGGCGGTGAGGGATACTTGGCCTTAAGCAATGTTCCCAAGACACCAAAGGCTGGCAACAAATGCAGAGGGCTTCAAGATAAAATTGGGGAACGCTTTTCCCTTAAGACAAAACCAACCAAAACATCCATTAACTAACACGGTATGATGCAAGTAAATAAAACATTACAACAGGAATTTCAAAATGACAACCAAGATGTTTCACCATACATCCCAAAACCAAAGCAACACCACAATATCATAGTACTATGCAGAAGACCAAAAAATAAAGCACCACATGTTATGATACAACCACAACTCTCCACCAAGATCTAAGCACCATGCTCAACCAAGAAATCATAATACACCCCTAAATGAGGATGATGGCTTACATTTTCCCACATTACAGTACACAATATCTGCAAAGACACTAAGGTGCCAAAGTAGGGGGTGAGTACTAAAACTCAGTATGTTTTCCCAAAATGAACTCCCTACACACGCCACTATGATAAAAACATTAGAACATTTATATAAAGAAGTTCATATAAAATAACAACAAGTGAAATAATTTCCATAAGCCAGCATACCTTTACCAATCCATCTTATCAAAACAAAGCAACCAAGGGAAAGACAAAAAAACATGCCACAAGCCTTTTCATCATGTACACATTAGCACAATAATTTCAACCTTCCAATACAATTCACAACAAAAAAACCAAAAAAACCAAAAAGTGGAGCTTCTGTCCAACCCATTCACCCATTCACACCTAATGGTACTTCCCAACCACAACCAAACGGTGGAGCTTCCGTCCAACTCGTTCACCCATTCACACCTAGCGGCACTTCTCGTACACTTACCATTTGATGGTTTCCCTTCTGTCCACTTTCCAGCCCCTTTTTAGAGTGGTACATCTCTCTACTTCCAAACAACAATCCAATCAATCCAAACTAAGCATATATCCCACCATGGTCACAAAAAGATGCAATCAACCAATTCCATTTCATATCAATCCACTTCAATAAATCACCCATTTATTGAAAATCATTTCCATGCCAAATCACATTTTAATAAAACATACTCTTTTTTTTTGAAACCCTTTTCCATCAGTAATATTCACAAATCAACCATAGCATCCCATTTTAAAATATCAATTTTAAATTTGACAACAAATGCATTTCACCATAAAACCCCCTACTTCCCAAAAATCCTAAAATGAATTTACAACCAAATTTTCATATAAAAACACAATTAATTTCAAGAAAAAAAATAAGTCTAACCAAAAACCACTAGCTCTAACAAATTGGAGTCGATATAGAATCAACCTACATTTAGGGTTCCTGAGGAATCGACCTGCAAGCAACAACACATCAAATCTGGTGAACGCACCACCAAAACCTCTATTTATCGCATTACGTAGAATTCACAAGCCATCAAATCAACATCCAAGGAAACCAAAACACTAGATTAACACGCAAAAAGTGTAAATATAGAAAACCACGAGAGGGAGAGGGATGTAGATCTAGAATAAAACACAAGGGAACCAAGAGGAGTGACTTACCCGGGAGAAACTACATTCAATCCTCCAAGAAACCTCTTCAAAATGTTTCCAAAACAAGTGGGATAGCCACTACAACCCTTTAAAATCTAAGAACCTGAGTGAGGCTTGAGTGGGAGGATGTTTGGAGAGGAATGAGGCATGCCTGGGAGAGCTTGGGTTTTAAAAACCCTATTTCTATATGACCAAACGGTTAGCGCGCACGGTTTGGAAAAACGTGCGCTAACCGTGCACACACTACTACCTCAAGAGAAAGGGTTCGAGCGGTTTCCACGCACGGTTTGGAAAACCCTACACATGTCGTGAAAAGCCTACTGTCTCCCCCTGCATGGTTTCTAAGATAATCCTTACAGTTCCCACTAACCATGCTCAAACCGTGCTCAAACTGTGCTCCCAATGCAATGCCACCTAACTCATTCAAAAGCATTCCAAACACTCCCAACATATTCCAAACTCATCCCATGCACAATAAACACATAAAAATGCATTAAAAAGTCCACATGCCTCAAATAGGGGGTGCTTCATTCTCCCCACCATTGGTCTTTCTGCCCTCCTAAAGTAGTGAACCCCTCCTTTGGTGAAAGAGTTCGGGCCATTGCATGACCATCTCTTTCTCCCGCTCCCAAGTCTCCTCTTGAATATGGAAATGTTTCCACAAAACCCGAACTAAACCGACGATTTTACCATGACAAAAATTCTCTTGCCAATCCACAACCCACAGTTTCACATGCACAAATAAATCATATGGTTCTTGTTGAACATGATCCCATCGAATAACATTGTCATGAGCTGGATGATACTTTTTCAACTGTGACACAAGAAACACATTGTGCACTGCATAGAACCTAGGTGAAAAATCCAAATGATAAGACACCTCACCAACCCACTCAATAATCTCAAATGTTCCATTATTCCATGGAGATAACTTTTCCTTATTCCCAAACGGACAATTTCCCAACCTAGGACAGATCCTCCAAAAAACATGATCACTCACCTAGAATGACGACGGACATTGACGATGATCTGCATAAAATATTTTATGACTCTGAGCCGTCTCCATTCTCTTCCTGATCAACATGATCTTCTTCGTAGTCTCCTGGACAAGGCTCAGTCCAACAATTGAGGACTCACCCATTTCCACCCAACATAGTGGAGAACAACATGGCCTCCCATATAATGCTTCAAACGAATCCATATGTATGGATTACTAATAATAGTTATTGTTTAAAAACATAACCAATGATATGTGGTCCTTCCACGAGCCACCAAAATCCATGACAGAAGCCCACAACATATCCTCCAAAGATTGTATCATCCTCTTGGATTGACCATCCGTCTAAGGGTGATACGCTGTGCGCTTAGTCCACTGTTTCTCAAGGGCTTGCTATAAGGATTTACAGAAAAGAGATGTAAACCTCGGATCGCTATCATAGATAATCGAAACTGGTACACCATGCCTCTTTACAACCTCTTGGATAAAGATTTTGGACACCTCCTCCACCATTTGAGATTAATGAATTGGAATGAAATGGGCCGACTTCATTAGCTAATCCACTATCACCCAAATGGCATCATGCTTTCTAACCATTCTTCAGATACCAATGACAAAATACACTAATATTTGCTCATACTTACAAATTGGGATTGGTAAAGACTGCAAAATTCCCGCTGGCCTTTGATTCATTGCCTTGACTTAATGATAAGTCAAGTATCTTGAAACAAACTCAACCACTATTCTTTTCATAACATCCCACCTGAATTGTGATTTCAATTATTTATACTTTTTTTGAATTACAGGATGAAAAAACCACCAGGAATGATAATACTCCCTGAAAAGATCCTCTGAAAAAGTAACTGGTATAACCATCTGATTTTGAAAACACAAAACTGAATCTCGATTCAGTTTCCAACCCTCAATGGTCTCCCCAACATTGAGTCTCGACCTCATGTTCACACACTCTGAATCGGATATTTGGTGACTTTTTAACCAGGCCAACCAAATCACGAATCAAAAAAACTAGATAGATGACCCCTCTATCTCCCTAGTCTTCACATTCCAACCGCATGTTGGCTATAAGAGACATCAACTTCCATTCATCTAAGGCTTCTTTTTCTAACTGAACATGTGACTTTCTACTCAATGCATCCTCCACCGAATTTACCTTTCTAGGTGTGTACATCAAGTCAATGTCAAACATTTGCAGATACTACATCCACATTATTTGCCTTATATTAAAATATCACTGTGAGAAAATGTGTTTCAAGATTTTATGATCCATAAACATAGTAAATTTCTCACCAATGAGATAATGTCTCCATGTTTTCAAAGAAAGGAAGACTACATCTAACTACAAATAATGTTTTCAGTAAATCGTCTCATGCACCCTCAACTGTCATGAGCCATACGAAACCACATGATTCCCTTGCTTGAGAACACACACCAACCATGAAAATTGGGCATACAACTGATGATCCCTCAAGATCCCCAACACTATCGCCAAGTGTTTCTCATGCTCTACCCTTGTCTTCGAATACACCAGAATATCATCTAGAAACACCACCACAAATGAATCTATATATCTTTAAAATATTTGATTCAACAATTCCATGAACACCAATAGTGCATTTGTTAGACCAAAGGGCATAAAAAAATATTCATAATGCCCATATATAATTCTAAAAGTTATTTTAGGAATAATGTCCTTCCTCACCCACAATTGATGATATCCCGACCTCAGGTCGATCTTGGAGAACCACTGGGATCCCCTCAACTGGTTGACCAAATCATCAATACGTGGAAGTGGATATCTTTTACTTATTTTAACTTGGTTAAGTCTACTATAATCAACACTGATCCTCAATGTGTCATCCGCCTTTTTCACAAATAACACCAGCGTTGCCCATAGAGATGTGCTAGTCCGGATAAACCCTTTGTTTTCTAACTCTTCCATCTGGACTTTCAATTCCTGCAATTCAGTAGGTTCCATCTTGTATGATATATGTGAGATAGGACTAGTCCCTGAATGGAGATCAATCGTAAACTCCACTTCTCTTACATGAGGTAACCCAGAGAATATGTTGAGAAAAACATCCATGAACAGATAAACCACTGTTGGAAGAACACTTTGCTCAACAAACATTATCGATTACATTGAAAACACCACCAACTAATATGATAACGTGCCCACTACTGGTGCCAACAAACCCATGACACCATACCTTTCAAGCCTATCTCCTATAAAGAGATGTCTAACACAATCGTGTGTCAAAAAAATTCAATTTCTGTGCATTACAATCAATTTGGGCCTTAAACGCCCCCAGCCAATCCATTCTTCGGATTATATCATTCCCATCCATCTCAAGCACTAAGAAATTCCTGGTTATCTCATCATTTCCCAAAACAATACAACATTTTCTTCACAAGAATACTCGACACTCTCTTCGACCTAGAAGTGTTTTATGATTAAAAACCTAAGGCATCATTTCTTCCCATAAACCTGGAAAATTATCCACACGTACAGAAATAAAAGAGTGGGAAGCACCCATGTCAAACAAAACTTTCATCAAGGTAGAATTTAAAAGAATTTTACCACGCACCGTGGATGGTCCTGACTGATCATCCACCACAACCTGCTCAGTTCCAAACAATGCCTTTGTTGCCACACTATGCTCTGTATTGCCTTGTTGTGGCGTCATGGTATTCATAGAATCACCATGACCCACATTACTCTAGCGACGAGGGGTGTGCTATTGTCCACATCCCATCGAAGCATACGACATCTGCGATCCCTGAGGAGTGGTATGCACACCCGACCTTGGAGAATTATGACAATAACATTGCAGATTCCTCGTCTGCTTACAATTATGACATGGTCAAGGTTGTTCCATTCAATCCCTCGTGATGTGGCTCGTATAACCATAATAAAAACATCCCGACTTTCTCTAGGGCTTCATAGGTAGATTTACTGATCCTACCATTGTATTATATGCCATATTACCTCCCTGGGAATAAGTTTCCCACCTTCGCTTGAACCCACCTTTATAGTTCCCAGTATTCCCCATGGGTACCACCATGATTCCTCCACCCAGAGCTCTAATGAGATCCCGCTCATCCACCAAGGCTCTATTCACTATATCTGTGTAATTATCTATACACACCACCGCTATCTTGGAAAGAATGACCTACCATAAACCGGCTACAAAGATACGAGAATTCAACAATGTGCAACCCACCACATCAGGTGGAAACCACACTAAGTTCATATAAATAGCTTCATACTTCGTCACAAATATATTCTCTTGCTTCAGATTTATGAAATCTGTTGTGTGGTGAATTCTAGACGTATGTTGGTAAAATTGTTTATTAAAAAATTCCGCATAGACTTCACAGGTCATACCCTGGTCCATTCCAGCTTGAACTGCCAACTCCCACCACTAAAGGGAAATATCTTCAAACACATATGTGGCCAACAACACATTAATCTCTACTGGTGTTCCCAATAACTTGAAGATCTTTTTCAATATATTAAACCATTCATCTTCCCTCTATGGCTCTGAATCACCCCCAAAGATGGGAGGATTTTTCTTATGAAACTGAACCGTATAATCCACATGCCTTGGATCATCCTCTTTGTTTCCACATTCCTTATCTTGGAAATCATGCACTATACATTGCACTAGCTACTGGTTCACCTAAGGCTCAGGTGCAACCACATTTTCAGTAGCCTAGTTTGGTTAGTCTCTACAATGCCTACCTGGTGCCATTTCAATAAACAAAAAACAAACAACCCGAAGTCTCACTTCCATATACATCAGGAATTTCCATTTCAATTTTTATTACATAACACTATCACAATGAGGCTTTCCACCTTTTCCACATTTTCCATGTTTGACCATTTTTGAAAATCATACAATTTTCAAAATACCAAATTTATTCACATTACAATTTCACGCATTTGAAAACCCACCATTTCACAATTCATCCCATAATGAATTATGCCCAATGAAATATGCATCCTAGTGGGAAGTCATTTCTGCCATGCATGCCATGCTCATCTCATTGGCTACACCCATGACAATGAGATATCCAATACCTGTAAGTGTCTCCAAAACACTTATGTACCCAAATCCCTGGTAACTTGAAGCTCATAATAAGAGGGTTAGATACATCCTTTTATGCTATATATTCCAAGTTCCGACATTCCTACGCCTTTCTACCTTCCCGAATCAAGGAATATATCACAATGAATGTCAACAAAAAAACTAATGATCAACACTAATGATCCAACAACTGCACTCACTTGAAAGCTAAGGACCGAACAAACTGATACCACTTGTAACACCCCGCCCCTACCTCATTGTCTTGAGGAGATGGTGAGGGATACATGGCCTTTAGCGTCATTTCCAAGATGCCAAATTCTAGAAATAAATGCTAAGGGATTCAAGATCAAATTGGGGGACGATTTTCTCTTAAGACAAAACCAACCAAACCATCCATTAACTACCACTATATGATGCATGTCAAAAAAAAACATTCCAACATGAATTCCAAAAAGACAACCTTATTGTTTCACCATACAACCCAAAACCAAAGCAACACCACAATATCAGAGTATAATGAGGCAGACCAAACATCCAATAACCACATGCTATGATAACACCACAGCTCTCCACTAGGATCTAAGCCCCATCCTCTACCAAGACATCACAATGCACCACTAAAGGAGGATGATGACTTATCTTTTCCCATGTCACGGTACACAATATCTGCAAAGACACCAAGGTGCCCAAGCCGGGGGTGAGTACTAAAACGCAGCAGGTTTTCCCCAAATGACTTCCCTACACACACCACTAAGATGAAACCATTAACACGTTTATATAAAGCAGTTTATATAAAATAATATCAAGTGGAACCATTTCCATAAGCCATCATACCCTTACCAAGTCATCTAACCCAAACCAAGAAACCAAGGGAAAGGAAAACAAAACATTCCACAAGCCATGTCATCATGTACACATTAGAACAATAATTTCCACCTTGCAAAGAAATGCACAACAAAACAACCACAACAACCAAACGGTGGTGCTTCTGTCCAACCCATTCACCCATTCACACGTAGTGGCACTTCCCGACCACAACCAAACGTTAAAGAATCCGTTCAACTCGTTCACCCATTCACACCTAGCGGCACTTCCCATCCACTTACCCTTTGATGGTGTCCCTTCCATCCACTATCCGTACCCTTTTTATAGTGGTACTTCTCGCCACTTCCACAGAACATTCCAATCGAGAAAAACCAAACGTATAACCCACCAAGGTCACAACAACATGAAGTCAACCAATTCCATTTCATATCAATAAACTTTGCACAAATCACCCATTTATTGAAAATATTTTTCCATGCCAAAACAAATTTCAATAAAACAACCTCTTAATTGAAAACCATTTTCCATCAACCATTTTCCAAAATCAACCATAGCATCACATTTTAAAATCTCAATTTTAAAATCCACAACAAAAGCATTTCACCATAAAACCACTTTTTCCCAAAAATCCCCAAAAGGATTTCCAACCAACTCTGCACATCAAAACGCAATTAATTTAAAGAGGACCAAAATAATTGTAACAAAAGACCACTAGCTCTAACCAAGTGGATTCGAGAGAGAAGACACCTGACTTTATGGTTCCCGAGAAATCGACCCACAAGCAACCGCACCTCAATTCCGGTGAACGCACAACCAAAACCTCTCTAGATTCTTTTCCCTAGCATTCACAATCCTTAAAATCATCATTCAAGGACACCACAACACTATATATACACCCAAAATCTGTAGATCTAGAAAACCATGAAAGAGATGGATGTAGATCTAGAGGAAAACACAAGGGAACCAAGAGGAGAGACTTACCTAGGAGAAACCACCTTCAATCCGCCAAGAAACCTCTACAAAATGATTCAAAACGAGTGGGAGAGCCCATCCAACCCTTAAGAACTGACGAACCAGAGTGAGGCTCGAGTGGGAGGATGTTTTGGGAGGAATTAGGCAAGCCTGAGTGAGCCTAGGTTTGAGAACCCTATTTTTATATGGATGTATAGTTAGCCCGCACGGTTTGGCAAACCATGTGCTAAATTTGTGCGCAATACTCTCTTGGGAGCAAGGGTCCACATGGTTGCCTCACATGGTATGAAAAACCATGTGTAGGCCGTGTGAATCCTACTGTCTCCCCCTGCACAGTTTCCTAGAGAATACGCACTGCTTCCACTAACCGTGATCAAACTGTTCTCCATATGCAAAACCTCCATACTCATTCAATGCTATTCCAAACACTCCCAACCTCTTCCCAACTCATCCCACGCACTTTAAACACACAAAAATGCATAAAAAATTCCATATACCTCAAACTGGGGGTAATACAAAACAAACATAAAATCTATCGAAGGATGTTGACATAGATGAAATCTATTCAAAAAACTAATTGAGTGAATTATCTCTCTCTAAATTGAAATCATTCAAAAGTAAAGACAACTTTTATTTCAAAAATATTTTTACAATCTGGTAATCGACGTTTCGAAGGTGTTATAATAGTTTAAAAGATCCACACTCACCGTATCTTTTTAAAAACATTCATTGTTTAATTTTTCAATGTAACGCCCCCATCCGAGTAACCAAGAGTTGGTGTATTATTACATATCATTTGAATGATACAAAGAATCATGTCCTAAATTACTGATTCGTTTAGTATCCTTGTAAGTACTAGATACATACCAGTTTACATTATATCATGAAATAAAAACACCAACAACCTTTTGTCCCCGTTGAACACACTTAAATTTATTAGCCTATCCCTGCATGTCAACCATAAAATACTTCTTCACACCCTTGGAAAAATAAAACATAGAAAGGTGTGAGCTCAAATGCTCAGTAAGGATAACAATATATAAGAATCAATAATAAATAAGAATAAACATTTAAAGAAATGTGAAAAAATAAAACATAATCCTTTTAAACATAAAATTCAGCATAAAATGGAAAATATAAATCAAATAATTACATTTACATATTCCCATGGATATTATACTAGTCCAATAATCACATGCAATATCAATATCCAATTTCATAATGATAGAATGTATAATGTTGGATATCATAAACACATAATCATGGCCTCATTTCAAGACTAAAAATATAATTTTGATAAGGCCTTTTTCCAAGATACTACTTTGTCTCATTATACCTATTGATGCATCAAGGAGCTATAACAGCCTCCAACCATCACGTACTAAGTCCAATTCATTCCTCATCTAAAAAGTTTGAAACATAAAATAAACATTTATTTTAAAACTAGCATATGAAATGTTAATAATTTATCAACAAACCATGAATGTTATAAAAATGACACATCCACAGTCAAACATATCAAAAAACCATCAATACAATATGTAATATTTGTAACATAAAAAATCAACTTCAAACAACTGAAAATCCTTCTAAGGATATTGACAAAGATAAAATCAAAACTATTTGAGAGAAATATATCTTTATATTTTTAAATCACTTGAAATTCAAATAATTATAAAATAAAACATTTCTAACGTCCCAGTTCCAGAAGCCACCTAGAGGTGCCCCGTACCCGGTTGGTCACATGACCTCAAGAAAATTTCCTTGAACTCCAGAGGATTCCGACTAACATCCTGGTCCATGGGTGTGATAGTGGGGAAACTATGTCCTCATTGAAATAGATACACAGAAGAAGTAAAATAGATAATAATAGTGGAAGCAATAAACATATCATACAACACTAAATAGGGGAATAATGAAATAACAAACTGGAGAAAATATATAAATGATGAATGATACATATGTCTAAGAAGGAATCCAAACAAGTCACAATGCTGGAATATAGCACTAAACCGAAGTGCGAAGGAAAAATAAGTGAATAACACCACTGCATCGCAAGCCTTGGCTTTGTCCCATGCACTCTATCTCCAAAGAATTCAAGTACATGAAGTGGAAGGGTGATTTCTCTTATCTAGACCTGCAACAATATAACATGTTTCAGCCCAAAATCATGACCCATAAATGGTGTGATACTAATCCCAATAGGCAACCGCCCAATGATATGTGCCTAATAGTCAGTGAATATATATAGAAGGCAATAAATAAAAAAAAGAAGTAAACAAGGACGTACTCAGCACCAAACATTCCTAAAGTTCCGTTTCATTCATTTTCATATATCATGTAAGTAGCTAATCAAAGCCGATAAACCTCTGGGAGTACTCACAACTAAACCCCTCTGGTTCATCCAAACAAGTACAACTAACTCTCTGGGAAGTACACACAGTCTAACCCCTATAGTTTAACTTTAGCATAGACTCTCTAAATATGCACTCACCGTCAATTCCCCCTATAGTATAGTATCGTTGACTAAAAGGTGCTCTGGGAAATCATTCAATGTCATATTCCCCATTTGGCCCATTTCGAGGAACTACATACACACTGAGGAAGAACTTACGTCAATTCCCCCTATGGTCTCACATCGTAACTGTAAAAGAATACACTCTTGAGAACCCTCATCATCCATTGTCCCTATGGTCTACTACACCAGGTTCAATTAACCTCTACTCAAGAATACAAGAATAGAATGAAATTAGTCAGACTAAAACTATAACCACACAATACCCCAAAAAAGGGTATTAGAAACATTTCCACATAGAATTATATGAAACTACATAAAAGAAAAAACCACCTACCTCGGTGTTATAGGATCGTTATACGTGATCCGAGAGCCTTGAATCTTCTAAGGACACTGTAGATTTACAAAACACTAAAACCGCTCAACCTAGGATAACTATTAAAAGAGGATGAATCAGGAAACATAGATCATGAAAGAGGAAGAGCTTATTGTGGCGATCCAAATGCAATAAACGGTGGTCGATTCAGAGAACAGATGCTCAGTCGATGGATTGGTGAAGGTTCATAGACGTCCAGATGCTCTGGGATGAACTAGGTCATAAAGAGGTGTGTTCTCTCCATCAGACATGACCCTAGTACGTTTAATGAAAAAATATAAAGTACACATCGTGTACTTTATAGGTACACGACATGTACTTTCCCTTACCGAGCCCCGCATTAGGAGGCCTCCAGGTTAGAACACATGGTTGTGTTCTCATCCATTACATGTCCATCACATGGATACATGCAAAAACTAAGTACACGGTATGTACATATATGTACATGGCATGTACTAAAAAATTTCCAGAAACTCCTCTTTTCCTCAAAAACCCCAGAAAAAGGAAAGCATCCCAAAAAAGAAGATCCAGGTTCGTACAAATTTTATTTTGAAAATATTCTTATACATTTGTAAGGGAATCTTTGAATATTTTATAACAGTGTAAAATAGCCGCACCAGCTGTATAAGATAAAAAAATACATTCTTACCTTAATTGGATGAAAAGGTCATAAAGTAACTTATTTGGAAAATAACAGAAATATTAATTTATAAACATTATATAAAAATTAAAACAAATGTATAAATGACTTTAAATCTTATTCTTGGAAATATTTAAAAAAATTTGATATAAAATCTTATGAAACACATATGTGGGTGATAAAGGGGTCCCAGTAGATACTCACGTGTAAACAACACCAAATAAGTAATGATATTGTAAAATTAATCCATTCATTATTTTTCTTAGTCAAGGGTACATTAACATCCAGTATAACAATGAAATAATTGTTATTAATTTATAAAACAACCATATACATAAATGTGATATCATATATGATCTTCTAATATATTTTTGTTACTAATATTTTAGTAGTATCATTGTTTCGGGTGTTAACTGATTCATATTCCTTTATATTTTTTGTTAAATAAGTAACTTTTTTATTGATAGGATGTATTTGGTTCATATCTAGAATGATATTAAGTTCATAAACATTATGTTTTATCAAAAAATGAAAACTATTCTAGAATGTTTATGATATGGAATTAATCTCATCGCGTGTGTGGAGATGATAATCCTTCTGTACGCATGAGTGACAAAAACATTCTATTGATGGTATAATCATATATTATTGGATTCTATATCATATATACATAATCATTAACATTTTATATTTATTATTTACATCAATTATACTCATTATTATACTCATCCAAATAATTATGTGTTGAATGGGAAACTACACCATGACGTGGAGACGGTAAGCCGTACGTACACACGTGTGGTGTCTTTTTTCATTTATAATATCGATAGAAGAACGAATATGGTTGTACCATATTTAAAATGACATCACATTATTTATAAGGCATTGTATTAGTTTTTTTTGGAATGGGAACAACAAATAAATTGGAATTGGAAGATGAAATGAACTTGAAAGAGGTTATGGAATAATTACCTCTTCTTCGAGTGTTTCCTTTTGATTTGATCAAAAGGGCTCCTTAGGTTGGATTTATGATCAAATTAAGGACTATGGGTTGAATTGAGGGCTGTTCAGAGGATATTTTAGTAGGGTTTGGCCATGCCAAATGGCTTTGAGGGTGTGATATTGAGAGAAGGGGATGTAACCTTTTATAAAAGAGTTGAGGGTCACTTTAGGAAAACCTTGAAATATTATTTTATTATATAATCATATTCGGTTTATAATGGATCCAAAATAAATTTATTTCGAGTATAATGTGGGGAGAGGTCTAAAAAATCTTATCCAAAAGGTTTTATAAAGGTATAGGTCACCATATTAAGCTTATATTTTAGATTTAACACTTAGTTAAATAATTTATCTTTTACCATGTCTTCTTTGTTATTAAAATAAATGGTTAATAAATTTACTATAACCGGCCAAAAAAACCCCAAGTGGTTCATTATTAATATATATAACTTTATATCTGTCCTTTGGACGAACCTTATATTTTTATGAATATAATATCAATTAATGATATAATATTTTTTTTAAAAACTCATTTATGTCAATTTGACACTATTTAGTAATTTATTTTTTTTGAAGTCCAAAATAGGTGATTACATCTAAAAATTCATTTTATCAACTCTATAATGTCCTATTAACCTATAAAATTTGTGGAATGCATCAAAAGTCTCAAATTACATTTTTTGGATGTTTAGAATATCAATTATTTTAAACATTCTTTAAAAAGGTAATTACTACATCATCATTGTGCCATAAATAAATTTACTTTTTAAATTTCTAAAAATACTAAATAAACTACCAATTTTTTAGAAATATTTTTATCTATCTAATAAATATTTTTAGTCGAATTTATCTTATGTATAATCCTATATTAAAAAAATTATTTATTAATTGTTTAATTTAACACTTTTGACACTTATTTAAATAAAATAATAATAAATGTCCTAATCTAATTTAAGTGGAAATAAAGAATAATATTTTATTCATATGGTTTAATTTTGTCGAAATACACATATCCAATAATATTAGAACATGTGTTAGAGTAATTATAATATCATTTTTACCTTTAACTATCATATTTACTTTTAACCGTGTTAAATACAAGTCAAAAGTAACTATTCACCAAAAAATATTTTCATCTTATTTACCACATTTTACTTAATAATTTCAACCATGTATCTAGGATTTTTTAAATTCAATTCACAGAAGCAGTAAAATTATGTTTTATGCGCATTTTCAAACACGCCTAGAAGGTGGGTAAAAGACGGTAAAATATTAAATAAACATTTATATATCCAATCTTATTATAAAATGAATCCAATTAATTACATTGAAATTATATATGTATTATGTATCTATTTTTACCTATAAAAATTAAATAAAAATAAAATCTATTTAGATAAAAATTCGGTTTTAAATAATAACACAGTGGTTTTTACTATTCATCAAAAAAATGAATGTTTTTAAAAAATACCAAAAATTAACCATAAGATAAATTTGGTATTCTGAATCTAAAAATGAAGTCCCTTTTGAAAAATAAAATTTCAAAATGTAGGTATTATTATTCATAATGGCTAGTTTGATTGGTCGTAGTGTGATAGAACTCGAATTTGTGTACAACCCAAGATATTGTATTATTCAAAAGGAAACCTACTGTGGAATCTTGGGGTGTTACATTCTCAACTCCTTAAATTAATTTCATCCTCAAAATTTCTAGAATATTACTACACTAAAAGATTCAGATGGTTCTTCATCATAAGTTCCTCATGTTCCCACGTTGCTTCTTCATCTTATGGTTTCTCCATAGAACATTTACTAGACTATTCGTCCAACTTATTAGCACTTGTTCTCTGGTATCAAGAATTTAGATAGGCTCTTCACTATATGACAGAACGGGATCCAGTTCTATTTCTTCATAGGTGAGTACATACATTGGGTCAAGCATGTATTTTCTCAATAGTGATACATGGAACACATCATGAACATTAGAGAGACTTAGCGGAATTTCCAAATAGTAAGCGACAACTCTAATTCATTCTAGAATTTAGAAAGTCTGATGTACCTTAGACTCAATTTCCCTTATTACCAAATCATATAACACCCTTTCATGGAGATGCCTTCATGAAAACATGATCTCCTACTTGAAATTCCAAATGCTTCATTTGGTTATCGGTATAGCTCTTTTTCCAACTTTGAACTACATTGATGTGGGTTTGGATGATCATCGCATTTCCTATTGTTTCCACCAAAAGTTTTGGGCCAATGAGTTTTCTTTCACTGAAATCATCCCAACAAGTTGGTGTGTGACATATCTTTCTATATAATGCTTCATATTGTGCTATCTGAATACTTGAATGGAAGCTATTAATATAGGAAAATTATAATCGAGGAAAATACAGATCACACATACCATAAAAGTCATGTGATCAAGACTCAACATGTATTATAAGGTTTGAATAGTCCATTCGTATTGTCCATCGGTTTGAGTGTGGTATGTAGTGATCAAATGAAATTCAGTATCCAGGGCCTTCTGAAGACTTTTCCAATATCCTGATGTGAAACAAGGATCATAATCAGAAAAAATCGATAGGGAAACACCCTAAAGTCTTACAACATCATTAATATATATTCTTGGTGAACTCTCAAGTGGTAAATCTTCTCTTATAGCATGAAAATGTGCTGACTTGGTAAGACGATCAACAATGACCCATATTTCATAGTTCCTTCTAGAAGTCTTTTTTAGCCCCATGACAATGTCCATCATAATATTATCCCATTTCCACTCAGGTATGGGAAGAGGTTTCATGATTCTTCTATGATGTTACCTTCCAGCATTCACTTATTGAAAAACCATACATCTTGTCACATAATCAGAAATCTACCTCTTCATATTGATCCACCAAATACATTCCTTCAAATATCTATACATCTTGGTTCTCCTAGGGTATATAGAGAAATTGGAACTATGAGGATCATAAAAAAATTCCCTTTTAAGATCAGGTATATTGGGAACAAAAACCTACTTCTGAAATTTCAAAATTCCACCATCATATACAAAGTCGATCAATATCTCATCATTCATAACATTAATTTTCATTTGAATCTCCTAATCATCACTCTGAGGAATTTTTATCCTTTCTAGTAAATATGGTTTGGAAACCATTTGAAAAAGTATTGATATTTTACCTTCCACGATTATTCCCATATGCATCTTTATTATATCCACAAAAATATGACCCCTTTCAACTATGCTCATGATCAAAACCCCATGATCCTTTCTACATAATGAATCTACCACATTATTTACCTTCCCTGTGTGGTAGTTTATAGTGCAATAAAAATACTTTAGTATTTAAACCCATTGTCTTTGCCTCATGTTTAGTTCGTTTTGTGAGAAAATATACTTTAAACTCTTGTGATCTTCATGAATCTCACATTTTTCACCACAGAGATAGTGTCTCCCTGTATTCAAAGCATTGATTATAGATTCTAACTCAAGATCATGAGTGGGACAGTTTTTATTATTAATTTTTAGTTGTTGTGATGCATAGGAAATAACTCTATCATTCTACATAACGAAACAACCAAGACCTTTCTTTGAATAATCACTATAAATAACAAAATCGTCATTCCCCGATGGTAGAGTCAATATACGAGAATTGACTACTATTTTCTTCAATTTTTCAAAACATTATTCACACTACTTTGTCTAATCAAATTTAAACCCTTTATGTGTGAGATTGATTAATGGGTTAGCAAATCTAGAAAAATTCTTGACGAAACGCCGATAATAATCCACTAAACCAATAAAACTTCAGACCTCAGTTATACCCATCATTGATAGACATTCATGGATTTCCTTAGACTTTGAAGTATCAATATAGATTCCATATATATAGAAAATATGTCCAATAAGATAAATCTCTTGAATCTAGAATTTACACTAGGTAAACATCCCATAAAATAAATTTTTTCTAAGGGTTTTCAGAATAGTGCACAAGTGATTTTCAGGATCTTCATAGATTTTGGTGTATACAATGATATCATCGATAAATACCACTACAAATTCATGAAAATATTCCTTGAAAACTCAATTCATTAGATCCATTAAAATTGAGGGTGTATTAGTTAGTCAAAAAGACATTTCTGTAAACTCATGATGCCCGTACCTGGTTCTAAATGTTGTTTTTGGAATATCTTCCTTATTCACACACAACTGATGATATCCAGATCGAAGGCCAATGATTGAACAATATTGAGTCCCATGAATTTAATCAAATAAATAATCAATGTTAGGTAGGGGTACTTTTTTATTAATTTTATGGCACTGATCTCCCAATATTCAATGCACAACCTCATAAAACCATCTTTTTTCATAACAAAATGATTAAGGGATCCCCATGGAAAAACACAAGGGGGAATAAATCCTCTATTATGAAATTCATCTAGTTGTTTATTTAGTTCCACTACTCCCATTGTGGACATTCTATATGACGTACTCGATATGGGCATTGAACTAGGAATTAAAACAATGGAAAACTCAATTTCTCATTCTTGATGATATCCAGGTAAATCCTCTAGAAACACATCATCATATTATTCCACAATAGGTATTTCCTCTATTTGAAAATTATTTTCCTCACCAGTAGTTATTTCATTCTCTTATGCCCTAGAAATTGAATTTTGTAGAGCTACTAGGGGTGGATCTTGGTAAGAATTAGGTGGTGACGTTTCTACTCAAAAGATAATGTACTCCTTATCATCATTGAAAATTGTAACATCCTTCTTATTAAAATAAATTTTTGCATCATGGTCCAAAATCCAATCCATACAAGGATTATATCTAATATAATAATGGGTGTGATGATGAGATCTGCAGATAAATCATGTTTATTTCCCCTAATGGAAATTGATTCCTAAAACATTGTTGCATTGAAACATCGATTTGGAGTTTTTACTAACAACTACCTTGTTAAATAATTTTGGAAATATATAATATTCTTAGCAATCTTGGAAGATATGAAATAATGTTATGATCTAGAATCAAATAAATCATTGGATAAATTTGAGGAAACCATTAAATTACATGCCACCACGTCATCCGGAGGTTCAACCTTAGTAGTAGTGATCATATAAGCATGGCATTGTTCCCTTGGCTTTTTCTGAGATAAGTTTCATTGGATCTTTAGAAATTAATTTTCATAATTCCCCATTTCTCATCAATTGTATCATTTAACATTGAAAGCCTCTTTCTTTCCCTCGCAATCAAGAGCTTGGTGGCCTTTTTCATCACACATGTAATAGACTCACATTCCCTTCAAGCATGTATTGGGTGGGTTCATCCCACATTTACTAGAGGATGGATATTCAAATTTTCTGTTCATCCACTTATTTATATTTCTAGTTTTTTCAGCCTATATTTTATTCTCTTGATTTTCATTAAAGTTGTAAGACATAGATAATTTCTTTTCTCTCTTGATAGCACATGAAACAATATCTTTGTATGATGATAAGGATTGTAAAAATAATTCTCGTCGGAGAAAAAATTTTAACCCATCAATGATTCTATAATTCATACTCCATGGGTTACATATATAATATGTTTTACTCCTTTTTATCCTTCGAATGTTAGCCTCATAGTTTGTCACATTATCATCTCCCTTTTTCCTTAGACTCAATTTTTTTCCATATCTGCTCGATTGTCACAAGGAAAGTATTTTTCATAGAAATTCTCTTTAAACTCCCTCCAATACATATTGTATATTATCCATATTATTTTTTGTTTTCAAATAATGACCAAAAATGATCTACATCTCCCGTGAGGCGATAAACTGCCATGAAAACTTTTTGTTTTTCACTACATCACAAAGCATGAAATATTATCTCAAAAGAACTTATCCATTGCTCATTTTCAAATGGTTTAGTAGTCTCATTGAATATTTTTTGTTTTTACCTTATGAAACGGTCTAATATTGTTTCTCCACATTTTGGATCCGGGTGCTCAATACAGGTAAGGTTGTTATTCATTTCCTAAGTGAGTTGTCCCTGTATGGTGATAAGCTAATCAACACCATTTGCATCACCAGCTCAACTATAATTATCTTCAGTAGGAGGGTAATATCTAAATGGATAATGTTTGTTGATATTATTTATATTCATTCCACTAGAAACCATTTCTATACAGTGCCATACACTATATTAGTTTATGATTCACAATACATAATTCAAACTAGTAAAATACCTAACATAAATTGTACAGTTTATGCATATAATCAATAATCATAAAAGGTATATTTTCTTTGTGGAGGTTTTTACTCATAAATCTTTCATAATGGTTTGATAATGAAAATGTGAATTATCCTAAGAATATCCCCTAGGAGTGTCGTAACCATGAGTGCAGCAAGGCACTTTGTTGTGTGCCAGGATACCCCGGCTCATGCCCGAAACACCTTGTCGGAGTTTTCACTCCAAGATACATCTTTGCCCGAGCCGCCTCAACCTAATCGTATCCATGGATGGAATTATTTTTATAAAATACACAATATCTCTACATTACCAATATTCTAGAAAGTTATTCTACACTAATCCTCAAATCTTATATTATGGAAATGTTCTCTAATCAAGAATTTATCTAAATCTATATTCCAAGGTTTTTACTAAACTTCACCTGATACTAATTGTAATAACCTGACACTAATTACCCAGAGTCGGTTCATTATTACATAACATTGGCATGCTACATGGAATCATGTCCTGAAAGACTGATCAGTTTAGTTTCCTTCGAAGTACTAGATACATACATAATTTTACATTTCATCATGAAATAAAAAAACAACATTTTTTCCCAACTGAAAACACTTATATTACATATCTTATCCCTTAGGGTCAACCATAAAATACGTTTTCACATCATGGGAAAAATAAAACATAGAAATGGTTGAGATCAGATGCTCAATAAGGATAACAATATTACAGAATGTTTCATAAATAAGAATAAACATTTCTGGAAATGTATAGGACTAAAATATAAGACTTTTAAATTTAAAATTCAGAATAATATGGAAATTATAAATCAAATAATTCTATTTATTTATTCACATTGATATTTTACTAGTATAATAAGCACATGCAATATCAAGAGGCAATTTTCTTAATGATAGAATGCATAATGTCGGACATCATAACCACATAGCCAATGCCTCATGCCAAGACTACAAATAAGATTTTTTCAAGGACTTGTGCTTGGACACTTGTTTGTATCATGATACCTACAGATGCCTCAATGAGCTATAGAAGGCTCCACCCCTCACTTACTAATCGCAAGGCATTCCACATTTGAAAAGGTTGAAACATAGCATAAATATTCGTATTAAAACTTGCATATGAAATGTTAATACTTTCACTATAAATCATGAATGATATAAAAATAATGCATCTATAATAAAACAGATCACAAAACCTTCAATATAATGTGGATACTTTTTATCATAATAAATCAACTACAAAAAATTGTAAAATCCATTAAAGGATGTTGACATAAATGAAATCAAAACAATTTGTGAGAAATATCTCTTTAAATTTTGAAATCATTTAAAATTAATATATTTATAAAATAAAACATATATTTTGAAAATATTAGTATACTCTTTTATGGGATGCTTTGAAGAAGTTATAATGGGGGAAAATAGATGCACCTGCCTTATAATTTAAAAAATGATATTCTTACCTTAATTCGTAGAAAAGGTCAGAAAGTAACTTATTTGGAAATCGAAGGAAAGATTCCATTATAAATTTTTTATAAAAAGTAAAATAATGGAATAAATTACATTAAACCATTGTCTAGGAAATAGTAAAAAAACTTTGAAATACTTTTTTTATGAAACACTGATGTGGATTATAAAGAGGACCCCGTAGATACTCACATATAAACAACCTTAGATAAGTAAAGCGATTGTAAAATTAACACTTACCTTGTAATTTTCCTTTGTCTAGGGTACGTTAACCACATGTATAATGGTAAAATATTTGTAATTAATTTATAAAAGAACCATATAAATAAATATGATATCATATATGATCTTCTAATATTTATTTTTTAATAATATTTTAGTAGTATCATTGTTTTGGTTGCTAAGTGATTCATATTCCTTTATATGTTTTGTTATATAAGTGATGGTTTTTATGTATAGGATGTATTTAATTCATATGTATAATTATATTATGTTCATAAACATTATTAGAAATCATAAAATGAAAATTATTATTGAATAGTTATGATGGAGGATTAATCTCATCGCGTTTGTTGAGATGGTATTTGATAGGTATGCACGAGTGACAATACCATTCTATTGATGCTGGAATCCTATATAATTGGATCATATATAATATATACAGAATCATTAAAATTTCTTATTTAATATTTACATGAATGATACACATTATTATATCTATCCAAACAATGAACAGTTGAATGTCAAACTACACCACGACGTAGAGACGGTAAGTCATACATATGTACATCTGTTTACTTTATCATTTATAAAATGGATAGAATAATGAATATGGTTGTACCATATTTATAATAAAATTAATGTATGTAGAAGGTACTGGTGTAATTATTTTTATATGGAAACAACAATGAAAGAGGATGTGGATGAAGAAAAAACTTGAAAAAGGTGATGAAATAATTACTACTTCTTCAAGTGTTTCCTATAGATTTGATCAAAAAGGATCCACAGGATAGCTTTATGATCAAAGTAAAGACTATTTGTGTATGTGATTGTATTTGAGAGGATATTTTAGTAGGTATTTTCTGAGCAAATTGGCATTGGAGGTGTGGTTGTTTTGAGAAGGGGAAGTACCATTTTATAAGAGATGCGAGGGTCACTTTAAGAAATCCTTGAAATATTATTTTATTATAAAATCATATTCAATTTATAATTGATCCAAAACAAATTATTTCGATGATAAGGTGGAGAATGGTCGAAAACCTCTCAACCAATATGTTTTAGGAAATTTTAGATCATAATATTAACCATATCTTGTATATTTAACTCTTAGTTAAATAGTTTATCTTGTGCCATGTATTTTTGTATTATTATAATAAACATTTAATAAACTTATAATAATAAGACAAGAGAACCCAAAGTGGTTCATTATTAAGATATATATCCTTATCTATGTCCTTTGGCTGAACCATATATTTTTAGGAATATAATATCAAATAAAGATATAGTGTTTATTTTAAAAAACTCATTTATGTCAATTTTGACAGTGTTTAGTAATTTATTTTTGTTAATGTACTAAAAACGTGATAAATTTTTTAAGAAAATCATTTAATAAATCCTAACATGTCATAATAACCAATAAAATTCATGGAATTCTTCAAAGTCTCAAATTACATTTATTTGGATATTTATAATATCAATTATTTTAAGCGTTCATTAAAATGTTAATTAATGTATCATCATTCTGTCATAAATAAATTTTGTTTTATAATTTATAAAAATTTTAGATAAAATACTATTTTTTAGGAAATATTTTTATATTTATAATGAATAAGTATAGTCTAATGTATCTTATTATTAACCTTATATTAAAAATATTTACATATTAAACATTGATTTAACACATTTAACTTTTCTTTAAATAAAATAATAATAAATGTCTTAATCTGATACATTAGACTAAAAGGATAATATTTTATTGATATGTTTTATTTTGTTCAATATACACTTATCCAATATAATTTGGACATGTATTAGGTTAATTATAATATCATTTTTACCTTTAATTACCTTATTTACTTTTAACCACGGTAAATAAAAGTCCAATGTTAATATTTACTAAAAATTATTTCCATCTTATTGAACCACATTTTACATACTTATTTCAACTATGTATCTAGGATTTTTGAAATTAAATTCTTCTAAGTGATAAAATGATGTTTTAATCAAATTTCCAAACACGCCTAGATTGTGGGTAATAGACGGATAAAAGTTCAATAAAATTTTATATATCTAAAATTATTATAAAATGACTCCAATGAAGTAAATTGAACATATATAGGTAATATATATCTATTTTGACCTAAAATAAATTTAAATAAGATAAATAATTATTTAAATAAAACGATGGTTTTAGACATTAACTCTTTGGTTTTCACTATTCATCAAAAAATGAATGTTTTCAGAAAAATACCAATAATTCACCCTATGCTAAATTTGATATTCTGAATCCAAAAATAAAATCCTTTTTGAAAAATAAAACTTAAAAAAGTGTGTATTACTATTCATAAGAGATATTTTGATTGGTCGTGGTGTGCTACAATTCAATGTTGCATACAACACAAGCTATTGTATTATTCAAAGAGAAACGTACCATGGAAGTTTTCAGTGCTATAGTCGAAAAGGTCATAAAGTACCTTGTTTGGAAATAGATGGAAAGATTCCTTTCTAACAATTTTTTAAAAATTCAAACAAGGGTATAAATAACGTAAAATTGTAGTCTAGTAAATAGTAAAAATGTTTTGAAGTACATTTATAAGAAATAAGTATGTGGATGATAAAGAGGTCCCAGTAGATACTCATGTATAAACAACCTCATATAATAATGAGATTGTAAAATTTACCCTTAAAATTTATTATTCCTTTGAAAAGGGTACATTAATATCCATTATAATTTTTAAATAATTCTTATTTAATTATAAATCAATCCACATACATAAATATGATATCTTATATGATCTTAAAATATTGATTTGTTAATAAAATTTCAGTAATATCATTCTTTGGGGTGTTAACAGATTTGTTTTACTTTATATGTTTTGTTACATAAGTAAAGTATTTTATGGATATGATGTATTTGATTCATATCCATAATGATATTACATTCTTTAATCATTATGTTTAATCACCAAATGAAAATTATTCTTGAATGGTTACGATGTGGAATGAAATTTCATCGTGTCGTGGAAACGGTAGGTCGTACGTACGTACAAGCGATAATATCATTCTATTGATGGTGAAATCATATGTATTTTGATTGTATATTATATATAAAAAATAATTAACATTCTATATATTTTATTTACATCAACTATACTGATTATTATTCCCATCCATATAATGAAGCGTTGAATAACAAACTACACCATGACGTGGAGACGGTAAGCAGTACGTACGCAGCTATGGTGACTTTTTAATTCATAGGATTGATAGAAAAATTAATATGGATTTACCATATTTATAATAAAATCACAGTATATAGAAGGAACTGATGTTATTATTTTGTTATGGAAACAACTAAGAAAGAGGATGTGGAAGAAGAAAATAATTTCAAAGAGGTGATGAAATAATTACCTCATCTTCGTGTTCTTTCATTTGATTTGAAACAATGGATCCTTAGTGTTCATTTATAATCAATGAAAGGCCTCTAAATTGAATTGAGGGTAGTTTGGAGGATATTTGAGAAGGGTTTGGAAATGTAAGATGGATTTGGAGGTGTGAAATTAAGAGAAGGGGACATATCCTTTTATAAGAGAGGTAAGGGTCACTATAGGAAACGATTGAAATAGTAAATTATTATGAAACCTTTTCAGTTTCTAATGGATTAAAATAGATTTATTTCAATTTTAAGGTGTGTATGGGTCGAAATAATCTCAACTAATAGGTTTTTTAGATGTTTATCAGACCATATTAACCTTGTCTTTTACTTTTAACTCAACGTTAAGTATTTTAACTTTTACCTTGTCTCCTTGTATTATTATAATAAATGGATAATAAACATAATATAAAAATCCAAGAGTATCCCAATTGGTTCATTATTGACATATATAACCATATCTAGGACCTTTTTCTGAAAATTATCTTTTTAGTAATATTATATCATTTAATAATATAGTATTTTTTTGAAAAACTCATTTATGTTATTTATTACTCTATTTAGTATTTGTTATTTTTGAAAGTCATCAAAACTTTATAACTTCCAAAAAAATTTATTTGATATTCCCAAACATGACATATTAATCTATAAACATAGTTTAATGCATCAAAATATTCAATTTACATTTATTTTAATATTTATAATATCAATTATTTTATCCTTTCATTGATAAGGTAATTATTGTATCATCATTGTGTCATAAACATATTTATTATTTAATTTCTAAAAATTATAAATAAAATACCATGATGTGGGAAATCTTTATTGAATTCTAGTTAATATTTATATTTGAATTTAGCTTCTATATATCCTAATATTAAAAATGTTTAGGTTAATAAAATATGAATTTGACACTTTTAACTCTTATTTAAAGAAAGAAATAATAAATGTCATAATCTAATACATGTGGATAAACAATGGTCATATGTTCTTTCTATGTTTCATTTGGATTGAAATACAATTAACCAATTGAATTAGGACTTCTGTTAGGTTAATTATAATATCATTTTTACCATTAATTACCATATTTATTTTAACCACGGTAAATAAAATTCAAAAGTTAGTATTTACCAAAAATAATTTTCATCATATTGAACCTGATTTTACTTACTGATTTCTACTGTGTCTCTCAGATTTTTGAAATCTAATTCACAGAAGTGGTAAAATTATGCCTTATACCAATTTGAAAATGCGCCTAGAAGGTGGGTAAAAGTCGTTAAAAAGTTCAATAAAATTTTATATATGTAATCTTCTTATAAATTGAATCAAAAAAATTATATTTGAATAATATAAGTATTATGTATCTATTTTGACATTTAAATAAATTTAAATAAAATTATTAATTATTTAAATAAAAGTATGTTTTAAACAACAATAGCGTGTTTTTCACTATTCATCAAAAATTGATTGTTTTCAGAAAAATACCCATAATTAACCCTAAGATAATTTTGATATTCAGGATCCAAAAATGAATTCCATTTATAAAAAAATTGTAATATTTAAAAAAACGTCGGTATTACTATTCACATTTTCTTTTAAAATGGATAGTTTGATTTATCGTGGTGTCCTCGAACTCGATGTTGCATAAAGCAAAACATATTACTTTACTCAAAGGGAAAAATATCTTGTAAGATTTTGGTGTTGATATCTACCCTCTTTCAAATAATTTTTCCCCTAAATTTCAAGAATACTACTCCATAATAATATTTCGGTGGTTCTCAATAATAAGTTAATCAGGTTCCCACGTTGCCTCTTCCATTTTACTATTTCTCCATTGAAATTTTACATGATGAGTCATCTTGTTTCTCAACACATGTTCTCTATTATCCAAAAATCTAATAGGCTCTTTAAAATAAGACAGATCGGGTTCTTATTTTGTTTCTTCACATGTGAGTACACGCGCTGGGTCAGACATATATCTTCTCAAGAGTGATAAATGGGGAACATCATGAAATTTTGGGAGACTTGGATAAATTTCAAAATAGTAATATACAAATCCAATTCACTATAGAATTTTGAATGCTCTGATGTACCTTGGACATAATTTTCCCATCTTAATGAATCGTATAACACCCTTCCAGAGAGTTTCCTTCGAGAAAACATTATATCCTACTTGAAATTACAAATCCTTCCTTTAGTTATCTACATATAACTTTTTCATACTATGAGACTCCTTTATGTGCTTTCAGATTATCTTCTCCCTTTCCATTGTTTCTTCAACATGCTCTGGCCCTATGAGTTTTCATTCACCAACATCATCCCAACATGTTGGTGGACGACATCTCTTTCCACATAACACTTCATATGGTTCCTTCTGAAAAATTGAATGGAATCTATTGTTATAGTAAAATTATACCATAGGTTAAAACTGACCCTACATACCATGAATGTAAATTTAGAACGATATCAACATTTATTATAAGGTTTGAATATTCTATTATGTATTTCTTTTAGTTTGAGGGTAGTAGCCAGTGCTAAAACGAAGGTCAGTATCTAGGGATTTCTGAATAATTTTCCAGAATCATAACTTAATATAGTGAACAAGATCAAAAAATATTGATAGGTGTACACCATGAAGTCTTATAAGTTCACTAAAATATATTTTATCTAAACATTCATGGGGTAAATCTTCTATTATAGTAATAAAATTTTCTAAATTTGGAAGACGATCAACAATGACCCATACTGCATCATTCCTTCTAGGAGTCTTTGGTAGCCCAATGAAAAAGTATATTGTAATATCATTACATTTCCACTCAGGTATGGGATGAGGTTTCATGAATGCTCCAGGATGTTTCCTTCAAGCATTCCCTTATTGAAAAATCAAACATCTTACACAAAATTAGCAAGCTCTCACTTTATGTTCTCCCACCAAAAATGTTCTTTCAAATCGAAATACATCATAGTGCTACTAGGATGTATTGAGAAATTATATCTATGGGAATAATCCTAGAATTTCCTTTTTAGATATGTTATATCTGGAAGACAAATACTTTTCCCAAATTTCAAAATTCCCACTTCATATACGAAGTGGATCAATCTCCCATCATTCATAGCTTTAATTTTCCATTGTAACTCCTCATAATCAGTATGAGAACTTTTTATCCTTTTATGTAAATATGGGTTGGCATCCATTTGAAAAAGTATTGATGTTTCACCTTCATGGTTATTCCCATAAACATATTTATAAGATCCATGAATATAGGATCCCTTTAAACTCTCATCTTGTTCAGAACTCCTTGATCATTTCTTCTCAAAGAATCTGCCACCTTATTTTCCTTCCCTGGGAGGTAGTTTATAGTGCAATCATAATCCTTGAGTAGTCCAACCATCTCCTTTTCCAAATGTTGAGTTCATTCTCTGACAAAATATACTTCAAACTCTTCTGATCGGTATATATCTAACATTTTTCTCCATAGAGAGAGTGTATCCATGTCATCAACGAAATTATTACAGCATCTAACTAAATATCATGAGTATGATAGTTTTGTTCATTAATTTTTAGCTTATGTGATGCATAGGAAATAACTCTATCATTCTGCATAAGGACACAACTAAGTCCTTTCTTTGATGCATCACTATAAATATCGAACCCATCATTTCACGATAGTATATTCATGATATGTGCATTGACTAGTCTTCCCTTCAGTTCTTCAAAACATTCTTTATATTATTTTTTCCAAACAAATTTAACCACATAATGTGTGTTCTTGGTTAATGGGTTAGCAGATTGGGAAAAATTATGGACAAAAGACTAATAATAACCTGATAAACCAATAAAAATGTGTACCTCAGTTATACTCTTCGATGCTGGCCATTATTGTACTACTATTCTCTAAGAAGGATCAATATAGATTCCAAGACTAGAGAAAATGTGTCCATGAAATTTAATATCTAGAAGCCATAATTCACACTATTTTAATTCACACTTTCTAAACATCCCATATAATTCATTTCTTCAAAGGGTTTTCAAAATAGTGTGCAAGTGATTTTCATGAACTTCATAGATTTTGGAGTATAACAAGATATCATCAATAAATAAAACTCCAAATTAGTCAATATATTCCTTGAAAACTCTATTCATTATATTTATGAAAACAGAGGGTGCATAAGTCAGTTCAAAAGGAATTACTATAAAATAGTAATCACCGTACGTGATTTGAAATGTTTTCTTTGGAATATCTTCCTTTTTCACGCACAATTAGTGGTATCCATATTGAAGGTCAATCTTCTAAAATTTTTGAGCTCCATGGATTTGATCAAATAAACAGTCAATGAGAGGTAATAGATAATTTATATTTATTGTTATAGATTTTATCTCCATGTAGTCAATTCACAACCTCATAGATCCATCTTACTTCTTATCAAAAACAACTGGGGATTCCCATGGATAAACAATAGGGTGAATAAATCAATTATCACTCAATTAATCTAGTTGTTTCTTTTGTTCCACTAATTCCACAATGTTTATTCTATACATGGTCATCGATTTGGGCCTTAAACCAGGAATTAAGTCTATGGAAAACTCAATCTCATTCAGGAGGATGTCCATGTAAACCCTCTAGAAGCACATCAACATATTCATTCCCAATTGGTACATACTCTATTTGAACATTACTTTCCTCCCACATAGTTATTTTACTCCATTCATCCCGAATAATTAAATTTAGTATAGCTAATAGTGGATGATCTTGATAAGAATGAGATGGTTGTGTTTCTTATATAATGATTTTTTATTTCTTATCAACATAAAAAATTGTAACTTCATTATTTTTATAATAAATTTTCACATCATGGTATGAAATCCATTCCAAATCGAGGATTCTATCAAATTCAATCATTGGTATGATAATAAGATTAGAAGATAATGCACGTTTATATTCCATAATGGTAACTGATTCCCAAAACATTTTTTCAATGATACTTCCCTTAAGAGTTTTGAATAAAAACATAATTGTTAAATAAAATTGGAAATATCTAATTTTCGTGGCAATCTTGGAAGATATCAAAGAATTTTATAATCTAGAATCAAATGAATCATTGGATAATTTTGAGGAAACAGTTAATGTACCTACCACCACATCATTTGAAACGTCAACCTCTCCAGTTGTGATCACATAATCTTTTACTTTCCCCCTTTTCCTTTTATGAAGTATGTTTCATTGTAACTTAAGAAATTTATTTTCATAATGCCCCATTTCTCTAAAATTGTAGCATTCAATATTGACAACCTCTTTCTTTCCCCTGATATCACGATCTTGGCGGCATTTTTCACAAGACTTGTAATAGACTCTCATTCCCTTCAAGCAAGTACTATGTGTTTTTTCCACATTTAATACATGATGGAAATTAAAATTTTTCCTTCTTCCCCTTATATCAATTTCTAGAGTGTCCATCAGATCTCATCTTCTTTCTCTTTGCATTAATGTTGTATGATTTAGGGAATTCATTTTCTCTCTTGACAGCACATAAGCATGTATCTTTATATGACGAGATAGTTTGTGAGACTAACTCTCGACATAGAAATGGTTTAATCCCATCAAAGAATCTATCAATCTCAATCCATGGGTTACTTTTATAATATAATGCATGTATTTACAACCTTGTAAGTATAGCCTCAAAATTTGTGACATTCTCATCATCCTTTATCCTTAGACTCATAAATTTCCTTTCTATATCCGCTTGATGGTCACTAGGAAAGTATTTTTATAAAAAAATATCTTTGAACTCCCTCTATTCCATATTTGATATTTCATTATCCTCCTTTGTGTTTTGATTTGATGGCCACCATTGATCTGCATCTCTTGTGAGGTTATAATCACCCAAGACAACTTTTTCTCATTTTCTACTCCACAAAGCATGAATTATTTTCACTAATGAACTTATCCATTTCTCATCCACAAATGGATTTGTAGTCCCACTTAATGTTGGTGGTTGTTGCCTCATGAAATTGTCTGACATTGATCAACCATATTTTGGATCAGGGTGCTCTATACATGTATGGTTAGTATTCCTAACCCGAGTGAGTTGTCCCAGTATGGTGGGAAGATGATCATCACCAGTTTCACCACTAGCTCCAAAATAATTACATTGAGTATGAGGGAAATCCCTACATAGATTAAATGCATTGATATAATTTTCATTCCTTCAACTAGGATCTGTTTCTAAAAAATGGAATAAACTAGATTAGTTTATGAATCACAATACATAATTCAGAAAATGTAAAACAATTAAAATAAATTGAACAGTTTACGGATATAAACAATAATCATAAGAATGATTTATCCAAGAATGTATTGTCTAATAAATCCTTCATAACGGTATATATAGAAAATAAGAGTTATCATAAATATATCCCCCGAGAGTTCCATAATCATTAGAGTAGAAAATACTATTATTCTGTACCAGGATACCCCAGGTCAAGCCCAAAACTCTTTGTCAGAGTTTTCACTCCAAGGTACATCAGATCCATAGCTTCCTTTTCTTGCTCGAATCTAGATATGGATGTATGTCATGGAAAATTCACAAAATATATACATTATCTAAATTCTAGGAAGTTATTGTATACTAATCCTCAAAGTCTATCTTAATGTCATGTTATATAATCTAATTTTTTATAAATCTAGTTTCCATGGTTTTTAATAAACATCCATTAATACGAACTATAATGCCTCGACCCCAGTTACCCAAATATGGTGCATTATTACATAACATTGGCATGATAAATGGAATCATGTCCTGATAGACCTATCAATTTAGTAGCCTTGGAAGTATTGGATACATAAAAATGTTTTAGATTACGTCATGAAATAAAGAAATACAAAATTGTGTTCCCTTTGAACACACTCATAGATTTTGGCCTATCCCTATAGGTTAATCATAACATACTTCTTCAAATCATATTTAAAATAAATCATAATAAAGGGGTGAGCTTAGCTGCTCAGTAAGGATAATAGTATTGCGAAAACTATGACAAATAAGGATAAAAATTTAATGCAGTGTATAAGACTAAAACACAATCCTTTTAAACATAAATTTCAATATAATATGGAATAGATAAATCAATTAATTAAATTTTCGTATTCAAATGGACATTATACTACTCAAATAATCACATTTAATATGAATATATAATTTCATAATAATAGGATGCATAATTCCAGATATCATAAACATATAGTTAAGGCCTCATGCAAAGGCTAAAAATAATATTTTAACAAAGCATTGTACCAAGACACTAGTTTGTCTCTTTAGACCTCTTGATACATCTAGGAGCTAGAGCGGGCTTTACCCATCACTTACAAATTCCTATGAATTCCTCATATGAAAATGTTGACATATAATATAAACGATTGTATTAAAACTAGAACACAAAATATCTATTATTTAACCATAAACCATGAATGGTATAATAATACCAAATACACAATAAAACATATTAAAAACATTCTTTACAATATGGAAGATTGTATCATAATAAATAAAATTCAAACAAACGTAAAATATAATGAAGGATGCTTACCTAGATGAAATAAATCCAAGAAATATTTGAGTGAAATATCTCTTTTTACCTTGAAATCATTCCAAAGTAAATAGAATATTTATTTTGAAAATATTTATATTATCTCAAAAGATAAACTTAAAAGGTTTTATAATGGAGGAAAATAGCCACACCCTCTGTATAAGTTAAAAAAACATTCATTCCTTAATTTTCCGAAAAGGTCCTAAAGTAATATTTTTGAAATAAACGGAAAGATTCACTTCAAAAAATTTTAAAAAAAATCAAAAAAATGATATAAATGAAGGTAACCTTATTCTAGTAAATAGTAATTTTTTAAATTGATTTTGTGAAACACAGTTATGGATGATAAAGAGGTCATAGTAGATAATCATGTAAAAAATCCTCAGATAAAAAAGATATTGTAAAATTAACCCTTACCCTGTATTCATCGTTAGTAAAGGGTATGTTATACTCATTTATAATGGTTCAATAATTGATATTAAATTTTAAAATAATTCATATACAAAAATATGATATCATATATTAACTTCTAATATTTCTTTGTTAATAATATTTTAGTAGTATCATTGTTTGAGGTGTTAACTGATTCGTTTTCCATTATATTTTTTGTTATGAATGTAACGATTTTTATGGATAGGATTTATTTGATTTATATCCATAAATACATTATGTTCATTAAACAATATATTTAATAAAAAAATAAAACTTTTTCTTTAATGGTTATGATGGGGAATGAAATTGCATCGCGTCGTGGAGAGGGTAGGTCGTACGTACACACGATCGATAATATCATTCTATTGATGCTGAAGTCATATGTTGTTGGATAGTATAAATGTATATATAAAAACATTAATATGTTATATATATTATTTAAATCAATTATACTCAATATTATACCCATCAAAATAATGAAGCACTGAATAATAAACCACACCATTCTGTGGAGTTAGTAAGTCGTGTGTACGCAAATATTATGAATTTTTCATTCACTGGATGAATGAATAATGAATATGGTTGTTTCATATTTATAATAACATATTCGTATATAGATGGTACTGCAGTTATTACTTTAGTATGGAAAAAAAAGAAATAGCAAGTGGAATAAAAAATAACTTCAAAGAGGTGTTGAAATAATTACCCCTTCTTCAGTTTCTTCCATTTGATTTGAAAAAATGGATATTTAGGATGTATTTATAATAAATTTAAGGCCTCTAGGATTCATTAAAGGTAGTTGGAAGGATATTTTATCAAGTTTTGGCTGAGAAAAATGGCTTAAGAGGTGTGAAATTAAGAGAAAGGGAAGTACCCTTTAATTAGAGAGCTGAGGGTCACTTTAGGAAAAGATTGAACGATTATTTTATTATAATAACATTTTTCGTTTTCTGATGGATAAAAATTGATTAATTTCGAGGATATGGTGTGGATGGGTAGCAATCATCTCAACCAATAGTGTTTATACAACTTTAGGTCACTATATTAACCTTACTTATTAGTTTTAACTATTAGTTACATAGTTTAACATTTAAAATGTCTTCTTGTATTATTATAATAAATGGTCAATGATCTTACTGTAAAAATCCAAGAGAACCGCAATGTTTCCTTATAGAAATATCTAACTTTTTCTAATTCCTTTGGTCAATCCTTATATTATTATGAAAATTATATCATTTAATAATATAGTATTTGTTTTAAAAACTCATTTATGTCAATTTTAAAACTATTTAGTATTTGGTTATTGTAAAAGTCATAAAATCTATATCACATCGAAAAAAATTTATGTAATCAACCCTAACATGTTATCTTAATCTATAAAATTTTTGTAATGAATCAAAATTACAAATTTACATTTATTTTAGTACTTATAATATCAATTATTTTAACCTTTCATTAATAAGGTAATTAATCCCTCATCGTTGTGTCATTAATTAATTTAATTATTTAGTGTCTAAAAATAATAAATAAATTACTATGATGTATGAAATCTTTTTAGCTATCTAATTAATATTTATAGTGGAATTTATCTTATGTACTACCCTATACTAATAATGGTTTGGCTATTAAAATTTAAATTTAACACTTTTAACTCTTCATTAAATAAAATAATTATAAACGTACTAATATAATCCAAGTGGTTCAAAAAGGATCATATTTTATTCCTAAAGATGATTTATGTCTAAATACACTTATCCAATATAATTAGGACATCTGTTAGTGTAATTAAAATATCATTTTTACATTATTTACTCTATTTACTTTTAGCTGTTGTAAATAAAACTTAAAAATTATTATTCATCAAAAATTATTTCTATCCTATTGAACAACATTTTAGTTAATTGTTTTCATCCATGTCTCCTATATTTTTTAAACTAAATTCACTGAAGTGGTAAAATTACATTTGATGCAAATTTTCAAATGATTCTATAAGGTGGGTAAGAGAGTTAAAATGATTAATAAAATTTCATATATTTAATCTTATTATAAAATGACTCCAAAAAATTACATTAACTTAATATAAGTATTATGTATATATTTTTACATTAAAATTAATTTAAATAAAAATAATAAATATTTAAATAAAATTCGTTTTGAAAAAGTAACACAGTCTTTTTCACTCTTCATCAAAAACTGAATAATTTTAGAAAAATACCCAAAATTCACCATAATATAATTTTGATAATAAAAATCCAAAAATTAAATCCATTTTGATAAATAAAATTTATAATATTTCAAAAAATGGATATTACTATTCATAACTATCTTTAAAATAGCTAGATTGATTTTTGTGGTGTGCCTGAACATGAAGTTTTATGCAACAATAGATATTGTATTATTCAACCAGAAACATATTGTGGATGATTGGGGTCTTACAATATTGTTGCTTATTGTTTAAAGTCATTCCAAACTAACTGTTTAATTAATTTGTGGTAGCTATGATAACTTACTGTTTAGGATTCAAATAGATGGAACCTACAAATAATAAACCGGTTAATTCCAAATGGAATAAAGAACTAACATTTTCATAAAAAATAAATCCTGGTGGGGTTTAGAGTTACCCTTTCAGTTTTAAGGATCAGTCCCTTGTGCTTTGGAGTAATGAGTTCTCATTACATATGAAGGATGGATTCCTTTTTTTAGGGCCACGAGGACAGCTGGTATGATGTTTTTCCCCACATCGTGTGTTTTTATATGATCCAGGATGGATATTGTGATGTTTTGGTGGTTGGGAGGACCATTATGTTCTGCAAAAGTTGATTCCTAGAGTGGCAAGATGCGTTAATTCAGGCTTGTGGGTGTTTTAGAGGACACTAGAGATGATAAAACGGGTTGGATGTGAATGTTGTATTCTTTCTAAATCTTTTTTGTTGTTTATCTTATTTACATTCACCACTGCTCAAGGAACCTCGTCTTTCAAACCCTCCTTTAAAAATGGGTGAATATGTGTGGGGTATGCTACATGTTTCCATGTTTGGCTTGTCATGGGAGTATGGGTCTACGCTCCTACTATAGGTTGAAAAGATGTGACAGGTAGTTCATCTAGTCACCTTATTGTGCCCCCTTGTGTTTAGTATCATAGAATGTTTTTTCTAGAAATCCATGGAATATGGAAAATAAATATTGCTGTCTAATAAATTATTTAAGAAATTATGTTAGCCCAAGGGGTTGGAGCTTGCTGGGATGCAATGTTGATGTTGTGCTCGGAGGAACCCTGGACTCAGTTTTGGGTATGCCTGGAGTGTTTTAAATTTTATTGATATGATAATGAACGTAAAGTGAAAATTAAATTGGTTAATTAGTGGACAAATAATTAATTAAAATATAGTTTAACTTGTCAACAAGGATAAGATTATTTAATAAATCTTTGTAATTTATTGTGTGCTTATAGGGTACCTCGTATTATCATTAGAACCCTGTAGTCTGAGAGCCGTTAGATTTAGTTGATTCTGAGACAAGGTTATTCCCATAGTGTGGATGTAGGCTATATTATTTCATGACCCTTTTGTGTTTCTACAAGACTTCTTTTGTTGCACAAGGTGCATGTGGTAGTGCCCGCCCATGTGTCCTTGAGCTATCCTTTTTGGGGAGAGATGGATTATGATGTGCGACATTGGGTTAATGCAGAAAACTAGGTGGAAGTGGTTTTGGGTTATCCTTGATATTATTTATTATATTATATAATCTTGTTTTAGATAATTTTTGTGATTATCCATTGTGAGGTTGAGAACATAGTATAAAATATTTGGTGATGAGTCAGTTTCACTTGTTCTTCAATATAATTTTGGGTGATATCATTACTTTTGATTGAAAGCCTCCTGGGATGATCCTATAGAGTATACTGGAATAATCAGTCTATGTATATATATAGAATATCTTTCAAGCCACTTTGAGAAGTTTTGAGATCATTCTGGTTACTAATAGCTTGGGGCTGCAAGAGATGTCTGGGTTATGTGGGCATTATAATTTTTTTACTTTCTTTTGGCAGTTGAAGTTTTCTATTTTTGTTGTAGTAGTTTTTTCAGGAAATTACATATATTTACATCAGATTTATATTATATTTCAGTATGTTTTAGAGTTAGTTAGTTTATGTCATATCTATATCTTTCACATTTTCTCTCTTAGATGGTAATGCTTTCCATTCTCGTTGTTTATTATACCCTTGGTGAAAGTCTCTAAATAGGGGCCTACTGCATGCGGGACTCGGGGAGGGAGGGGGGGTCGATCTCCCTTATCACATTGCTCGCCCAGGAGGGGTACAACCTTTGGAGAGGGGGCCCAGAAAATGTTTTATCATAGGTCAGTTTGAGGGATAGGATTGCATTTGGTGTTAATCATAGGTGAGGTTTGAGGGGTTCGTAGGGAAACAGTTTCAGTTATTTTTAGCAAGTGATTGTAAACACAGGAGACCAATTAAGACACAGGTATTTAGTACCCCCTTTGATCTGATTCATGAACCATTAAGTTTACAGTGGCTACTAAACGAGGTGATACTAGTTTCCAGGTAGAGACCTATGAATGGATCATGCATCATTCTTCATTTTTCTAGTGTTTGAATGGGTAGAACTTGTGATACGTTAACCTACAATGAACAAAAGAAAAAAATGAATTAAGTAATGCTGACTCATCCATGTTATAGGTTTATGAGTTGTATCCTGTCACGACCCGCCTTCGTCAAAAGGAGGGAAGGGTCAGCAGTTTGCCAGGCCCTTCCTTCTTTAAGTTGAAGGAGAGATAATGACCCCCGAAACCCGCCTTCAATAGGTCCCGGAGTGGAGACTAGCACCAAGGGTATAGAAAATTCTCGCAAATGGAAGGCATTACCCTATTTATTTTTCAGGATCGGGAAAAAGGACAAGCCAACCACTAGAAAAGGGAAAGAAACAGGTGTAAATAAATAAACCCAAACAAAGCCCCCATGCATGTTTAAACAGTTTACAACAAGGTGCAAGTACAAAAAGAGGCTCAAGGTACAATACCAAAAGAAAACAAAGGTACGACAACAGCAACAACTCCAACTTTCTGACTAGTAGGGTCCCGTACAGCCCTGGTAGTCCGCCTGGAAACCTGAAAGTAAACATAGGGTGAGTATACAAGTACACTCAGTAGGGAAAACCAAGACTCTCGTGCACAAGTGGGGGAAAGTACTAAAGTCCCGTGAGAAAAAGAGTAAACCAAACACCTAACAAGGAAAACTATCCATCCCAGGCCTCACCAAGGCTCACTCCCCAAATAACGCAAGTCAAGTAATATATATAATAAGAGCACATCGATGTTTGGGTACCCCGCGCCACTTTCCCACTGGTTATTGAGACATACTACGCATCGGACCAATCCCGCCATTCTCACCGCAGTCCCACTGCCACACCCGCCCGCACACACCTGGGCCACAACCACACGCAGTCCCACTGCCGAATCCTGCCTGCACACACCTGGGCCACAACTGTCACATGTAACCATGCCTGCAAACACCTAGGCCAGAATAACCACCGCCACGCCCGAAGACACCTGGGCTAAAGGATCCACTGCCACGCCCGAAGACACCTGGGCCTCATCCCGAAGACACTTGGGAAACCACCTGCCGCACACACCTGGCCAACCACCACAACGCCCCACCCGATGGTTCTTGGGCTAATAATGGACTTTAGGCCATCACAAGCTGCCCGAAGATACTTGGGCTATCCGGGAAAGGGAGCAGAAAAGGAGCTAATAACCAGCCACTAAGAATAGTGTTGGGAAAAACACCCTTCCCCCATAAATGGGGGTGTTCGGCACTGAGTGCTCAACTTGGGTGGGGCGCGAATAAGAATCACAAAGCTACAAGTATAGATATAGGTAACAAACACTCACCCAAAAGCTTAGGTTTTCCTAGCCAACCTACAGGACACAACACCACTGCGTCCAAGTCACAGTTCACGACCCTTGCCCACAAAACCATTTGTCCCATTCTTGTTTCACGTTCAGTAAAATGTTCAATTAATTTTAAGCACTATTGGGCAACTACCATAAGCATAACCAAGGAAAGCGTCAAAAGCAAGGATCAACCAAAACACTCACACCCGGTTCTGTTAACAGAGGATCTCTCCCCAATTTGTGATATCAACAAGTAACCACTCGGATTTAAAACTCACAACCACCGAATATATACCAACAGTAGATCCCATCCCCCAAATTCATACAACCACCGAGAGTATAAAAGAACAGGGGATCCCATCCCCTCCCACATTTCCGGCAATCATCCCGAAAGGAAAAACAACCAACTACCACTACCAACACAAGTCAGGGATTTTCAGATTTAAACGACTTAACACACTCCATGATTCCAAATTCCGTGTGTTCTAACCGGGAGTTATCTCAGAAGGGTTGATCCTGGTGCTTTCAATTATTCAGCCGGATATACGTGATTAACCAATTTCACAGCAGGAGTTCACAATTTCAGCAACCCATTTAAAACATCATGAGGGGATTCATCAGTGCACATACAATGACCACCAACGGCCTCAATTTTCAGAAAACATAAACCAACACAACAACAAAAGATGATCACAAGATAAAGCATAAACAGTGATCACAACCCCTTTCCCCTTCTTTCTTTAGAACTTCTTTTATTATCTTCATTAAGGTTGGGTTCAACCAATTCCATAGGAACAAAAATAACGCCCACCACGCATGATACACAAAAGTGAGAGACGAGAGAAATTCCCTACTTGTTGAAAGATGATCGACATTTAGGCTGGGGGCGCGGAACTTTACGGATAACGATGCGGCGGTCCCGATGCACCAGAAGAGCCACGATCGAAGAAGGGGGAAACCACGACCTAACCCTTAATTTATAAGATCCGGGGACGGTTGAGGTGAAAACGCGAAACCGCGTAAGACGTGGAAGTCGTGGGTTGACCACGCGGCTTGACTCATCATTAAAGGTGCTGAGTGGCTTAAACCGACTCATGAGTCGATTTAGTATCTAATTAAAACTTTTGTGCGCGTTACTGGAACAACTTGGCAAGGCCGGGTGACGTCGGCCGGTTCCGCCGATCCGTCACACCGATCGGTCCCACCGATCGGTCTCACCGATCGGTCGCACCGATCGGCACCCCTTAAGGATCCAGATTTTGAAGGGACCAAGGGGGGTCTGGTTCATCACATCAGATACCTCTTAAACGATTCTCGTCCTCGAGAATCAAAACAAACTAGAAGGAATGAGAGGGTCCGAACAACCATCTTCGAAAGATACCTCTTAGGAGTGAACCTCTGCTAACTAAAAACACTCCCCTGTCAAGAACTAAGCAACATACCACGCCAAACCGCCCGGTCAAGTGGGTTTGAGGAGTTTCCCTCCCCCATGTCAAGATATTATCCGCTTTGGGCGGCACTGACTCGCCCGCACGGGTTCAATCGCATCCACCTTAATGCGTCTTGATTAGGGTTCGGGTTCCCTCTTCCCTTTAGCCGTGGCTTTTCACACACAACAGAGGAAATAAACCAATACACTTCATAGCCAAAATTCAAACGTTCTACCACAATAGGTACAAAAGGAACAAAGCTCAAAACAACTCGGGGTATTGGGCACGCATCTGTGCTTCCCTCTCCCACGTACTCTCTTCGAGCCCGCCATGTCTCCACAACACACGAAACAAGGGAATAGCTCGCCCACGAAGCACCTTCTCCTTGCGATCCTCGATCATCACTGGTTTTTTCACAAAGGTTACGTCATCCACGATGTTCAGTTCACCCCAATCAAGGACGTGTGAATCATCGTGCAGATAATGACGAAGCTGGGATACATGAAAGACATCATGTATCCTTAGCAGCGGCGGAGGTAACGCTAGCTGATAAGCCACTTTGCCGACCCTCCATAACACTTTGAAGGGTCCAACGAATCTGGGGGAAAGCTTACCCCCCTTGCCGAACCTCCATTGCCCACGCTGCGGGGAGACCTTCAAGAACACGTGGTCTCCAAACTCAAACTCCAAGGTCCTTCTCCTGGTATAAGCATACGACTTCTGCCGGTCCTGGGCCGCCTTCATCCTTTCCCGTAAGAGCTGAATTTTCTCTGTCGTGTTCTGCACCACCTCCGGGCCAAGGATTCCTTCCTCTCCTACTTCGGTCCAACACACAGGTGAACGACATGGCCTCCCGTACAAGGCCTCAAACGGGGCCATACCGATGGTAGAGTGGTATCTATTATTGTAGGAAAACTCTACTAGAGGCAAGTATCGCACCCATGACCCTCCTGAGTCCAGAACACATGCCCGTAGCATATCCTACAAGCTATGGATGGTTCGCTCCGTTTTTCCATCTGTCTGGGGCGGGAAAGCAGTGCTAAGGCGTAACTGGGTGCCAAACGCATGCTGCAATCCTCTCCAGATTCGCGAGGTAAACCATGCATCCCTATTCGAGACTATAGACCTCAGAACTCCATGCAACCGCACCACCTCATTCACGTACTTTTGTGCCAAAGCATCCACAGTACTTGACTCCCTGATTTCCAGAAAGTGAGCCGATTTCGTCAACCTGTCCACCACCACCCAGATGGCGTCTCACCCTCCTTGGACCTTGGGTAGTCCCGTGACGAAATCCATTGATATGTCGTCCCACTTCCACTCGGGAACAGCTAAAGGCTGCAGTAGGCCGCCTGGAACCCGGTGTTCAGCCTTCACTTGCTGACATACTAATCATTTAGCCACAAATTCTTCCACCGCTCGCTTAACTCCGGGCCACCAGAACTGCCTTTTCAGCCCCTGGTACATCTTGGTAACTCCTGGGTGCACCGCTAGGGGTGAGTTGTGGAACTCACTGAGAACCTTGCCATGCATTACTCTTGGAACAAACATCCTTTTCTGGAAAAGCATCTGGTGCTGACCGTCCTCTGTCCATTCTCTTGGAGCATCGCCCTGGTCAACCCTATCACGCATCACTTCGCACTCGGGGTCTCCCCACTGAGACTCCTCCACTAGTCAAAACAGGGATGACTGCACTATCATCTGATATAGGCAGCCTCTGCCACTATCCATCTTCGCATCCAGGTGTAAGGCATCCAACTCCTCCATTTTCATCCAGGCATTTGCCGACTCTCGGACCGCATCCTTCTGCGTCCTCCTGCTCAAGGCATCAGCCACCACATTGCCCTAGCCCTCAGTATAAGAGATTTCAAAGTCGTAGTCCTGGAAGAACTCCACCCATCTCCGTTGTCGCAAGTTCAAGTCCCGCTGGGAGAAGATATACTTTAAGCTTTTGTGATCTGTGAAGACCACAAAGCATTCCCCGATGAGGTAGTGCCGCCATAACTTTAGCGCAAAAACGACCACTGCAAGCTCCAGGTCATGGGTGGTGTAGTTACACTCATGGGGGCGTAGCTGCCTGGACCCGTAAGAGATCACCCCTTTTTGCTTCATAAACACGGATCCCATGCCCTGTCCTGAAGCATCACAAAATACCTCATAGGCCATCCCTTCTTCTGGTAATCTCAACACTGGGGCACTAACCATCTTTTCTTTTAGGTAGCTGAAGGACGACTCGCATTGCTCGCTCCACACGAAAACCTGGTCCTTCTTGGTCAAAGCCGTCAAAGGGGCTGCTACTCGGGAGAAGTTGGGTACGAATCTCCGGTAGTAACCTGTCAGTCCGAGGAAACTCCGGACTTCCGCCACATTCTTGGGTGCTGCCCAAGAAACAACTCCCTCAACCTTTGATGGGTCGACTGCTACCCCCTGCTCAGACACTACGTGCCCGAGGAAGTGCACTTCTCGTGCCCAGAACTTGCACTTTGACAACATCCCGTAGAGCTGGTGCTGTCGGAGGACTCCCAAAACTGTCCTCAGGTGCTCTGCATGGTCCTTTTCTGACCTTGAATATATCAGGATATCGTCGATGAATACCACCACAACCCGATCCAGGTACTCCCGAAAGATGGAGTTCATAAGCCCCATGAACACGGTCGGGGCGTTCGTAACACCAAAGGGAATGACCACGAACTCGAAGTGCCCATACCTGCACCTGAACACCGTCTTCGGGACGTCGCTATCCTTCACCCTCAGCTGGTGGTACCCAGACCACAGGTCGATCTTCGAGAACCATCCTTCCCCTTTCAGCTGGTCGAAAAGATCATCTATCCTTGGAAGAGGGTAGCAATTCTTGATCGTTACCCGATTCAGCCTCCTTTAGTCGATGCACAACCTCAGGCCACCATCCGCCTTCATTGCGAACAAGACTGGAGCGCCCCACGGTGATTCACTTGGACGAACATAACCCCTCTTCATCAGATCGTCAATCTGTATCCGCAACTCCCGTAGCTCCGAAGTTTCCATCCGATAAGGAGCCATCGAGATCGGACGAGAGCCGGGATGCAGGTCTATCCCGAACTCGATATCACGTCGAGGGGGTAGAGTCGTTACCTCTTCATGAAAGATGTCCATAAACTCACGAACGATCTCCGGAACTTCCACCATTTCCGCATCTACTGATTCTACCGTCTGTTCGGTCAACAAGGAGAGGAGAGGTTCCTCCCTCCTGTTTCCCTTCGGACAGCTCCGCTCGCTGGTGAAGGTAACACGCTGGCCGTCCGAACCTGAGAACACGACCCTTCTCTGGAAACAGTCGATGACGGTGCACACAGAAAATAGCCATTCGATGCCTAGGATGACATCGTACGGCTGAATCTTTAGAAGAAGGAGATCCCTAACCGACTGATGTGGCCCTAACATCAGTCTACATCCCCGACAAACGAACAGAAAGTCGGTCTGACCTCCAACTGGTGTGCTCAACACTAGGGGTACTGGAAGTCTCTCGGCATCTAGACCCAAGGCATGGGCTAGACTGGGTGCAACAAAGGAGTGCGAAGCTCCGGTATCGAACAAAGCATAAGCAAGAGTGCTAAACACATTGATCGTACCTCGAACAACCTCTGGCCCTGTTGGAACTGTTGCCTCTGAGGCGTGTAGCTGTCCACGCCCAGCTCCCCTGCCCCACGGCTGTCGGCCACCTCCCCGACCATGCCCTGGTCGAGGTCCCTGGGGAGCGCCCTGAGGTCGGCCTCCTCCTCCTACGTCCGCCTGCGGAGGAACGGGAGCTCGCTGTCCCTGCTGCTGCTGCCGGAAGGGTCTGGCTGGAAATTGCTGCTGCGGCGGATGCTGGGGATGACTGCCACTGCTGTACTGCACCCGATCGGTGCACTGACTCCGGAGATGTCCAGGGCTCCGGCAGATGAAGCACCGTGGTCCCGAGCCTGAAGGGAAAAAAACGTGGGCCAGGGGATCGAAACTGAAACTGCTGCGGTCTGCTCCCTGCGGGTCGGAACCTGGAGGGTCCCGATGCTGGAGGCCTGGTGCTGACGGCCTTCCCCTTCGATGGTCCCAGCTGGATTCCTTCTCGTGACACTCCACCCAGAGCATGCATCCTTTCCACCACTTCGTCCTTCTTCTGGACCTCTAAGTATGTCGGAAGGGTAAAGGGGGTAACAGCATACTGGAGGGAGGGTCAGAGCGCCTCCTCCAAACGTCTTGCCCGAGACTCCTCATCAGGAAAGAGGTCCGGAGCAAAACGCAGGAGGTCCTTGAACTTGATTCCATGTTCCTTCACGGACATGCTCCCCTGCTGGAGGGAGAGTAGCTCCTGCCTCTTCTCCGCCTTCATTGTCGAGGAGAGGAACTCCGCCCGGAACTCCTTCTCGAAATCCGCCCAAGCAACCTCAGACTCTTTCCTATTCCCCAGGTGAAGCATCCACCAATGAAGTGCCTCTCCTCGCATCTGGCTAACAGCCAAAGGAACCCAGTACTCGGTCGGGGCCCGAATCAGGCCGAAGGCTATAACTAACTCCTCTAGCCAGCCTTCCGTCTTCATATCGGAGGTGTTGCCCTCATACTTCTCGAGGGCCTGTCGCTGGAAGGCTCGAAGAGTCTTCTTCCACTGGTCGTCCTCTTCTTCTCGATCAGCTCTCTACCGATTGGCCAAGGTAGTCTCAGGGGCCTCGATCGCCTGTACCACACGTGGTCGCCTTCCAGGTGCCATAGCTGCAAGGTAAACAAGGAATGCCTAAGCCCAAGTTGTGCAGAATATTGTTCTTAAAACTTATTAAGATTTAATTTATTATTAATTCCCAATACATCCCAGAAACACAAGAACACAAGTCATTATGATGCATGTACTTTTCCTAGGTTCTCTACACTGCAATCAGTGTGGCCTCACTTGGTCGTTCGGTAGGTCCAGAGTCCTTGCATCGGATCACGGGGGGCCCTAAAATCCCGTGTCCTAGCCGGTCTTCCCTGGCCTAATTCACGCTCCAAGGTCACCCAACACCGTTGCCTGGCCACCCCATGCAATCCTCACTGTGCCTAACTCCAGACTCCGTCCTATCTCTCAACCTCCGCCTCTGATACCATTCTGTCACGACCCGCCTTCGCCAAAAGGAGGGAAGGGTCAGCAGTTTTCCAGGCCCTTCCTTCTTTAAGTTAAAGGAGAGATAATGACCCCCGAAACCCGCCTTCAATAGGTCCCGGAGTGGCGACTAGCACCAAGGGTATATAAAATTCTCACAAATGGAAGGCATTACTCTATTTATTTTTCAGGATCGGGAAAAAGGACAAGCCAACCACCCAAAAAGGGAAAGAAACAGGTGTAAATAAATAAACCCAAACAAAGACCCCATGCATGATTAAACAGTTTACAACAAGGTGCAAGTACAAAAAGAGGCTCAAGGTACAATACCAAAAGAAAACAAAGGTACGACAACAGCAAAAACTCCAACTGTCTGACTAGTAGGGTCTCGTACAGCCCTGGTAGTCCTCCTGGAAACCTGAAAGTAAACGTAGGGTGAGTATACAAGTACACTCAGTAGGGAAAACCAAGACTCTCGTGCACAAGTGGGGGAAGGTACTAAAGTCCCGTGAGAAAAAGAATAAACCAAACACCTAACAAGGCAAACTATCCATCCCAGGCCTCACCAAGGCTCACTCCCCAAATAACCCAAGTCAAGTAATATATATAATAAGAGGACATCGATGTTTGGGTACCCCGCGCCACTTTCCCACTGGTTATTGAGACATCCTACGCATCGGACCAATCCCGCCATTCTCACCACAGTCCCACTGCCACACCCGCCCGCACACACCTGGGCCACAACCACACGCAGTCCCACTGCCGAATCCCGCCCGCACACACCTGGGCCACAACTGTCACATGTAACCATGCCTGCAAACACCTAGGCCAGAACAACCACCGCCACGCCCGAAGACACATGGGCTAAAGGATCCACTGCCACGCCCGAAGACACATGGGCCTCATCCCGAAGACACTTGGGAAACCACCTGCCGCACACACCTGGACAACCACCACAACGCCCCGCCCGATGGTTCTTGGGCTAATAATGCACTTCAGGCCATCACAGCATGCCCGAAGATACTTGGGCTATCCGGGAAAGGGAGCAGAAAAGGAGCTAATAACCAGCCACTAAGAATAGTGTTGGGAAAAACACCCTTCCCCCATAAATGGGGGTGTTCGGCACTGAGTTCTCAACTTGGGTGGGGCGCGAATAAGAAACAAAAAGCTACAAGTATAGATATAGGTAACAAACACTCACCCAAAATCTTAGGTTTTCCTAGACAACCTACAGGACACAACACCACTGCGTCCAAGTCACAGTTCACGACCCTTGCCCACAAAACCATTTGTCCCATTCTTGTTTCACGTTCAGTCAAATGTTCAATTAATTTTAAGCACTACTGGGCAACTACCATAAGCATAACCAAGGAAAGCGTCAAAAGCAAGGATCAACCAAAACACTCACACCCAGTTCTGTTAACAGAGGATCTCTCCCCAATTTGTGATATCAACAAGTAACCACTCGGATTTAAAACTCACAACCACCGAATCCATATCAACAGCAGATCACATCCCCCAAATTCACACAACCACCGAGAGTATAAAAGAACAAAGTATCCCATCCCCTCCCACATTTCCAGCAATCGGCCCGAAAGGAAAAACAACCAACTACCACTACCAACACAAGTCAGGGATTTTCAGATTTAAACAACTTAACACACTCCATGATTCCAAATTCTGTGTGTTCTAACCGGGAGTTATCTCAGAAGGGTTGATCTTGGTGCTTTCAATTATTCAGTCGGATATACATGATTAACCAATTTCACAGCAGGAGTTCACAATTTCAGCAACCCATTTAAAACATCACGAGGGGATTCATCAGTGCACATACAACGACCACCAACGACCTCAATTTTCAGAAAACATAAATCAGCACAACAAAAAAAGATGATCACAAGATAAAGAATAAACATCGATCACAACCCCTTTCCCCTTATTTCTTTAGAACTTCGTTTATTATCTTCATTAAGGTTTCGTTCAACCAATTCCATAGGACCAAAAATAACGCCCACCCCGCGTGATACACAAAAGTGAGAGACGAGATAAATTCCCTACATGTTGAAAGATGATCGACGTTTAGGCCGGGGGCGCAGAACTTTACGGATAACGATGCGGCGGTCCTGATGCACAAGAAGAGCCACGATCGAAGAAGGGGGAAACCACGGCCTAACCTTTAATTTATAAGAGCCGGGGACGGTTGAGGTGAAAACACAAAACCGCGTAAGACGTGGAAGTCGTGGGTTGACCACGCGGCTTGACTCATCATTAAAGGTGCTGAGTGGTTTAAACCGACTCATGAGTCAATTCAGTATCTAATTAAAACTTTTGTGCGCGTTACTGGAACAACTTGGCAAGGCCTGGTGACGTCGGCCGGTTCTGCCGATCGGTCACACCGATTGGTCTAACCGATCGGTCGCACCGATCTGTCTCACCGATCGGTCTCACCGATCGGTCGCACCGATCGACACCCCTTAAGGATCTGGATTTTGAAGGGACCAAGGGGGTTCTGGGTCATCACATATCCATTTTTTTATTTTTTAGGTATAGATCTTTTTCTACGTCTTCAATAGGTTCTTACAGAAGACTTCCAACATTTTATGCCTGTAGATCACTACAGTGTAGAGGATGATGATGATGGAACTTGGCAAAGGACACTTTGATATGTACAACACTAGATTCTGCATAAGTAAAGGGGCTCCGTTTTAGATATAGTTAATGGAGACTGGTTAGAGGAGGTTGATATGTCCTTTAGATCAATCCATTCTAGGAAAGAACACTGGTTTTATTTGGTTATGACGATATTGTGTGGGGCAGTGAGGAAGTCATGATTCTTGTTCGACGGGGATAATGAGGAGTCAGTGATCTCATGGGAGGAGTTTTTAGACATGTTGTTAGTTGAGCTTCGTTCCTCATCTACAAAGGCATCTAGACTCCAAGATCTTCTTACTCATCTATAGGGGAGTTGTAGTGTGCGAATGTTTGGAATCCGTTTTGGGGACATTTTACGATATCCTTCGGACCTGTTTCTAGATGAGGAGGCCATAATGAGGAATTTTTAGGAGGGTTCTCATCCATATAACAAGAGCCAGGTCACCTCATTTATGTTAAAGAAATTTCTTGAGGGGTTAGAGAGGGAATAAGTCATCGAGAATATTTTTGCCAGAACCATATCATCATGAGAGGGGAGTCATTAGGATTCCTCATGAAGTAGAGCTATGGTATGGGGTTCACGATTTCCATGGTTGATGAGTTTTTTTTTCTATTGTGCAATGGTCACAACCTAAACATATCATTTCTCTAGTGGTGGTGGCACTCAGAACTATGAAAACGTAACATGACCTTGTTTTACTATGGAGGACATGTTCATAAGTAGTGAGAGTTCTTGAATTTTTAGAGTGGTCAGTATGCACTACATGTTCCGCTCCAGGATCCTCTATTGAGGTAGTTTCAATTGAGGTAGCAGTAGCAGGTTGCACCATATTTGGATCAGAAGACAGTATATTGGGAAGGTATATGACATCCCCATGATTCTCCCCATCGACAAATAACATTTTTCAGTCATGTTGGTCATCGCCATCAGGGTTATAGAGGTCCTGGAGCAGGAAGTGGTCATCGACATGCTTTAGTGTTTCTAGTGCTAGGTGAGATAGGCATCCTTCAAGTTACCATTTTTTTATACATGGGTGTATTCCTTGTATTATTCAAAATAATTTCACTCCTTCATATCTGCATCCCTTGTTAATTCATTACTCTTAGAGGTATAGAGGAGTCCAATGCCATTTCCATTTACTATGCAAGTTGGAGATTGAGCCTACTTGTTTAAAGTACGTATAGACTCTGAACTGGTGCTACGGAAGAAACACTGATGGGGAGATTTCCTATATTTAATGATACAACCAAATGATGTTATCCTCATAATTTATTGGTTGTATTGGGTTCATGCTATCATATAATTGTTTCAAAGGTAGGTTTTGTTCTTTGATGGTCAAGGAGAACCAGAATTGTGTTGGAGAGTGAGACCCTCAGATAGATCAGAGGCATGTTTCATCCCTGCCATCCTTGATGGCTTTGCGGATTCTATGTTCATTGGATTTTGAATATTTGGTTTTTCCCAGGGTTTTAGAAGATTAACATATGGTCTTTTCAAAAGTGGTTTTAGCATTACCACATCATTGAGATATTGATTTTGGGATTGACCTACATCAAAGAGTGTCTCCTATATATATTTCTCCACATATGATGGCCCCTTCTATGTTACAAGAGTTTTGTATACATATCTATATTCTATTATAGTGTGGTTTTATTCAGATGATTGTTTCATTTTGGGGTGCATCAGTTTTTTTCTGGAAGAAGGCTGACGATAGTTTTTGTTTATATTACAATTATCGTTGCTTAAACAAAGTGACATTGAATGATCTTGATACTCTTCCATAGATTGATGATTTATTCGATCAACTGAAGTGACAAAGTTGGTTCTCAAATATTAAAATTTTGGTCATGATATCATCATATGCGTGCGAAGGATTAGGATATCCCAAATAATGCTTTATATTTTCTTCATGGGCCTTATGAGTTTGTTGTAATGCATTTTGGTGTGGTGAATTCACCAGATTTGTTCATTGGATTTGTTAATTCCATGTTCCATGAGTTCCTAGATAAGTTCGCGGTGCTTTTCATCAATGAAATCCTTGTGTACTCCATGTCTGGGGCAGAGAATGAAGAGCATCTGCATGCTGTTTTGGGAGTTCATCAAAAAAATAGTTATTTGGGATGTTGTCGAAGTGTGAGTTTTGTGATCTAGAAGTTTATTTCTTCGGGAATGTGGTTTCCTAGCAAGGCATAGCTATATATATCGAAAATATAATTATATGGGTCTTTTGAAACCCCCAAGATAGTGGTAGAGGTGGGAAATTTACTTGCCCTCGTATTATATTACATGAGGTTAATAGCTGATTTGTCTCGAGATCTGACTCCTATGACATTTTTTACTAAGTAGTGTCAAGTATTCATGTGGACATATCATTTTTAGGAAGGTTTCATGTATATTAAGTAGAATTAGGCCAGTGCTCTTGTTCTTGGTCTTCCAGAAGAGTGAGTTCAGTTTTTTGTTTTCTGTGATGCTTCACATATGGGGTCAGGATTCATTTTAATGAAACATTGATTTGTTGTTTCCTATTGGTCTCATCATTTGCATCACCATGAGCATGAATATGCCACCCAAGTTCTTGAGTTGTAGGTTGTGGTGATTTCTCTAAAGTGGTGGAGATATTACCTCATTGGAAAGGGATTTTTGGTTTTCATATATCATAATAGCCTGAGGTATGTTTTCTTCCAACATGACTTGAAGTTGTAGAAGCTTTGGTGGATAGAGTTCTTATAGGATTATGGCATAGAAATTTGGTATAAACTTGTAAATCGGATTTTTGTAGCTGATGTGATGATTAGGAAGTCATGTAGTGATGCAGTGTGTGAATCTAGTTATTCTTATAGGGTGATGGAAGAACATTCAACATTATATCTCAATATGGTATAAGTTGGGGGTAGAGGTTGTATTTTCCTTATGATAGTGAAATAAAATATGGTGTAGGGGGTTGAAGAGCCCCAGTTTGGGGATCTTGTGGTGGTGTTCTGGAGATAATGAGTTGTTTTTGTTAGGTCCCTGATAGTTGTCCTGAGGATGAAAATACTAGGTGTTGTATTAGGGAAGGATTTTCATTACTTTGGTGATGCGTGGGATAGTTCTCATAGAGTTCCAAATTTCACCATTAACAGAGCATTTTGGCCTGGAAATTATGTACTTATCCTTGAGAAGTTGGTTTTTGTGGTCTGGGTAGAAGCATGAAGTTGCAGAGTTGGTGTCTTATTGTTTGGTCTTCCAGACTTTGAAGGTCATGCATTGTGTTCCTGGTGTCTAGATCCTGTCGTTAGATGTTCCTCAATGGAAATGGGAGGACATATCGATAGATTTTGTTACTAGCTTACCTCGAGCTCATGGAGGCTATAATGATATATGGATGGTATTAAATCATTTAATGAAATCATCCCGATTCATAGAAATGAAGGATTAAATACTAGTGGATGTTTTGTCGAGGAGTATCTAGAGGAGGTGGTGAGACATCATGGAGTACCTAGAAAGATCATTTCCAATAGAGATCCTCATGTTACCTCTAGGGTGTGGAGAGGTATCTTGAATGCTTCTGGTTCTCAAATATGTCGTAGAAATTCATTTCATCTATAGACTGACGGCCTGACAGAGTGGACCATCTAGACTTTTGAAGACATCATGAACTCTTGTGTCATGGATTTTACAGGTTCGTGGATGAGGCAGTTACCCTCAGTGGTGTTGTCTTACAACAGTATATTTCACCCAACCATCAGTGTGGAACAGTTTGAGCATTATATTGATGACCATTTCATACTCCATAGTGATACACTGGGGTTGTAGAGTCAACAATTCTTAGAAAAGAACTGGTACAAAACATGGTAGAGATGGTTCAAATGAATCTCGATAGGATGAAGGTAGCACATGATCATCATAAGTTACGTGTCGAAAAAAGGATGAGACCTATGGTGTTTTATGTTTTTGAAAACGTTTTTTGAAGGAAAATCTCCATCATCTGTAGTGAAAGATTGGTCATGGGAGTAAGTTGTATCCTCAGTTTTTGGGCTTTTAGAGGTGTTGGATCATGTCAGAGTGGTAGCATATCGAGTAACACTTCCCCTGAAGATGATCCAGATACACGATGTTTTTTATTTTTCATGGATTAGTCTTTATCTTCATTATGACTCTCACATAATCTATTGGGGAGAGAATGAAATTGAAGATGGTGTGAACTTTGAGGAGTAGCCTATAGAGATTTAGGACTGCTATGAGATGGGTTTTCATGAGAATTCTATCCCCTTGGCCCATGTACTATGGTAGCATTGTGGTGAGGATGAGAGTACCTATAAACATGAGTCAGAATTACACATTTCGACTCCCGAGCTTCGTGATGTTTGGACCTTTCAATTTAATGGTGTACATTTTATAGTTTTTGATGTTTCATATCTATGAGATGGATTCAACTTTTTTGTGCCTTTCTCTATTTTGAAGGGTATCATCCATATGAGAGTTTTTTAGAGATGGTTTTGGTGGTCATGTGGGATCGCATTTTCTATTTAAAAAATTTTCCAGCTTCTGTGATGGCGAGAGATTTGAGAGATATCTCGCGGGGTGAATATTTGGATGACCCTTCCCATTATTTTTGGGATTCACTTAGGGTTGGTTCCGGATTCTTGAGGTGAAAAGTTTTCTATAAGTAACTGATGTAAGGGCTTGAATCCATGTTGATTGAGCTTTTGTGTTTTTTTGAAGACAATAGTGCTTTAAAAAGGCTTAAAGGATGACAGGAGGATATCGGTCACCGGAAGCTGGAAATAGGTGGATACATGATGTGACCAAGGGTTATACGATGTGTACCATTCATGTTTTAAAAAATTAAAATAAATGCTGAGGCAATGGAGTTTTTCGGCGTAAGTCAAGCTCAATGCAGTACACAACATGACAGGGAAGTACATGCCGTGTACTGTCCCAGTATTGGGTGTTTGAAAAACATATTAGCCTCTCAGTTTTTTCCAACCCTACGGATGACTCTTCATTTCCTCTCATTCCAAGCATCACAGTCAACCCTCAAGTGAATTTTAATGATTCCTTCAATAGGAATCGATCTTGGGCTTCCTTCTTCAAGAAATCTTCAATCCATTGTAATATCTATCATTGTTCATTGGGTTTATCCAATCCGTATTATCTTGCTCTCTTTTCATGAAATATAGTTTTATCTCCATGGTTCTAAGGGAGTTTATTTTGGTTGTTGTTGGGGTGTTTGTGTTGTGATATCCTTGGGTTGATGAAGTTATTGCGGGGAAGGCAATCATGATCTATTTCTTTCATCCATTGTCGAGTGAATAAAATTGGGAACCTTTTGAGGTAGGTTATCTATTTCATCTATAATTAATTACATGCAATTGTAGAGTTTTCTCTATCTATACCTTTGGATCGTATTTGAATTGAGATAATTAAATACATGAACCGGATTAAAATAATTGGTTTATCGCATGTAATTGATTGCCACCGCGACAACAATTTTCCTCTTGATTGTATAGATAATGTGATATCTATTCATTAGATGCTATAATGTTGATCTTAATGAAATTGTTAATGAAAGTAAAGCTGGAATAAAATTTAAATTAATTGTATACAGATAATGAGTCTTGTAAATGAATCCAGTAGTTTTTTTAATTTAATGTTAACAAAATTGATGCAGATGTGCATGTATATTCTTGTTGGTAGATAAACCTGAATCATGTTGGTTATTTCATTTCAAGGCATTCCAAATTAATTGTCTAATTAATCTGCGGTAGCTATGATAGCATTTTTTGGATAGTTTTCCCATATTTGGAATCTAAAAATAATAAATCGGTTAATTCTATATGAATTAAAGAATTGGATATTTGATAAAATATAATGTGTTCTTGGGTTCCGAGTTACCCACTTTCCTATAAGGTCTAGTGTATGGTGATTTGGATCCATGAGTTCTCATTAAGTATAAAATATGGATTCCTTGTTTAAGGGCCATGATCCAAGAATTTATGATGATTTTTCCCTCCTACTAGTGTTGTGATGTGATTCAATATGGCTATTGTGATGTGTGGGATCATGGAGGAACATTGGTTACGGAAACTGTTAATGTCTAGAGTGGTGAGATGCATCGGTTTATGCATGTGGGTGTCATTGATAAAACTGGATATTATGAAACATGATGGATGTAAATGTTGTATGTTTGATTATTTTTTTGGTTGATTATCTGATTTACTTTCCTCACTGTTCTAGGTATCTCGTCTTGCTTACCCTCCTTCTAAAAGGGGAAAATATGTGTGGGTTGTGTGATGTGCTTTCTGTGTTTAGATTCTAAAGGGAGGGTGGCTCTACGCATCTTTAATAGGTGGAAAATAATTGATAGGTAGTTCATTTACTCACTGTATTGATCCTCCTTATGTTTACTAGCTTAGAATTTTTTTATAAGGTTCTTAGGAATTTAGAAAAGTTATAATGTTGTTAGTAAATGTTTGAATAAATTATTTTTTCCCATGGGGTTGGAGCTTGTTGGTATGAAATTCTATGTTTTTTCTAGGAGGAACCGTGGGAACTATTTGGGGTATGCATAGAGGTCTTAGAACATTTTTTAGATGCTAATTAATGTAATGTGAAAATAAAATTGTTTAATTAATGGATGATGTATTTATTAACATGAAGTACAACTTGTTAAATGGGATAAGGTGATTTAATATTTCTTTGTTAGTGGTTGTGTGCTTGTAGGACACCTTGTCTTAGTATTGGGATCTGGGAGTCTGAGAGATTTTAGAGGGAGTTGAGTCTGAGACTAATTTTTCCCAATAGTGTTATAGTGAGATATACAATATCAGGTACTTTTGTGTTTCTATATTCTACCCCACCCTTTCGGTTAGGTCAACCAACACCCTTGGGATTTTGAGCCTGATGGGGTGGTTTCCCCAAAATCTCTATGGGAGGATGTATGGATGACTTTCCCCTTTAGCCCTGCTATCTTTTCTTTGTTATTACATTTGATGGTATTAATGGAAGTTAGATTTACCCCTATATGTGTCCAGAGGGCTGTAATTAAATATTGTTATTTCACACACATATATTATGGATATTGTTTCATTTGTCCTAATATAGGTATAACATGTATCAGTTGTGGTGTCTTCAGGATCCTTACTCAACGTATGGGTTGTAATGGCTTGGGTCATAATCCCTGGCGTATGATACATATAATGCAGGTTGTGGTGTCTCCCAAAAACTACCTGGTCACTTTTGGTTGTGTGGATGGTGTGTTTCTTCACCTAGGTGTCTGCAAGCAATATTTGTGTTGCACGAGGTGCATGTGGTAGTGCTCAACCATGTGTCTTTGAGCTGTCCTTTTGGGTAGAGATAGATTAGTTAATGCGAAATTGGGGAAAATTGGAAAACCATTGGGTAAGTGGTAGTATGGTACCCTTGAAATTATTTATTATATTTATAATATTATATGTGATACTTGGTGAGAGTATCAATTTTGATGATGGGTTCTTAGTATACCTGTTTAGGTGAAATGTTATTTTCAATTTTTGAGGAATGGCCTTTGGAATTCTTTATTTAATTTTTCACAGGAGGATCTAGGTAGGATCCTCCCAATTTTAATATTATACCCACCCTATGTGTATATATAAACTGTTTTTCTGGTCACTTAGAGAAGGTTGGAGAAAAGGTTGGTTAGTATTAGCTTGGGGTTGCAGGAGCTGTTTGGGCATCGTGGTCGCTACAGTTTTTTACTTTATTTTGGAATAGTTAGTTTTTCATTTCAGTTTTAGTAGTTTTTGTTGGAAAATACAAATATGTACATGGGATTTTTATTACATTATAGTCTGAGTTGGAGTTGTTTGGTTCATGTCTTATCTCTCTCATTCACATGTCCTCTCTTAGAAGGTAGTCCCTCCCATTTTTTGTGTTTACTATACCATTAGTGCTAGTCTCCAACTCAGGTTCTACAAAAGGCGAGACTTAGGGGGTCAGTCTATCCATTCTCACATTACTAGCCCTGGAGGGGTGCACCTTTTGGGGAGGGGATCATTATAATAGGATCCACAACATAGTTTCCCTATTGGAATTGTGATGTGTATAAAAACATCATGTTGTGGTGTGGTACATTTAGAATGTTCCAGAAATCTATATGCGAAGAACACATTGTGTAACCACCATTACCCTATGAATTATATGGTTCACCATATAAAAACCTCTTTATTCATTCCTTGATCACCGTGGATCCCCCTACTGATGAATGATGCCCCACACCTATATAATTGGGTCCTCATGGAGTTCCATCAGATGAACCTTTCCCAGATCATGGTCCACCTCCCTATAATTCTAAGGAAATGTTTCTAGAGTTTTTTCCAACATGGAAACATGCCATACCACATCATGAGATAATTATTGTGGGTAATTCTTAAAATAACTCAATGGTATTATCTAACTCTCGATACATTAACCTGTGAACACCGTCTATCACTAACCGCTACATATGATGATGAGGACCACATACTTTCTAATCCCAACTAACTTTCACCATCATACATCATTTAATTCCTCCAGTATACCAATTTTAATTCCATTCTATTTTTTTAATGATGTATAACCGAGGCCATATGTACTTGGGTTCTAATTTTATGGTCCAAAATTACATTTTTAATGATTATTACTTCTACAATAGCACAATATTAAAGAAGGGATAGAGATTCCAAATTAATTAATTTCAAGTATTCACACATTTAAATGGAATATATTAGTTAAAATGTTGATATTAAGTTGTAATAGATTATATTATGTTTCATATTCTTCCCAAGAAAAACCATATCATACCTTTTATTGTCAAACCTGGTAGGACATGCTATATCATTATAAAACTATATTATATATTCTAATGGAAGAAATAAATTAGTAATATTATTAATATTAAGGTCATAATTATTCTGTTTTTATTAGTATAAACAATAAAAATAAAAAAAAATTGTTAGGAGATGATTAAATATTAGTTAATCTATATAATGGATTAGGATAAAGAGTTTCACTCTCTACAATAAAAGAGTAGCTTATTATATGATTGGAATGATATCATATATTAATAGATAATTGATGGGTGAAACAATATAGAAACCTTATAAATAGTGGAATATCAATCTTTTCCCACAAAATAATATTATGTGTTTTAAAAAGGGGTTATATTTTAGTTTGAAAATCGTTTAATAAAATACTATATGAAATAAATGTAAAACATGAAACTAATTTTAAAAAAAAATTATATATATATACATATTAATCGATTAATCATCATAAAATATAGATTATATTTTAATACAAGTAAAGGAAAATATAAATGTAAGAATGTCCATAGATATATATAGAATTAAATGAATTTTTTATGAATTATGATATATTATATGAATTAGGGTAAAAGATCACAAGTAATAAAATATAGAACTCAATAAAATAGTGAGTAGAGACTAATTTAGGATGTATAAAATAAATAATATTTTTTTTAAAATGAATTATATTCAATATTACTAAATTTAATTTAGTCTTGATTTATATACTCAATGTGCTTGAGGGTTCTAATGACATTGAGATAATATAGGATAATCTTAATGTAATATTTTACAATGAAATTCAATAAGTTATAAATGTTATTAATGTTAAAATAATTGTAATGTGTAAAAAAAAATTTGTCATATTTTTAAAATCAGACAAGGATATAAGAACTAGGATTATGGTGTTCATATTCTTGTGCAGAGGTGATATTAAGAAATGGGACATGTTTAAACCATATTAAGATGGTTATATTTTTAAATAGTAATGCTTGATAATTTAACCCTAATGGTGGTCAAAAAAATAAGAGGTGTATTTCCATTGGAGAGAAATTAGAATATTAAATAATCGGGTATCACATACACATTGAAAATTCAATATAAATTTTCAATGTAATAAAAACAATTCATTGATTTTTCAGGATATATGAAATTGATTATATATTCTAAAATTATTCAAATGTTCAAAGTATATAGAAATATTAATTAAATCTAGTAGTGTCTATTATATTCATTACTCAAGTGAGGATATCAATAATATGTGGATCTATTAATGGATATATGTTTCCACTATATATTTGTTTAATGATATGGAGGGTTGTTTATTACAATAATTTTATGACCAATATGAGATGATGGTTATGAAACACATTGTTTATGAACCATTAGACCCTCAATCATTTTTCAAAATGATATATTGATTTAAAATATTTTGTATGGATAATCTATTTTATCTTGATGTGTATTAATATAATATGGATATTATCCCACTAATAATAAATTTTAAATTCAAAATAAAAATAAAATAATATATTAAAAATATACTATGAACACATAAAATATTATATTTAGTAGGAAAAAAACATTTATTATTGCTTAATATTCCAAAAATATGAAATTAGGTATTTTGAACACAATATAGATTGTATATTGTAGCATGAAAATATTTAGACACCATGTTTTTTATGGTTCTAGATGGAGTATATTTATTTCTAATAAAGTTCATTGTAAAAAAAATGAAATATTATTTTAGTAAACATCAAAAGTTAATTCCAATTTATCCTAAATGTGGATAGGATAAATCTATGAAGAAAAAAGCAATGGTTTAATTTTTTTAGAAAAAAAAATAAAATAAACTTCCATCTTAATGTATTTTAGGATATATGTATATATATAGTGAAAAATGTAATTACTTAAAAAATTGATTTCATTGAAGAAATTGTTTTCATTGAAAGATGATGATAATTCATTTTAGAGGAGTTCTAAGTAGAAAAAAATTAGTATTTAAAATTCTATAAAATGATTTATTATTTTAAATACATAAAAATATGGACATGAACCTATATATTGGTAATATAATATATAAGTGTCACTATTATTAAAACAACATTAATTATAGATGTTAATGATAAAAAATTTTCGTCAGATGGATTTTATAAATTTATCACGTAGAAATCTGGTAGAAATTATAAACAGATGTGAATAAATTTAAAAAAGATAAATTTTTGAAAACATATGGCCTTCGTTACATCTTATAATATGGTATATAAATAAATAAATTGCTATGTATGGTTTCTATTGAATTCATAAAATATGATGAGAATAATAAAGAAATAAATTTATTTAGAACTGGAGTCTATAATTTGTTATTATATCATGTAAGATTAAGAAATAATTGTATAGTGATTAGAAAATTAATATCTAATAATATTAATTTGAGTTATTGTTATATAATATTTTTTATAGAGTATTGTATAATGTGATGAAATGTTTACACTATTAAGGTTAGAATTTGATATAATGATATTAAAATGATCAATAGACATAAAATGATCCTTGTGTGACAGGTGATATGCCTTGTATGCCACAAGGTATGTCATAATTTATTTAATTGGTATGATAGGAATGCGTTTCTCATTTTAGGATCCCACCATAATTAATATAGATAAATTATATAGTATAAGGACCATCATTCCTTGAAGAATTTCATGAAAATGTTTTGAGGCTTGGCTAATCAGGGGTGGTTGGTATATTGTCGATTATTTCATAAATTGAGGCATGAAGTATATGCTATTTTTCCTCCTATTTGATTAGTATGACATCTTTGTCATATATCCAGTTAGAGTGAATGGGTTCCTAACCATTCCAAGAAAATAAATTTGATATAAATATTAATTTTGGTGAAGAAGACGTGATATACACATATACATAGACAAATGAATACTGTTGTATTTATTGACCTGGATAATCAATACATGGAATGTTGGAAACATATGAGTGTCTATATTGGATTGAAATACGGAATTCTGTAGGGTATCTCATTGTATATTGTAACACCCAACCACATAAGTACCTTTAAATTGGGGATTATAGTGGGAGTGTACTATGAGACTAAATGTGTGAATCATTATATTCCAAAGAAAACTAATGATAAAAAATGGCCTATGGGATGATTTTGGGGAAACGATTCCCTATAAAGAAAATAATAATTATAATAACACTAATAAAGAGTCAATAGATGAAAAAATCCAAAAAATATTTTTTTTAAATAAATAAAAAAAAGATTAATATACACGTAAACCAATAAAACATTGGTAAATGTAAAATTTCATTATTTCAAGATTAAACAGTATTACACATGGTTCATTTATATATTCACATCTGAAAAAATGAAAGAAACCCGCTTTCACACATTGAGGAACCACCTAAACAATCTTCAACATCATTCCAACAATTCCACACACAAACTGGATGACAGTGTCCTCTAATATTCTATGGATTATTCCTTAACCTTACCTATTCCACAAGTCAAAATACCTACATGCATCCCAATGGTATTGATCTAGGTGTGAATATAAACATTTTAGGCCACCACCAATGGTATACCTAATTAATTTACACATATATATATTTATAATTTGTTTGAGAAAATTAATCAATCAACTTTATATAATTAATTAAAACACAAACTCCACCCATGAACTTTTTTCAATAATGAAATTTTACATAAATTTTCTATTTTCAATATGAAATGATACATCCATGTTCTATCATGTAATATGTTTTGATGGTATTCAATAAAAACCAATTTTAAGTTAGTTATATGTCCTAATTAACCATATTAATTAACACTATACAACTCCAATTCCCACAACTAATTCAACATTACATTCCATGAGTAATCATAAAATATTTATTGACATAGTGAGAAACATGATGTGAACTCGTAGACTCTCCCACCAATAATCATGATCATTATGGTGTGCACCTCCTCCATAATTATGGTAAACACAACACAATAGTTCTTCAAAATATACAGTGTCTACCACCCATAATGAGTGGACTAAACCACTTTGTAGGATTTTGTATTTTAGCTTATAACCCTAATGACAATTACTTGGTGAAAAACAAAACCAAAAAACCAAGTCCACACAATTTAAAACCCATATTTTCGATCTTTGGAATTCTTCAACACTATCCACAAATTTTCAAAGAAGCTAAACAATAAAATATCATAAAATTACAAAATATTTAACATATTACCTCATTACCATACTATTATAAAAACCAAAAACCAATATAACTCCCTAGGTTTTTTAGAACAATATTTTTACTATAACCTGTTGATTATTATTGTAATTTTATTATTTGTTACATGGAATTTGAAATGATAAATAAATAAGTAATATGATATTTAAATTAAACTATCATTACACCATTCATTTGTAACTATATTTTTATAACATGAACAGATAAATATAAGTATTTCATAACTAAACTTATTACACATGATAGATAAACCACGTCTATTAAAAGTATATAATTAAATAGGTTATAAAATATTACAATGTATAAATTCAATGTAATTAAGAACTCCCATGATTATATTCATCATTGAAGATTATTAATAATCACAAAATCCTAAAATTATGAAGATCATAATGAAATGAAAAATTATTATGAAACATTTATAATATGAAAGTAGAACTATGAGATATAAAGTGATAGTGGAATGTGAAAATGATTTACTAAGGAAATATATGAATGAAAATTGTTCATTAAAAATATCTTCATTTCAAATATATATGTTGAAAATATGGTTGTTGAAAATATAGTCGTCGGTCATATATTTGATATTTATACTGTAGTAAGATATTATTAAGTAGTACACTGAAATTAATATAACTCATTATAAATTAAAACATATGATATTAAAATATTATATATTTATATATGTGTGTTATGTATAAATATTATTAATAATATGAAAATATAATATGATGCATACATGAAATTAAATTTAGGATTCTAATATCAATTGATTTTTTATAATTGAATTTTAATATATATAAATATATAATTAATATTTTTAAAGTTTTTAATGTGTAGAAATGTAATATTTCTTTTTAAGGAACAATTTTTATAAACAATATATATTATCCAAATTTATTAAATAGAAAAATTTGAAAATATTATTGTATATAAAGTAATATATTGAAATTATTTAAATTCCAAATTGAACTAAAATAATGTTAAGAACACATAATTCCTAATAAATTATATTTTTCAACAGCATATAATTTTTTATAATTTATAAATTATTTTAAATAATTAAATTTAAAAATAAAAAAACATAAATTTGGTTAAATAGTGAACTATTTTTTAGTTCCACATCTAAACATATACTTTTTATGAATTTTTAAATTCAATGAGAATAGATTTTTTTTAGTGGGAATCTTTTTTTAAAAAAAATTTATTTTCATTATGATATTATCATTACAAAAGAGAATAATATATGGTAAAAAACCATTTAACAAATCAAATATTTATATAGAAAATAATATTATATATTTTAAAAAAAAATTGACTTTGAAAACTAATGTAGTTTATTTTTAGAACTAATTTCTAATATTATTTTAATAAAACGTCGATTTTAAATCATTTAATTAAATAAATAATTTTTTCATGTAAAATACATGATTTTATTGATTTTCATGGTTAATAAGTTATAATTATTTCAAAAATAAATCACCTTATTTTATTTAAATCAGTGTCCATGATAATATTACTAAATACATAATATTAATTCATAAAAAACCATTTTTTCTACAAACTATTTTTACTAAATTTTAAGCATTTCTTTTTATACACCTTTCAAAATTTAATTTCATAAATTAAATTTAAAATTGAAAATAACAAATATTATGATATTTTTAGTCTAATTTCTTAATTTTGGTCATTAATATGTATTTCTTGTTTAAAAACTAGTTATTCTTGTAACAATGTATATATGGTTCAAAGGATTTTACCATGTGTAAAATGGAAAAAATTATAAAATAATGATTCAAAATTTATGACTGAAAAGTGTCTCAACAAAATTATACCATATTTCTTCCATTTTCTTTTTCTAATCCCTTGATAATTTAAGTGTTAATAATATAATTGAAATTCATTTTGTTTTTCAAAAACATCACTTTTATTCCCTAATAAATAAGTAACACCCCCATGGAAAGACTCATATTATATTTCAGTTTCTATTTTAAAATCTGATAAATTTATATTCCTCTAACAATCTACCCCTTAAATAATTCTCCGCTCACTATTATATGTGTTACTGACTTCATTTTGGAGGAGTAAATCTTGAAAAAATTACTATCCTAAATATGAGTATCAATTTCTTCTTAGTGTTTCCTACTAAATTTTTATTATCCTAATAATATATAATACAGTAAAAATAATTAAATAAATATAATTATTATAATCAAATAACATTAAATTAACTAGATCGGAATTAAACATTCTTTTCAATTTGATATGAAAAACTAACATCATTGATAGTGTGTAGGTGCGGACTTCCGCCACTATGAGATAATGTTTTTTTCCAGTGCCCCTAACTTGTGGAAAAATGAATGTAATTGATGAATGATTATGTTTTATATGTATTAATTCTAATTATGAAAATATTATTTTTCATATATCACCATTACATCAAATCTTTGATAAATTGGATAGTTAATCGTGTATACATGAATACTACCTCCTAATCAATCAATGAACATCATTTATCATCACCACCCTTCATTGATCATCATAATAAAATATTTAGTGGAGGTATACTATTCATATTATTATTTCAAAACATTTATTTTACCAATATTTGATGAAAATTACTTGCACATTAATTCATTATGAAATACTCTTCTTTAGGTGGGTTTAACAACCAATGCAAACAATTTCATTATGGTTATATCATGAATGAATGATGAATTTAATATAATGGAAATATCATATGATAATTTTGTATCTATTATTTAATAATTTTTTTATGTTTTATTATAATAGTTCAAAAAATTAGTAATATTAAACTATATAAAAAATCAACATACCAAAACATGTTCCCCAAAATCTAAAATTTTCACATTCCATATTCATGATATCATATAAATAATATGAAACATAAGAAGAACTTGTTAAAAGTTATTATTATATATTTACTAGTCTTTAGATTATGAGTTTCAAAACCACTTAATTAGAATCGATCATGTTCCCATGATTTTTTATAAAATTAATAACCAATAATTTTAGAACTCCAAAGTCTAAAATGTGTTACAACTATAAAATATATTGTAAAAAATGATCATAAAACAAGAATAAAATGGGTAATATATTTTTAATTATATTTCAAAAGTGGTTATTGTGATATTTATATCTATTAAATGTGATTATAGAACACGTTTGACTAAGAAATGATATAATGTATGGGTTTTTGTATCCTAATATTTTTTAATTGAGATATGAAACTTACTAACAACTATTTCATATATATCATGTTTATATTAAAAATGTAATTATTTTTATCATAATTTTAATTTAATATATTTTATTCAGAAAATCCTTCTCAATTTAACAATTTCTTGGCTCTTCAATTTCAATAATTACAATGGATTAATAAATAATTTGGTTTATATTTCGAATCCAATCCCACAATATTGACATTAGAAACCACTATTATTTTATATGTTCTATTAAATATCTTATTGCTATAAATAAAAAAAATTATTTTTTATCATTAAATTGGATGTTTATTTTTGAATTCCTTTTTTCAAGTGTCGTTATTTAAATGTTCATGAGTTAATATGACAACGTTTTTCTAAATTAATTTTTAAAATATAAAGATCTCTAAAATGGGATAATTATTTTGGGGATTTTGAATGATTTATCATTATAAATCCTATCTCATTTTACTCTCCTATACATAATTTTTGTGAGCTTCATTTCTTATTTATCACATTTTAAAATTATTGAATTATAATATATTATGTGATGTGGTTTTTAAGAAATATATTAAATAAAATTAAAATGATTACTCATTTTAAATTATGTTTTATCGTCAACTCTACATATGGGTATATCCCTTAATATAATTTCATGAAATTTTAAAATTTTCAATTTTCAAAGTTTTTAATTTCATTATAAATGTATTCAATTCAAAGAAAATAAATTTTTCTTGAAGTGCCAATTTTTTTAAAAAAATAGTCTCTTTTGAAACTTCTATTTAAAGGTATTATTCCACCAAATTTTTATGTTTTCATTGAAACTTTTACTTTTTCATTTCATGATTTATAAAATTATTATTTATACTTTTTCGGAAATATATTTCATTATATATTATGTAAGAATATATGTTATAGTATCCTATTTTCAATGTTATTTTTCCTAATTAACATAGTAAGAGTTTTTTATCTATATAAACTCTATTTGATATATTATAATATTGATAAGAATATATTATAATATATAAACACACTGTCTCCCATTATTATCTAAATGGATTATGAAATGATCATTATAATCATAGGAATAATATATCAGTTCTTTTGTCCTTCTAATTAAGTATTGTTTTATAAAACTATTTTTTATTCCAATTTCTTCTCAGCATGTATGGACTATTTTTAAATCCATTTATTTATGGGTATTACCCATCATTCAATACATCAACAGATTGAATAAATTTTTTCCCAAAATATATAAAATATATATAGTATAAATACCATATTAAATAATATGTTTATTAAATGGTATTTACACATAATGTTACTTTATTTAATTGGTTACACATTTGTTTTTTAGGAATTAGGTTATTAGGGTTATTGATCGGAATATTTATGATTTACTTTATTCTGATCTATTTTAAAAGGCATAGAAACCCATTTTATATCGATGGATTATTTATTATGTTTATAATGAATCTATGTTTACATCCATTATTTATTTATACTATAAAATGATAATGTTTCTAAATTTAAATTTTTATGAAGTCCAGTTTATTTTCAACAGCTCAGTATGGTGTGATATGTGATTGATATTCATGTTCCATATCGAATCTTGGATGAATTATGTGCAGGTTCTATATCTACCTCTAATATAATGGAAAAGATTTCATATATCATGTAATAGGTATTGAAATGTTCATTTTAGTTTCTGGTAAGTACGGAAATGTGTGGTGTGGCTCGTGAATTTTAAGTTCAATATACTAATGTAATTTTTCATATTTTAAAGAAGCTTCGTATTTTTATACATATTCTTTTGACTGTGTTATTCTCTCGTGGATCATTTTTATTATCTCATTATTTCTATTTATGCACTATGTTATGTCATGTTTTATTCCAGGATCTATAACCTAATAATAGATGAATATATTTTTCTTATGTATCATGATTATAATCTTATTCTTGTCTTACTCTAACATACTACATTTTATTGTTATGATCTATATTTTACCTTCTGGAGAATTTGATCTCACCCATTTTTATGTTTCTGATACCTAGTTTATGAATATGATTTTATCTTATAGGGTGTATGGAAAATAGCCTATTATGTTTAAATTATACAGAAATGATAAATGGTTTAATAAAAATAAGAGAGTGATGTAACTATACCTCATAGAAACCAATCCTTACACACATTATATTGTGTGTTTAATTTTTGATTTTAAATATTTATCTTATATAAATAATTTAAAGGAATAAATTATTTATCTTGGTTCATGTTATTTTGATTCGGATAAGTGTTCAGTTTTTTGGTTATAAAATAACTAATCATTTTTTAAAATACTATGGGAAATCCACATGGATTCTTCCTTGAATCGGATAACATCATATCATTTTTGTAATATATATCATACATGGTTTTCACTAATATTATATCTCGCTATGGATACTATAATTGGTAATTTTATCAACTCTAATGTACTAAGGGGTAGTAACCCTAAAAAGAGAATATTTTTTGTTACCTAAATATTCTCCAAGTGTACGAATGGAAGAACTAAATATTATCATGGTTTGACACTCCGAGTAAATATTATTTGGATAAAAATATTCTCTTTATGAGAAATTATGGACCATTTTTTATAATTACAATAATGGACTAGGTTAAGAAGTATGAGAAGAAAACAAAAAATGTATCCAATGTGTTACCAAAATATTTATAAGATTAACCAATACTGAAATAGTTGAAATGAAAGTATCATATGTTGAATTGAAGGAGTCAATGGTGATGAAATATTTGGATAGACCTTTCTTATTAATATAATATGATTGAAGTTTTCATTATCTATTTTTTTTTTGTATTTAGTTGAAAATCGATCATGGGGATGATGTTGACAAAGGTATGTATTAAAAAATTGATTTATTATAATAGAATTATGTTGAATAATTACATGGTTAATAATCATAATATATTAATGTTATGATAGAAAAACATATTTTCTTAGTCCAAATTTTATTAGTGAGAATGATATAATTATAGAAATTAATTTTTTAAATAGTCCAATATATTTTCATTAGTTAATGGTAATTATGAAGTTTATCATATTAATTTAAAAAAATTAGGAGAGTTATGTGATAAATATAATGAATTTTATTCAATAGATCAACATTAATTTTTTTATAAAAATATATTAAATATTATTTTAATCCTTTGGAAAATATTTTATGACCACGATATTTTTTTAAGATAACTATAGAAGAAACCAAAAGAGAGGAATGAATTACTCATATATTAATATAATATTTATTTTTAGGTAATTTGGGTTATTTTTGGTACGAAAATTGAGTTAGATAGTATATAGATTATTTATTAATATTAAAAAGTAATCCTTGACGTTTTTTATGTTTGTCTACTTTTTCATATTATCATATAAATTTGAAGGTTTGAGAACTTACAAATTAGTGATTAATATATTTGTGTGTTAAAAATATAGTATATATTTCTTGTGGATATACAATATCAAAGAAGATTAAATTACTTTAAATTCAAATGTTTTTATGAGATATATGTTATATATAATATATGAATAGCTTATATAGATATATATATAAATTGTTACAAGATTAAATGAATGATTGATGTTGTTTATTTAATTATAAGTTACATGGGATAAAAAATTAAATTAAGTCATATATCATATTATATGTTATATCCAAAATTATTAATAACATAACAATACACTCATATATTGCGATTAGTTATGATAAATTAAAATAGTGTAGATGAATGTTATTTATTAAGGGCACATTGTAACACCCATGGTTTTTAGTAAGCATGTTATTCCCATAAACAATATATTTATAATCATAAAATTTATTTTTATTTGATCAAATGAATTGAATGTGATTAGGAAATAAGTCATATGAGATATGAACTAAACTAAAAACACATTATTTTTTATAATTTGATTTTTGAAACAAATGAACACAAAAATAAGTACATAACTCTATATATTATGACTCACGTTGTATGAAATAAATTTATTAAATGTGAATTAATTATTAGGAGAGAATAGATTGAAAACAATATATTAATTTCTAGGAAATCACTAGGATAGTCATTAATATTGCGAATCACTTATAAAAAAATCCTATAATTTGGAAGATCACTCGCAATGGGGAATTATTTATGAAAATTATATAATATAGAATTGGAACTATGGATTGTGAAGCGATATTTGAATGATTTTTTTATTTTATTCATTTAGGAATGTAATATAACTATAGAAATATGGTAATTAAAAAAAATTCACATTGTAAATATTTCTCTTAAAAAGATTGTCAATTAATTTTTTTCATTGGTCATATATTTGATAGTCATTCTGAAATCATGTTTTTTAAGTAGTAAATTCAACCTAATATAAATCACTTTGACGTACAAAATATGAGATTACAATATTAAAAATAAGTAATTATATTAATGTGTTATGTATAAATATTAATATAAACCTTTAAAATATGAAATGAAATGATATATATATATATAAATATATATATATATATGACTGACTAAAAATTATATTTATATTATTTAAACAGTTTTATGAAAATGGTGAGAAACCATGGGTTCAATGAATAAAATAGAATAAAGATCCATTAAAAAATATTTTTATTTACCCATATTTAACCTCCCTAAATAACTTCAAAATAGATATTGCATAGCTGGGTATCGGGTCATCCATTTGAACATAATCAAAATGAAACCATGTCTTGGGCGACTACTGAATGTACTCATCTATGTTGATCATCAAATTTTTTAGTCTCCTTACTAAAATAATGTTTTGATTTTCAATATAAGAACACTTCTCCTCATTTGGTGTCACCCTCAAAGATTTACCCATCATCCTATCTACTTATTCTTTGGGAGCATTCATTGAAAACACTTTCTCAATAATATCTTCATCTTTGCTCATAAGAATTTCAATGAATTGATCACTCACATCATCTGGTTTTCTCTACTATCAAGAACTTTTTTAGAGAGATTGGGTATCATTTTCCATATACATAGATTTTATCTACATTTCTGATTGATTCTACAGTGGTAGAGGTAATATGAGTTATACTTTATCTCTTTGTGGTTACCCTCCGAATCTTGTACCTCCATGGGAATGGGAGTTGATATCATATTACCAAAGCCTACGAATAACATATAGAATAGTTAGATTATCCATAAATGGATATATTACAGGATCCATTATCCCATCCATGAATATCCTACCTGAAAATTCTTGAATCACCCGGACCACACTATCCTTTGACAGTAATTAAAAATGATTTCCCAGCTCGATAGTTGTAGCCTCCCTCTATGGACATAACCTCGACACAGCCTCAACCTATTAACCATTACCCAAATCATTTTATCTTGTATGAATATCCTCCCTAGGTACCCTAGCATCTTCTGTTATGTCATTACTATGACTCCATCCATCCACCACTTCATCATATGAGGCAGCCAGTTTGTGACCCCCCCTCACATTGAATCATTTATAACATAAAGCCCACTACCACCTTGGGGTACCTCAAGTAATAGAGATTCCAAAACTTATTCATTTTCCACCACATATAGTGTTATTTTCTCTAGAGAGACCTCCATAGACAGTTGGTGGTATAGGTCCTTTCTCAATTGATGGAAGATGCCTTCGACAAAGGGATTATGATCCTGTGGTCAACTATGAGTTTTTTTCTTCAATATCCACACCCACATTCCCATGAACAGAGGCCCCATCCACAATACTAGTCACATAATAATTTCTATCACCTATTCCCACACCCTTATGCTTAACCTGTTGTCAAGAATCACTTCTACTGGTTGCTGATGAATGTCCCAACCACATGAAATTAGAACAAAATTCAACCAACAATTCATATACTACCTTCTTCATATAATTAAATTCATCTCTAATTGTAATCTAAATGAAATCATATGGAATTATTAAAAAACAAAATTCAATAAAAACTCATTGATTAATAGTATGACATGCCGCTTTGGTTTGGTTATCAGAGAACAATTACATCCGTACTACGTTCCCGAGCATCTGAATAATCAAGAGATTTTGATATGGGAGTGGGAGGTTAGGGAAACTCACAAAAATAACCACCAAATAGGATTACTACTTCATATGAATGTTTTAGGTCCATATTTGGAGATAGATGTGGGATCCATTTCATTTGTGGGGAACAAGGGACCCATCATTGATCATGTATTCCATTGATGTGAATTGAATAATAATAATCGTGTTATCTAGAAAACCCATAATAGCTTTATCCTATAAATCCATAGATATGAAAACAAACTTATCAAAGGTATCAACGTAAGGCCTCCTCTGTGCGAAACGAGCAATCAATGTCTGATTAAGGAGCTCCAATGATTTATTAAACTTTTCATTCCACAGTAGAAGATTAGGGAATCATTTATCTAACTCGATATCCTTAAGGAACAAAGAACATTGTGGGAATGGGGGGAGAATCTCGAGGTTAGTGTAGGAGAGAATGAAGATACCTCTCCATTAAAGGATGATGAATGTACCTCTCCTACCGTTGGGGGGGACCACTATGGTTTTTTCTACTATCATGGAGTGGCAGAAGATACTGCAATGCTCCTAGTGAGCTCAGATACCCTTATATGAAATTATAGTAAATTTTTAAATATCAATATGTTAAAAAATATAAATTTTATAATATAATTAAATTATTTTAATGGTATTTATTAATGAGTATAAATGTAAAAAAAAATTCTAATGAACTATTTTTTATGTACAGTATATTTTATCCCAATATATTAAATTGAATTATTTTAAAATATTTTTATATATGAACTCATATATAAAGTTTTTTTAAATATGAAATTTATGTGGAATAATATTAGAAAAACATAATGTTTAAAAATTGTATTTTCATGAAAAATTATTTTTTATTATATTATGTATTTTTTAAAAAATTAAAAAATTTATAATAAAAAACTGAAAAAATTTCATTTTTTAGCTCTCTATAAATAAATTTATTACTTGTGAATTTTTTAATTTTTTCAGAATATATTAATTATTAGTATAAAAATATCATTTTTAAAATAAATTAATAAATATTTAGGATTTTATAATTTTTACAGTATATCAAATGTGTTAAAAAAACATTATGTAATAAAATATTTATGGAAGGAATAAAAATATTCATTTTGAAATAATAAATTAAGTTGGAAATCCTATATTCAATTTTTTAAAACTAAAGTAAAATTTTAAATTAATTAAAAAAATTATACTGTTTTATTCAAAACCTTAATTTCTAAGGGGAAATTCTATTTTTTATTTCTTTCAATCGACATTATATATATTTTATATATAATATTTCAATGCTTTCCATAAAAAAAATAATGTAAATTTAACATTATACGTAATTTTTAATCATAAAAACATTTTTTTCCTAAATATTAGTTTTAAATTATTAGATAAGATTATTTATTACAAAATTTTTGATTTTATATTGAAAAATGGATTTAAAATTTGAAATCAGAATGTTTAAACTAGATAATGATGTGAATTTATAATTTTTTTTCATTTAACTTAATTAAAATTGTAAAATAATATTTAACTGAGTAAAAATGAAAATGGTTGAAAAGTGTTTGACTAAGTGGAAAATCAAAAAAAATATTAAAAATAATTAGAAATTGGTTATTATGTTGTTTAATGACCAAGAAACACCCTCATTCATCAATTATACATTTTATAAACCCATTATACTTCATTACTACAATAATTGTTTTGAAATTCAATATATATTCCCAAAAATTCCATACTTTTCAATTATAAAAGAGTGATTTCCCCACCACATAAATTCTCACAATATATTGAATTAATCATTAATACTATACCAATTTATACTCCTATAACTATATATCCATTATTTAAGCCTCATGTCATGATATATATATTATATAAATTTCATTTCTGAGGAGATTTCCAATTGTAAATTAATGTCCCTGAAGAGAGTACCAACATCACATTATTGTTTCATGAATTATTATTATCCTAATACTAAATAAATATATTAATATAATTATATAACTATACTTAATATAATTATATGACCTAATAATATTTATAAAAAATAAGTTATTTCCTCTCATACGCTAGTAAAAGAAAAAAAACATTTATTATGTGTACATAATGACGGTCCCCTCTAAAAAATAACATAAGTCATTTTTACCAAATCTACTAATAGGTAATAATAAAATAATGTATTTTATGAATGAAAAAGTATTCAATATTAAAATTATAATTCTTAAATTTCAATTTTTTATATTCCATCATTCAAGTTGTTCATTGTGAAATTAGACCCTTAATCGTTTGTTGATGTGGAGTAGCTCCTTCTTGGGAGAAATACATCCTATCTCAACCCCACCAATAAGGGATGATTCCATGAATGTGTTTCAAATATATTTTTAAGATTTTAAAATCATTATGTCATTTTAAACATTAAATTATCATTATTTAAATACAAATATTTAAACATTGTATCAATATATCACACTCCAGTTTGGGTAAAATTTAAAATCCATATGGATGTTTCCTTAATTTTTTTATTAATGATTATGAAATATTGTATCATGTTAATATAAATTTAAAATATTTTATTTATAATTTTTTAATTTTATTAGGTGAGACAGTAACATTTTGAAAAATTATTATTATTAACCATTCGATTACTAGCCAAGATGAAAATTATTCAAAATAATCTCAATTTTTTAAATCCTTATTCATGAATTTCACATAATGAAAAATATAGATAAGAAATAATTTAAAAATTACTATTATATATTTAATAATATAAGACTTTTTAATTTGACACCACTTAGTGTAAATAAATCATATCCCATTTTTTTAGAAAATAATAATAAAAAATGTTAACACCTGATATTCAAAAATTAGTTATACTTAGGTAATATATTTGATATAGATGATCATAAATGTTTAAAATATGGGTAATATATTTATAATTATATTTCTAAATAAGTATTTAAGACATTTAAGTTCATTATATAAGAAGTTAGTCTATATTCGACTAATCAAGGATATAAGTTAAGTGTTTTTCAATCTCAATTTTTTTATTTCATATTTGAATTATGATAAACAATAATTTATATTTATGGTGTATAAATCTTCTGTGATCTTATTTTTATCGTAGTGTCTATGTAATATATGGGATTTAAATATCCATCTCATTTTATACCTTTCATGTATCATTGATTTTAAATTTAACAATTTTCAATGGATGTTTGTGCCTATTTCTAATTCCAATAGACATGTATGAAGGTTCACAACATTTATTAATGTGGTATTCATGACCATATATATATAATACACAAACAATTTAATTTTATTCATTTTATTCTAGGTTCAATTTGTAGTCAGTTTTTATAGTCAGTGATTTTAATATTTATCAATCCACAAGGACTCTAACTCCAATTTTATTGGAAAAAAAATCAAGATATTTCAAATGTGAAAATCGATAAGGGGATTGATCATGTTTTTTCAATTTAAATCATCTATAAATATCATGTCTACTAGATATTGTTTATGGTCATAGTTTTCTATTTTACAAAGTTTAAAATTGATCTTCAATAATATTTTATTCGATGTTTTTTTGTAATAATATTTTCCAAAGATAGAATTGATAATTATTTCTTAATCGGGTTGTATCTCGAACTCCATATTCGATGAAATCCATTTATATTTTTTTTGAAAACTTATTTTTAAACTATGTTGTCTTTTTTTAATTTTTTTTTATAAAAACCTCATAATTATCATCTATAATGTAACATTAAAAAAATAATCACTATTAATAATTTCTTATGAGCATAAAGTTATAGTATCCATGTCATTTTATTTTATACATTATCTCAGTAATTTCAAGTATTATAAAACAATATTTTATATTGTAGTTTTTTTCCATTTTAATAACATTAAAAATGTTAATATATTTTTCATAAATTTAGTATTTTTTTACAAATGCATCTTGAATGTGATTTTCATCTATATCAATATCCTTTGATATTTATTATTCTTGATAAATGATATTTTTCAAAATGAAATGATGTATATTATTTATTTCTATGGAGTATGATTTCATACATCCAGTTCTTGGAATGATCCACCAAATAGATTTTCATTCCTTGTCATCGATGATCTATAAACATAATTATTATGCTAATTCCTTTCTATGTGGGTAGCCAATTTTTGAATCCATTAATTTATGGTTTTTCATCTGGGGTCAAATATTCATTTAATAATTTATATTATTATTTTAAATGTGTTACCATGATATTTATTTTTTATATACCAAATTATTTATTATGATGATTCAAATTTATTTTCCTAGAAAGTTTCATGTTTTCATTGTATATCGATTCCTTAATGGGTTTATCATGATCTGATTATTGATCGAATTACTAATGATTTCTTCATGTTGATGTATTTTAAATTCATATAACCCCCATTCTCCTTCAATCTATTATTTATAATGAGTTGAATGAATACTATTTTTATAAAATTGGTGTTTTAATAATATAAAAGTAAATTATATTCATTTAGAAATTTCTAATGAAACAAACTAATTTTCCATGGGTTACTAAAGATGTGTTAAGTGGATGATTTCCATATAGAAAACATATATATTCATGAATGATGATTTTGGTCCTATATCACCCCTATTAATTGAAGAAGTTTTTATATGGCATGAGATTGGTATCCAAGAGTATGTTTTAGTTTCTTAATGGAATGGTCTCTCATGGTGTGGACCCGTATTGTATGTTCCCAATACTAATGATTATTCTTATATGAATGTTGATTCAAAATTTTATCCTTAGTATAATTATTATGTTATTTAGTCAAGGATAATGTTAATTGGATAACTATTTTGATTCATGTATTACATTATGTCATGTTTTATAAATATATTTATGACCTAATCATTATTGAGTATATTTTTTATATGTATCATGATTATATATATATTCCCATATTACACTCACTTATTATCATTGATTATTATGGAATGTGGATTGAATAAAAAAAATTTGATAACACACCTTTCTTATGTTTCCCTTCCCTAGGATTCATAGATGAATATAAGAAATGATAAGTCTATAAGGGAGTACAACATGTTTCTATTGTGGAGAATGTTTCACACGTTTTATAATATAAGATCCATATAAAATATGTCCTAAAATACCCAAAACCTTTTATTCTGAATTTTTGGATTTTGGTTTGTGTGATATAATTAGTATGATATTTAAATAATGTAAAATAATTAGTTTATTATATTGGTTAACTAATAACATGACATAATTAAATATTCCCACCATTTACTATAGGTGACTACACCCTAATATCTCTTAGGAATAATAGATATCCATTGAGTTTCTATTTTTAGCCATAGGAAAATAAATTAAACCACAATAATTTATCATATAAAGAAAAATATGTATATATAGAAAAATTATATATATTTACCTCATAGATGGAATTTTATAGAAACTGATCTCCATGTTTCCCAAAATGATTTGAATTTAATAGAATGATTAATGAAAATTTTAAAATTAACAAAACATTTTGTTTTTCTCAGAGAAATGAAGAAAATATAGGAATATAGGAATTATTTTCCTATACGTTGATTTCAAATTAATATATACCTCATAATTTATTTGTCATTAATGTCTATAAAATGACATAGGGGATCAAACATGGATAATAATACCAAAAAATAGAAGAGGAGATGAATGGTTTTTTGAAGAGTTATGGGCATGGGGAGCCCTATATTTATATTAGTTATGTATTTGAGTCATTATAATTCATGTTAGTTTGTATTAAAAAACTCTTGATGTTATAACTTTAGCCCCTGATTTATTCATTATATCACTCATTCTAGGGTTATCCTATGATGATTATTCAACCTATATCCCAGATCTCGCATCCAATGTGGCTACCATACTAGTGATATAGCATATCCTTTCTACACTTGTTATTTTCTTCACTTTGTATCCTATTTAAGTACAAAATAATATGGTTTAATATAAAAAACCTCTTAATTCTCCAATATTGGATATCTTAATTATATATCTACTGTGATTTAGATGCACTAATAGATATTGATAGAATAACATAGATATATGAAATTAAGAAATCTATCATTCAAAAAACAAATCACTGCCCTTGAACCTCCCTAACAAGCCTAAGTCCTATATGATATGGGATTTCAACCCCAATTCCCACAAAAATTATCATCATTCCACAAAACATAAACTGATTTAGAATTTGATACCTTATATTCTATATTATAAATATAGTTTGAATAAATATGTGAAAAAGATTTATATATTATTTCTAACACTATTAATAGAATGAAATAACATTTCCTATTAATTAAAATAACAAATCTAATTAACGGGATATCTGAGTGTAATTTCATGAAGATACTATGTAGAAAATAATTTTTTTAGAATGTAATGAATAATTTAAATATCACAAATATTACATTTCATTATTGCATTAGTGAAAAAATTATAATATAAAACAAATGTCATGTGAACACAAAATTTGAAATATTATGTATGAGTACCCAGTTAGACATATCAGGAAAAAGAGTTTGAAATATAAATATAAGATATAAAATGGAATCAAATAACTCCATAGTAACCATGGATACCAAATAGAATTTATAGTTTCAAATTGGTCTTGGACATCATCTCCTATAGGTTCATTCTAGATTCATAAAAATATATGTTCTACTGTTCACACATATTTATTCAACTAAATATAAAATAACCAAACAAACATATTATAATATCATAGAATTATTAGAAAATGTAAACTACTAAAGAATGATTCCACAATATAGAAAACATATTATGCTATTAACATTTAATAATCATTCTCTAATATAATTTTATAATGCCTCACGATCCCATGACGACTTGATTGGATCCAAGATATATAGTGTCCTATATGACATTAGGTTTCATTCATAGTAAGAAAAACATATGTTGATTACCAGTGACATTATTTCAAGTGACTCTGAAGAGACTATATACTCTGGAGTTAAAAATTAAATTACAATAATTTTTTGGAACAATAATAAAAAATGATAAATTTAAATGTATAAAATGATTAGATAAAACCCCATAACATATTACAATTATGATCCACGTTTCATGATAATCATACAAGATTGAACAAGATAACCCATTGGATATTATTGTAACATCTTCATAAAAGTAAAAAAATAACCACCATCCTGACCTTAATGAGCCATAAAAACTATCAGTTAAATATTTTAAACTAGACCATACACCATCTTACCATCACTATCTAGTAAATTAAAATTGATGATATCATTCCATTAACTCTACATTAATAAAAAAAGTATTTATTAATCTCGAAGGACCTATGAAATGTGTTAGTATAGGCCACAACCAATGGTTCCCCTATCTAATATAAAAATTTATACCGATTTTGAAAAAATATAATAAAAATATTAAAAATATTTAATTACAATAGTTACCCAATCCATGCTCATCAAGATATAATTATTAATTATATTCATTATTGATTGTTAGAGTGGAATGATTTATCAATGGCATGTGATTTTGAGAGTCATCATAGTAATCAAAATAAATTAGTGTAACATGCGTTAAACATCATCCAAAACCAACCTAAAAAAAATAGGTCCAATGTAATACCCAACCAACACATCAAAAAATCATTCAATGAGTTCAAAACAATATATTTGTCAATAGAGAATGAAATACACTCCCATATAGTAGTCTCTATAAACAGTAATTATGGATTATATAATGTGAACCAAATTTATACCATTTTCAACACCATTTACCCCTAAGACATACCCTACATATGACACCACCACCTACGAGCGTAGTAAAATACCATATAGTCCATAATGTAAGGGAACATAACCCCAAACACCACATAAATTAATACATGTTACGATAAAATCACCCAAATCAATGGAAACTACAATAGAATACATCTATCTCCACCCATGAAAATAAAAAATACCATCGTCCCCAAACAATAAAACCCAAAAAAAATATTCACATAAAATTATACTGCATAACATATCTCATCATGACACAGTACTATAAATCCATATATCTATTCCGTACTAACTCGACCCACCATTTCCCACCTGGGATTAACACCTCATACGTCTAGGTTATAATAAATATATGTGAATTATCTATTAATTTCCTCAAAAATATAACCTAACCCATGAATATTTTTTTACATAACACACAAAACAAGTAGCAAAAGGAAATATTTGTATCATACCAATATTTTACGACAATGTTTTTCATTTAATTAATCCACATATGGATAGATTGTTCCATATGATATTCCAATGTAAAAATATCCAAGACATATAATAATATATTTATAACAAGAGTAAAAGATATGGTAAAAAAAAATTTAATTAAAAATTCATATTAAATATGACTAAGTATACTAAGTGTTTTAAAAAGATATTATTCGACAATAGATGTTTTTCGTTATATATTGTACATTCCTTTGAAAACATAAATTAATAAATTATAAAATTTTATTTGATTAAATGATATTCATTTCATAATTAAGTTGGTCTACATAATGATATGTTTTTTCAATTTTTTTTCAAAAAAATTGATTTTTATGTGAATAGTGAAAACACTGATTTTACTAAAAAATTCAATTTTATGTCAAATAAGTAATGAAGGAATTTAGAAACCTTAATTTAATAAATTAAATATATTTAATAAGTAATATAATTCATTGGAACATGTTTTTTCGATTTTAAAAATCAATGATTAAAATTTTGGAATTATACAAAATATTCACTCTCCTAAATAATTTAATTCGATTATAGAAAAAATAAATTTTTTACATTAACAAATTAAATATAAAAAATATTGTAAAATATATGAGATTAGAATTATCATATTTTAAAATATTACCAAATAAAACGTTATGGTTAAATTAATGATTACTAAAATTAATTAAAAATATCGTGATAATGGTAAACATAGGATATTCAATGGATTATTTTATTAAGATTTTATAATTTTTATCTAATCACATAAATAATATTTATTTAATTATTAAATTAAAAAACTAGTGAATAAAAAAATATTCATATTATAAAAAATACAACTCTAAATCAATTTTATATAATTTAATATCACATAACGGTTAAAAAATAATTTTTCTATGGTATTTTTCCTATATATATAATGATTTAATTTTGAAACTAATTTTACATAATTGTGAATTTATATTACATTAAAATTTTAATATTTATTTCCCCACAATGAAATTTGGTAATATTGGTCAACTAATTTTTTTAATTTACAAATAAACTTTTATTGAATAAACTACTTTTGTAGGTAAAAACCAAAATCGTAAAATATAAAAATATGTTGGTAAAAATATTGAAAAATGTTTAAAACATGTATTAAAAATTGATTGATGAGGATTTATAAAATATGCATCCCCCAAAAATCCAATATTTATCACATTATGAACCATTGAAACTGGAATTGTCTCATTCCATTAATGAAGAATAATAGATGTCCGAAAATATTCCAATTCCATCACATGTAAAAGAGGATCAATTCCACCCTTTAAAATTTATAAATTACATTTGAAATGTATTTGAACCCTTACCCAATTATACTCTCATATAATTTTATTTAATTACAAAACTAGACTTTATGTAATAACCTAGCATATAACCTTCATTTCCATGGAGACTTTCAAGAGGATGGTCAATGTCCAAAGGGTGTATTAGATTATCTTTATCTTTTTATTCATTGTGTCCAGTATTCAATCATAATCTATCCATTATAAAACAACAACCCCAGATTCCCTAGTAATTTACTTTTTTACTATATTATGGTAAAAATACGTATTTATTTTTTTCCACCAACTTAGAAAAAATGAATAGTGATCATGCATTGTGAGCACTATAACCTCCACGAAGCAACATCCTCTTTTTCACCAATAAATAACTTTTTTGGTCATAATAATGAACATTAATAATAAATGTTTCATATATAATATTATTATTTACATTAATTGTATAATTATATTATAACTTAATTTTTTCTAATTCCTTGGAATATTAAAATGTTCACCATGCATTGTGTGGACTACCACCTATATGAATTGACAATATTTTTTTAATCATGATTGTAATGGTTTATAAAAAACCATATTGTGTATTTTTATAAAATTATATATTTATAAACCTTATAGATCATATTTAATAATATTATATCAAAATTAATAATTTCATAACCAAACCTAACTAATGAATTATTGTATATTCATGTTTTTGAATGTTTAACCACATACATGAATAAGGATTCCAAATGATATCATTATTGATTATGGAAACTGATTTTATAACATTATTATTAGGTAATAATGAAATAATTATTGTTTTATAGTCCTATAATTGTAATATTTGTCTTTCAAATTAGTGTTAAAATATCTTTTAATATCAATAACATTACCAGAATATGCTGACATTGATTATATTTTCATACAAAAAATAGAAAAAAACAATATAATTTATAAATGGAATATGGTAATAAATTTATTTTATTAAATTAAATAAATATTTATAAGTTTAATAATAAGGTATCTAAGAAATTATTTTAATTTTTTGGGGTTTGGCTTATTCACAGAAGTAATTCCAGATATGGTAACAGTATATGGCCTCAATTACACCTATTGAGAAATATCTATGAATTGTGTTTCTAAAATCCATTTTATATTTTTAGAAATGTTATCATAATTTTCATGATATGAAATATTCAATTCCTTATTCATTACCTCAATGAGATATGACTAAAAAATTAAAAAACATTATAATTGTTTGTTATCTCGAATTCATTTCACTAAGGAAAATTTTTATTATTTAAATAATTTAGTTTTTATGGTGTATATACTGTCTATTTTTTTTTCTCTTTTTTTTTAATCAAAAGGTAGGGGCCGGGAAACAAAGCGGGTGATGGCCCAGCCCCCGAGTGGGTACGCGGTCAGGCATGCAGTGGCCCGAGAATCCCCTACCTTCCCCAGGCCCACCCAAGGGGTGAAGCCCAGTTCCCCACGGGGGCCGGCGCCGCGTAAACGCTTGGGTAACCGGCATGCAATACGTGCACCGCGTGTGGTGAACATGCTTTTTACAGCATACCCCCTGACAGGGTTCGAACCCCCGACCTTCCCGATGGGAAACGGAGCCTTCGACCACTCCACCACGCCCACGGGGGCTTGTATATACTGTCTATTTTTTATTAAACCATTGAATATGTTTAATTAAAAATATTATTAGTTTAATTTCAATATCTTTCTCATAAATTATTTTTATATATAAATGTTACAAAAGTGGAATTTTTTTGTTGACATAAATTCATTCCTTGTGAATCAATAACTCTATACATGATTATGATTTTTTTATTTCCCTCATATCCACTAAATTGATTTTCTCAAATGCATATTCACTTCTTGTCTAGGAGAGGTATTTTTTATTCATCATTATCATCTTTCGTTGATTAAATACCATCTCAAATAAATGTTTGACACTTAAAATAACAAGTCCCATTTTTTCCAATGGATATTTTCTTCCTTGTCAATATTTTAATTCCTTCCAAATATATCCTCTCCTTTTAGGAAATCAATCATGGATTTATTTATATACCCTTAAAACATATTATAACCAATTTTAAAATAGAAAAATAATAATAATTTTTATAATTCTAGTTTTAAAAAAAAGTATTTAAAAATATTTACAATGGATTTACATCCGTTAAAAATAACGTGCTTTAACTTATACTATAATTTTTATCAATTATTTCTTTATTTCTAGTTCATGAATTCATTGTTACAAAACATTAAAATTTTAATGTTTTAATATACCTCAAAAACTTTCTTTCAATCATTTTGAAATTGACTTTGAAAAAGAATCTAGAGGCTTTATATATTTTATATTATTTCAAAAAAAGAAAAATAAAGCATAATTTTAAATTATTTCCAAATTAATATATTTCTAACCATTTTAGAATATTATTTCCAATTATACAATTTATTAAAAAGTAAATTAATTTTTTATTGTTCTGTGAGTTTTTTTAATTTCTTTTTCGATGATTTGTTTTGGATTTCATTATTATTTGAAAGTAAATATCAACAATTCTTTTGGATGAATTTGTTATCTACTGACTGATCATTTACCTTTTTTAAAATTCATAATTAAATGATTATATTATAAATGATCCATCAATTCCATTTTCATTCATAAGATTATTTGGTGTATAACTATAATTCTTCTTCCAATGTGTTTCGTCTTTGAATCAAATATTTTTAATTATAGTGATTGAATGATGTTCATCTATATTCTAAACCTCTATTAATTGGGAAAATAGTTTAATCAACTTTATACCCTATATCTATATGGTTAAAGTACTATATGATATTTTAGCTTCTTTAAGTTTTATTTATCTAATAATTAACTGTGTTACTTTCTATACCTATTAATTTTAAGTGTTTATATCATGTTATGATTATTGATGGATTAATTAATAATTTCACTATATAATTATTTTAGAAAGGGTTTTGAGACCCATTTCCATTCCATGGGACCATTATGATATGATGATGAATTATTTTATATGGAACTCATATGTATAGATTTTGATGGGTGAGATCCTATATAACACCAAATCCATCTGTTTCATTTTATATATCTATATTTAATTAGGAAAAAAATAATGATTGTTTTCATGCATCTATGGATAGATTGTCTATTCATACATTTTAATTCATGGACATAATGATTTTATTCATATATCTGTTGGAATTACATGTTCTATCATATAGTTGTTTATTCGTTTTTTGTACCCAAAATTTATTCTTATTATTAGGATTAGGGAATAATCTCTTGGATTTTGTTTATCGAATTACTTTTTATAAGGATTTTGATTAATTTGTTTTAGTTTTCTATGTTTCATTCCAATAATCAATATTTATGATCAATTATTTTTTTTCTATGGTTATCATATGTATCATGATTAAATACATATTGTTATCTTTTGTATACTTATGATATTTTAATTTCTTTGCTTAAGCTTACCATTAACCTGCATACAAGATCTCACCTTTATTATGATTCTATTTTCTTATGTTATGAAACAATAAAAATTTATGATTTTTCTAGAAGAATATATTTCATGGATAATTATGAGGAGTTATTAACAAATTGGTATGGAATAATAAATTTATTTTATAGTAGAAACTTTTTTCTTTTAATTGTAAATGACATAGGATTTTTTGGTTAGTGTTTTTCCAAACATAACCATAACAATAAAAATAAATGACCAATGAAATGTATTAAAATATAATATTTATTAATATGTTTTAATTGAGATGGTCATGTTTGTGGTTTGATATATTTTGTATAATATTATTGATTATATGAAATCTGAGGTTGATATATTATTTTTTTTGGGGTAATCTAAGAGTAAAAAATGTCATCAAATGTTGAGTAGATTATGTTTTAATTATATAATTTTTTTAGATATCCTTATAGTTTATGAGAAAATATTATGAATATTTATTTGATAAAGATAAAAAAAATGTTATAATGTCTAAGGAACAATTCTATGAATAAGTTAACATCATGAAATTATGATTATGTATTTAGAATGTGTTTATCCTATAAATATAATCGTTTTATATATAATAGAAGTCGATGTACACTCTGGAATAGATGAAACTTGGGGAAACAATCCTAAAATTGGGGTGTTTGAAATTAATTCAATAATATATATGTTCATGAAAAATATTCTGAATTACAAATATGGTTTGATGATGTCAGGGGATATATTACGGTTAATTGGAATTCTCTATGAAATATTTGAATATGATAATGAATAAATAGGTTTGATAATATAAAATGAAAATGAAAAAGGATATCCATTGATTAAACATTGAGAGTCATAGGTTGAACTGAATGTTTCATTTTTTTAAAATGATAGTTTCAAATGGGAATGTAAAATCATATTTATATTTTCATATTCATTTATAGGATATCATCATAGGAATTATTCTTTTTTTATTTGGTATAAATAGGACAATGAGAATTAAGATGATAAGGGTATAAATCCAGAACCCCCTAGACATATAACCAGTCAAGGGGAAATAAGTAAATTTTTTATAATCACACAATATACATATCAGGATTTAAAATATGAGTTTCCTAGTCATACATGGTTTAGTGAGATTAATATCTTAAAAAAATTAAATATGGATAGTCCTACGCATTTTCATTAGTGAGTGATATTTACTAAAGATATTCTATAATATTATAAATATAATAAGGATTACATAGAAAACCAATATATTTTTCGTCAATTATTTTTAAAGATTTTTGAATCATATAATTAATGGTATTAATAACAATGAAAAGTGAATTTATGGAACATTGTTTGTTGGGGATACATATTGAAGACACATGGTTGGGTTATATCTAATTTGTGGGTATAAAAAACACATGATGTATATATAATAAAGGGTTATTTTATTTTTAAATTGAATGTTAAATATTATTGGTGTCTTTGGGATTGAAAATTGAATCATGATATTTTTATTATTATTCATCCTATATTTTGTATTTGGTTATGTGTTGGATAGTCTGTTATATTATGAAATAACAATTAATAAAATTAGATATTTAAAGATATTTTTATGTTATTATATTATATATAGTTTCCATAGTGCCTAATTTCTTGATATTTCATATGGTTTTTTGAATGATTTATTTTAGATAATATACGATTAGTGTATATACATAATTGGGTAAATTATTTTATTAATGATTATAGTTGTTTGAGGAATGAAAATTAACATAGTACATCCCGTGTGAGTATGAAGGATATCATATTATAAGTTATATCTAGAATGAAAAATATGTCAATGAGACCATCTCATACATTCATCATTGAGTAATAATTAAATTTGTGAGGTCATATTCCACAAAAGGTGAGAGAATGTAATGACCCTATAATATACTATAATTTTTTTAAAATATGCTCTGTGTGGATATATTCTTCAATAAAAAACATCGATCTAAAACAATCTAAGTAATCTATATAGAAAAAATATAAAAAACTATAAAAACAATTATATATCACAATTTTATAATAAATTATATATTCCGATAAATTGTATTCATAATTCGTAATGATAAAAAGGGTTCATTTCAATAAATATTGTTCTTCATTATGTATTTTATATTTGTTTTAAGGATAAATTTATAAATTAATTAATTTTAAATTGATGAATTAGAATTCATTTTAAATTATCAATTTCAATATATCCTTTTGTTGAAATGTTGCGAATATTCTATAATAAATTATTTTTATTTGAAAAGAGACAATATTGATTTTCTAAAAGGTACATAATTTATGATACTATAATGAAATATATTTTTTAAAAACCCATCTTCCATAAAATTTATTTATATTAACAAGTAATATTAATTTTTTTAATAAAATATATTTGATTTAAAATATCCATGTTTAAATTTTTTAAAAAATTATTGATTTTTTTACAATAAAATTGTTTCTATTCACTTATATGAAAATACAAGTTTTAAAAAAAATTAAATTAAATACAAAAATGGATATCAAAATTGAGATAAATGTATTAATATTATAATATAATATTGATTTGAGTTTTAGGAATAAAATTATGATTCATCATATTAATGTTTATTAATTTGACAATGGTAAAAATGTTCTTTTAAATAAATTTAGTTATTAAATTTGTGTAATTTTTATCCATATAAGAAAATAAATTTTTTTCCAAATATGACTCTAATATGATTTCAAAACATATATAAAATTATATTAATATAAATTATTTTTTAATAAGTTGTAAAAAATACTAATATCAAATATTGAAAATAAAATTTCACTATGAAATAAATATTTTCCTTGTATGAAATGTTTTAATTTACAACATAATATTCTCCTTTTAAAAAATTTAAATAATTTAAATGGGAAGAAATTTTTTTATAAAAAAACCATAAAAAACTTTGATGGGTTACACAGTATTTTGAGTATAATATAAACTACAATGTCAATAATTAGTTACCATAGTAAAAAAAGGTAAAATGATAAAATAAAGTAGTAAAAGAATAAAACATATATATATTGAATAAAAAAAACAATGTGAATGCTTTATCAACCTTATATCACCCAGAAATAATTTATTTCTATATTTTTTAACCATTGACCCATGAGTAGTGTCATTACATTTCTAAATAATAATATGTTGTCTAAAAAGGTCCTTTTCTCTACTTATAATAGGGGACCAAATCAACCATATAAAAGTGAAACATTCTCATGAATGTTTATTTTAAAACCTAAGTAAAATTACATTAAACTAATTTACATATATGAAATAAATCCCATGATCACCATAAAATATATTAATATCATTACATTCAACGAGACCCTTATAAGGAAGGTTAAAAATCTGACCACGAGTATTACTTCATCATTATAAATATAATCTTTTTATTTATATTCAAAATATATAATAGAAAAAATAATATTATGCTCTCTTATTCATTATTATATTGAAGTGTTATTATACTAATTTAAAACCATTTTATTTCATTCCAATCTAATTATAAAAATAATAAAACATTGATTGTATACTGTGAAGACTTATTCCTCCACAAAACAATAACTTTTATTTTTAACCACCACTTCTCTTCAATATTTATTATTTTGAAATGGAATATTAAATGTTACTTATATAATATAGTTATTTAAATAAATAGTAAAATTTTAATACACCTTCATTTCACATCATTATTCAGGAAACGAAAATCATAAAAAGGTATTTTTCAAACTGATACTTATTTGATATAACAAATATTGTTTCCCAAAATTATTTTAATTATTAATACAAAACACAAAAAATAAATTAAAAAATAATAAAAAACATAAAAATAATAACATTTAATATATTTTAGGATTATTTTAGTTTCAAATAAACAAATTTAGCCACACTAACTGATAAAATTTTGTTATGATCATGTTTGGGTCTGTCAAATGATCTTCTTTGAAAACTGATATAAAATTTTATTATGCAACTATATGGGATCATATATATTAAAATTATTATATGTTTACAAGGATAATATTATTATTTTATTGTTTTGGATAGGTTATATTTCAGGAACCTATATTATCTTTTTATAATCATAATCAGTTAAGGTGTTTCTAAATATTTTCTTAGTATATATGAGTTATAATATTTGAACAACATGAAAAGAGTTTATTTAAAAAATGTAAGGCATTTGAATAGTTATTGAGGGTCACATTGAAGATTCTTTCTATGTAAATGTACAAAAATATGGTAAAACGAAAAAATTATCTTGCAACACTCTGAATCCCTCCAAAACGTTGTTGGAGCATCCCAACAACTCAATGGAGCTCACTAGCTACCCAATGGTGTTTGTAGATACATATAAGGATACATGAATATCAAAAAAAAAGAATGGTAGAGGAGGATTCTTGGGGGAAATGTCATTAGAGACCATGAGGTGTTATTCCTTGTATATTTTTTCGCCTCGTATGGAAGAGGAGATGTGCTATAAGAAGAGGATCTAGCCTTGGATACGAGACTAGAGATATGCAACCAAAGGCTGATCATATTGAAGGAGGTGGAGACAGACACCATGATTTTTTACAAAGTGCTACTCAGTCATGGTATATTTCCATGGGATATTTTTTATACTATTATGAGAAGTACGTTTCTCATGGGGAGTGATACGAAGATCTCTCATATTTGGAATGAGGGAAATATGGTGGGTAACATCCTGGCATCAATGGCACCCTCAAATCGAAGTATGTTTCCCTTATTTAATATGGGTTCTTTTCCTAGTGAGGGGATGAATTTTTTTTTTCAATGATGCTATAAGAGTGCACTAAATTAGACCACCATGATGTGTTTTGTATTTTCAGCATATTGTGTGGTTCCAAAATCAACAAAAATTTTAACTTTCAGTAAATATTCAAATGATCATTAAATACTGGTGTAATGTCATTAAATCATCTCATTAATTGATTGAGTCAACATAAGACCCATTAAATAACTATTAGAGTTGTTAATATATATCAAGGGAATGTCAGATCTCAATTAAAAACCCCAATTTCAATCAATAGATACTATACTGATACAAAAATAACAATTTCAATAGATTTCAAGTGAACTTCAATTTGAAATCAAAAAACGGAACCATGATCCATCTAATTCAATAAATTTTTCCCTTCTTATCTTTGTAATGTTTTCCCAATTTATTATATTATATATGTTTATCATTCTATCATATTTAGGACTCATTATATCTAATAATATATATATATATATTGATGTAACATGGGTTTATTTTAATGGGTTCATAAAAAATATCTCATACTCATATTCTTTTTAAGGTGCTGGCTATAGTTGATGTGATTGTTTTTTAGTTCCCTTTATTATGTTAAAACTGATTGATATAATTATTTATAGAATTAATTTTTTATATTAATACAATGTAACTATTAATTATTTTTTATCTCTGGTAGTGGTAGTTGGTGGCGTGATGATGAGAATATAGAGATTATATGATGCTGATGATAGGATTCGACATTATGGGACTCTATAATTAGCGATTCAGATGTGATGACTAGAGATTTCGCAATGGTGACATCAGTTCTTGGCTAAGTGATGTTTACAATGATGAAGAAGGTGTTCCAAACTGAAGAGGATGATGATCAGGGTGAGTGACGAAATAATGATAATGGTATGGAGATGACAAAAATTCCAGTTGATGATCTCACTGGTGACCTACTATGATATGATGATGGAGATCCTGGTGATAGGGCTCATGGATTGATGTGGTTGTGTAAAAATAGATAGACATGTGGTTTAGTCATTATTATTCCATAATTATTTTATTTTAAAATTTTAAATTAAAACTACAATTTATGGGTACCGTGGATCTCATGTTTTTGAATTTCATTATTTTGATTGTATGGTTACTGGTAACCCTTAAAACTGATTTTCTGAAACTGAAAAAAAGTAATTTGGATGGATAAATATAACACCAACAATATTTCTTGAAGGTAGGAGGCACGGTGGCTCATTCTTGATATATTATTGAACTCCTTTACAAAAGATCCCTTTTAAATTTCATTAACATTTTATTACTATTATTAATGTTTAATTTTTTACATGATGGTTTTAATTTTAATATTTAATAATTTAAATTATATTTCATGATAATATAAAATATTCTATATAATAGTTTTTATTTTTTTTAAAAAGTTATTAACCCTTTATTCCATTTAATCCTACTCTCAATAACATTTCGTATCATAGGAGGATTTTTTTTAAATATTATTCATTATTTATTATTTTTAAATTTTCCTTCTCTTCTAAATCAAAATGAATTCAACGTATGGTATTTTTAATATGAAATCCAATGCAGACACCTATGGTTGTACTAAAGGGTAATATATGGATCATGTACACTATATTGAAGATTCCAATATAGTTTTTAAAAGGAATGTATTTTAAACCATTTTTAAAGTGTTTTTTATCCTGCATGGAAAATTTGTTTTCATTTTTTTATACCCACTTGTGAAAATGAATGAAAATTGAAACCTGATGGTATTTATATTTTAAATTATTTGGTAAACAAAGGAATTCTCTTCATATTTTTTTATATACAAATGAATTTAATCATGTATCTATGGGAAAACTACTCATGAAATCATGAATTCATTATATTATGCTTATTATTGAACAAATAAAGATAAAGATACTATAAAATATATGTATAAATATTTTTTGAATGTGTTAGTAAAAATCCTAATGAATTTATTACTGATATTTTTATGTTCATTAATAACATGTTAAATAGAAAACATTATCTTGGATATAATCATAATAAATATCACTTGTGAAGAAACTATGTTTGTTACTACCATGTAATTTGAAACATTATGTAACCCAAATCTACAAAACAAAAGTTTTAAAAACATTCTTGTGATAGAGATGATCAGATCTCTTTTGAAAAATAAAATAATAGTGAAGTGATAAACAAATAAGGATTTTAATGACGTTAAGTATAGAAAATATAATTGTTAATTATGTTAATGATGACTATTATGATGGTGATTAAATGGATAATTTATCCATGTAATTAAATAAAATATTAAAATTAATTACATTATTACATGTTTGAAATATGTGTATGATCAATGTGAACATGGGTAACCTTCCTCAAATTAAAATATAATATAAATGTAGTGTTAGAATTCCCCATGATCAATATGAAAATCAAGGTGAATTATAATTAAAGAAATATATGTTTCAGGGACTCAACATGAATCATAACTAATGATTCTATTTCCTCATGTGATTCCAGCAATGAAAGCACCAAGTTCCACTGGGATAAAGTAATGGTTAGTAATGAAGTGAACACTAAAGACTCTTCTTCATCCTCCTATAATTCACCATCATTATCATCCTCATTTTTCCTATTAACTAAGTGAAAAATATTCAAAATAAGATCATTATAGACTTGAATATGTTTATTAAGATCTAATTTCAATGTACAAAATAATTGAGAAGAATTATAATAATGTGAATAATTTAAATGATCTTGTCACAATAAAAAAAGATTCCAACATAGTTAAATAAAAATTGAAATTTTCATGAGTTATAATCTTCATAATTCTGACCATAATAATACTCCCATGAAATTCAACCATGTTGAGATTAATATATGAAAATTTATTGGTTATCGTACTTATATTATAAACCATATTTGATATTTAAATTATAGTTATGACATATAAAATTACTAATTTTGTAAAAGTATATAGGTAAAATAAGTTCTGAAATTATTTTCATATTATTTTATTTATAATTTATATATTTAATTATAAATATTCTCAATAGAGAAGACAAAATAATGTATAACATAAATTAGATATAATACCCCAAAAAGTAAATTCAAAAACAATTTGGTTACTAAAATAAATCATAGTGACTATTTTCGATCTAGGAAATCGTGGTAATAAGAATATATTTTCTTAATTCATTAGGAAATGTTATTAAAGTGTATACCACAAAAATAAACACAGTACAAGTATAGTATATTCCCTCAACAAAAGTTTAGTGAACCCTAAAAATTTAATAACCCTGAAAACATGATAGAGGATACATATAATTCATTAAAAAATACATAAATTAGAATTATTTTAATATGTATCATCATGTACTATGAAATGACGGTTTAAGTACCACATTAAGGGGGTAAATCATTTATAATGAAGATATTATTAAATATCTCCATTTTTAAATTTAACCACTTTAACTATTTAATGTTCTATTTCCACTCAAGATTATATCTAAATATTTTTTTGTGCTGAATTGTAATATAAAATAGGGAATAACACAATATTTACAAATCTCGAATGAAAGTTATAATATTTCCTCTATTGGTTTTACACCTCCCATGTATTCTTACATATATATATCTGTGTGTGTATGTTTGTGTGTTTGTGAACACAATATCAACAAAAAAATCATCCTAGACCTCCTACATCAAGAGATCAGTGGAAGACTCATTCACTTCTTTACTCGGTGATACAATGATTGAAAAATCGTCTTCTTTAGATGTTGTTCCTCATAATAAGTGTAGGATTTCACTTTATTGTGTATAATTATTAAAATTCATCAAAATATGCATTCAATATTTATTTTGGCATTGAATCTATTTGTAGAACAGGAATGGCCAATTTATCTAAATTTTTGAATTATAGGGAACACATGTATAAACTTATTCAAAAGATATGGGATTAAAAACCATTCTCCATTAAATAATGAAATGTATTTTTCTTTTTAAATTAATTTTTCACATTGGATGTAAGATATATCCATTTTTACCAACATTCTTCATCATATATGTGAACATAGTTTATCCATAAAAAAAATAATTTCCATGGTGGCATCACAATTATTACATTAAATAAATGGGTTCTTAAATAAAACGTTGATTATCCTTGTTCAATATATAAAAACACAAAAGGTATTTGTTATTATATTTCATTATTTAACTACAAAAATATTCCATGGATATTATATTTTAAACAACATTCTTAGTCAATGGATATTCTTAAGGTTTTATGTTTTTGTTAATTCATTCACATTAAGATTTAAAAAATATTCACGATTATTAACCCCAAAATACATGTCTACTATTAATTTTTAAAAAACCCTACCCTAGATAAACTTTCTAAAGGCCTAAAAGACTTTAGAAACAAATCATATTCACAACACATAATAATTCATGAATATTAAAAGGATTGGAAATATTCTTTCTTATTCACATACGTAACTCAATTCGATATTATTTTTTCTCACATATTTTATATTAATATATTTGAATATACATGAATATATCACTTTTATCATAACATTCCATTTATCAATATTTTACATCATCAAAAAAACTTGGAATCATTAGTTGACTTCATGGAATTAGGTTCTTCTATTCATGAAAGAATATCATACGAATCATGTATTTTCGACTCTTATATATCAAAAGAGTTGGACATGGTCTTCCTAAATTTTAATAATGATTTGGTTTGATCCATTGGATTTCATCTTTAATATTCACATGCTTTGAATGGGTGAAGTATTAGTGAGGCTTTGGTTGAGGAATACTATGCCTCAACATAATCAAACATCTCTCATTCATAAAATAAAATATAAGTATTTATATATGAAAATTTTTAAATAGTTGTACAGTAAACCCAATCCACTATCTCATACCACTCCACACTAGTACTAGGAAATTTTATATTGTGTTCCACATTCCATTGGTTCATTATATTTGAGTAGCCCAAATTCTACTCTCATGACTATAATATACCGAATGGATTAACTCACCAAAACTCACCTATGGATTCCTACAAACCAACTCCCTCATAATCTCATCCGAGAAGACTTAGGAAGGTGCTATTAATCCAACAAAACCCCATCCATCTGGCCAATGAATTACCTTTATAACCTATGCTTCTATTTCATCTCAGTGAACTAGCTCTCTCAGGTGGTTTGAGGCCTCCTCATATAATTTGGTCATAATATAGATCATTTTCATTATTAAATGTCAATTATGAAGTATAATGCACAAAAAATAGTTATACAAATATTCATCGAATTATCTACAATCTCATAATTCCTCTTAAAATTATTCATGAAAACTAAAATTATATTTGTTATGGACTTCACAAGAAAGTCATATTGTATTATGAATGAACTTATTCATGTTATATTCATCCATAAAATGTATATATTCACCTTTTGGATACATTTTGAACTGGTTCAAATTATATTTGTAAATTTGACATGATTTAATGATCAATTAAACAATCAAAACTGTTATCAATATTAATAGCGTAGATATGGAATAAAATTTACTTAAATGAATCCATAACTTTTTTCCAAGAATAAATTCTTCATATTCACTCAAATATTCACTCATATAAAGAAATAAATCTCTTTTAAACAAAAAAAATCATTCCAAAATTATTCTCTTAAAAAATTAATTAATTTTTTGGCCAAAACAAAATTTCCAAAAAATTGTCCAATTTTGTGATAATTTTTTTAGAATCTATTCTAAAAAATCTCATTCAAAGTATCTCATTTTTATGTAATGGTCTTATATAACACATTTTATATTAAAACAGTTTAAATTACCATTTTTAAATATATTTATTCTAAAAATGTTAAACAATTTCCAATAAATAAGGTGATTCATAGATTTGGAATTAATACCATTGTAATTGTTATACAAAAAAATATAAACTCAACTATCATCATCTTTTACATGATTTAATAATGGTTAATCTCAGTGATAATGTGAGAACCTAAAACATTGTAATAAAAATCTTCATTGAAACCTAAAATGATGTATCAATCATTAAAGAACATAAAAAGTTTTACGATGATCTTTTTGGACAAAATCAAGATGAAATTATATAAAGTAAATAATATTAGTTTTTTATTGTGGATGATTATAAAATATTCATGATGCTTTCTTTTTTAGATAAAATAAATCATTTAATGTATTCCTATCATTTCCTTAGTACATTGAGAATGAAAAAGAGAACTAGAGAATTTATTTTAAAAATAATTCAAGGGAATTTTTTAAGTAAAATAGTTTCATAAACAGTTATCCTTAAAAGGATACAATCATAAATTCTCTACTACTATAATTGATTAAGAAACAAGGTTGTTTATTTAAAGAATATAATTCATAATAGAAAATATATATCCATCTTGAATTATTTTAAAATACATTTATTTTTTATGTTTTTTTGTCAATATGGATGTCTATATCATAATATGTGTTCCCATAAGGCCCATCCTTAAATAAGACCCCTTATGAGGATTGTAAAAAAATATAAAAGTTATATTATTTTTTTTGTTTATAAACATTATAATCTTAATAATCAATAAAACCAAGTAATAGTTTATAAAAATTAAGATTATATTTAATTTCATTGCATCATAAACTCATGAATATCATAATGAATCTTCAATGAAAGATAAAAAATGTCAGGGAATCTATTCATATAAATTTTGATGAAAATATTCAAAAAAGTTCATCTCAATTAATATATATTCTCGATAACCATAAACATTTGACTTTAAAATATCCATCATCTATTAATGATCCTATAAAATATGAATCACATTATAATATTCTTGGGACCCCTAATACAAGTAAATTTCAACTTTTATTTTTATGAAACCCATTATTCTCAATAATAATTCTTTTTTCTAGTCTAAAATATGTTTCATAAGTATTGAAATATTTAGATGAGATTTACTGGTAGAATCTTGAAGTGTAATGAAGTGAGTGAGATTATTTAGTTCTTTTGGGCTGTTAATGGAGTATACTTTGTAGCCTATATATTGGATAGTTCTATAGATAATCCTAGAAGAATTCCATTGTCCAGCAAGTTAGTCCCACCAAAAAACTGGTGGCATCCTTGAATAATGGTTTTGATATTGAATACAAATTTTCTAGTTGTGTGGAACCACAAGATACCCTTTGGGGTCCTTATATTCATAAATATGATACTCATTACCTATGGAATTCTAGTTCTAGCCAATATCTAGTTGGTGCTTCCAACATGGGCCACTAATGTAAGGAAGAGAACCATATTTCTATACCTGAAGAAGTCATATACCTAATCATAATAACTTATTCTACCCTAATGATGTATTATCATTCATCATGTATTCTCCAATGCTTATTTGGATTCTCCAAAAACTTATCTTGGTTCATGGATAAGTTCTTCAATCGTAACATCAAGAATCAGTAATTCCTGGTTTGTTTTATTGAATTTCTCTTCACTTTCATCTAGGATCCTATTTATTAAGCCTTATGATGATGGTTATATCACTATATATAGGGTATTATATGGTTTCACTTTGATTGGTATACTTGATCTCTTGGATTCATTTTCTTTTATCAAATGATGTATGGTCCAAAGAATCTTATTAAGGTGTATATCATATTTCTAGTATGATAAACATATTTGATTGTACTTGAATACCATAAATAGAAATAATAATAATTGGAATCCACTTGTATAACTTGAATCCTTATACTTAGACCTCATGTACATCCCTTAAGTTCGTTTGGTGAAGATGATTAGGACTTTCATCCACAATATTGTTATTCCCATCAGCAACCTTCGATTAGATCACAAATTTATTGATCGTAGAGTCCTTCTTTTGATATTGGAGGATATTTATTGGAATGTAATAAAATGTTAGTTGGAATAATGTTTAAATTTCAGTAATAAAAATTACAAATAATTTGGGGTATTTATCCTAATAAGTAAATTGGATTAATTAGCATGATATTGGATCACCTATATTATAATGTGCTAATTGAAAAAATATATAAAATTAAAATAATTTATTGATTGAATAAAGGCATAACTAATATTCTAAATGGTAATTGGGCATAAATTGAATATTAAATTTATTTTTTAAAATTATTTTTAAATTTTTTATCATTGAAAGAGAAATGGTAATTAGTATAAATTATGAAATATATATTTTGATAACAAAATTGGCCTGAATGGTATTTTAAAATTAATGAATACTATTTTCATTTGGCATGTGAATTGTTTAGAAAAACCAAGCATGGGAATAAATATAGGTTCATATGTCCTGTAATCCTGTAACTTTTTCTAACATGAGGATTATTAGTGGGTTAATTGATTATTTTTTCCATTGTAATGAACATACACATTGGGAATAAGTAAGTGGATTAGGAAATGAAATTTTCATCGAGTCCAATAATTGATGGACTGTGTGATTGGTCCATTGGCATGGTAATCCTCTTAGACTGAATTATAGATTAGATAGATATATATGAAATCAGTCCAATGTATGTTTCAATGACTTTGGATGACAACTAGAAGCTTATGTGCCATCATTTTATATTGATAATTTGTTTTTTTAATTAATTCCCTTGTTTATCATACTATTTAATGAACATTTACTCAAAATACATTTTTTAAACACCATTGGTAGAGGATTAATGAAATTTTATTTCACCGTGTTTGGGATTCATTTTGTTAAATGGGATGATTTCATCGATGCATGTCTATATAAGATAAATGGCCACTATGCTTGATTGGGTGATTTTATATATATCGATGGATCATTTAGTTGGGACTAATAGTGGGGTGTGATAATTTTCATAGAGAATTTATTCGTTTTTTATATATATAGTTGCATATTTTTATGACACTCACGTTGATATTTTCATTAGAATAATATATTGAATGTCACAGTTTATTATATTTGAATCGACATGGATTTGTTTTGTTTTCATACTGGTGTGTTTTTATTTTGTTATCATATATTTTCTATTATAATCACTTTTTAATAGTGATTATAGTCTCCACACTATTTTTATTAAACCATTATTTCTATTTAGAATCCTCAAGTGCATGGGGATCCATTCTTCATGGATAATAATGACATATCATGGTCACATGGGGAAGAACTATTTCAAGTTTGTTATAAAGTGGTATTAGGGATAATGTATTTTTTTTCCATACAATTTGGTAATGGAACACCTGATAATAGGGCATGTTCGGTCTTATAAATGAGATCATTTATAGGTGTATCTAACACATGGACATGGAGAAACAATTGTTCTTAGCAATGAGATTACCATCCTTATGATTCTGTAGTTACTATTTTATTTTATGTTGAGTTTGGTGATGCTTATTTTTATGAGGTTACTATTCTATGAGATTTAATTCATGGGATGGTTTGGAATAAAATATAAATTCTTTCATCATTGAAGGCACATATGGATTTCTTTTAAGCCTCATTGTTCATGCTAGGGGAATATTTATCACAAATGATAACTGTTCCTTTCAGTATTGATAAATAAAAACCCTCAATATATCTGATAAAATGAAAAATGATTCACTTGTATCATAAAAATTCATAATTTAAGACATGTTTTGGAGTAAACTTGTTTCTGGGGTTATCTTTTATCCATTATTTCACCTTTGAAACTTTATCTATGATGTATCATTTTATATGAGGCATCTGTTGGCCATTGCAGAGAGAATTCATCATTATCATCCTCAACATAAGTGTCCTGATATTGGTAACTAGAACCCATTTCATGTATTTGATCTAGATATTCATACGGCTAAGATGAACATGATGTAAGATGAGCTTCAGGATAACATCTTGTAGGTTATATAGTCCATAGAGGGGATACAACTTATGTTATTCCATCTATGTCAGACATGATTTTGTAGTTTGATCTAAATAACCCACCCACTTTCACATTATAGGGACTCCCTTATTATAATGATTTCTAGATTATGTCCATTTAGAATATCATTAGTTACTCGGAACCACCATTGGAGAGATAGTTTATGCTTATTGCCTATATTCTTCAAGGAGCATTTATGTAGTTGTGGGACCATATAGTAAATGATGTACAACAATAGGGGATGATATGGGAGTAATTCTATGTGAAATTACTATTTCAATTTTATATAGATATGCGAAGGAATGTGAGGGCTCAATAGTTCATGAATATTACATAGAGGAGGTTTTTAGTGATTGTATTTATTCAAATTATTACCAAAAAACAGATTTTTTTCTCTATCATTGTTAGGAGATGATATATCTAGGGTGAATCACATCTATGATGGTCTTCGGTATAAAAAATGTCATAGATTAGTATTTATTTTCAATAAACATATCAGACTAGATGAATTATACTCTCATCGTTGAAGGGAGCCTAGTGGAGGCCCTGAGTGTTTGTCCTATAGTTTTATTAGGATGATCTGGATAATATTATTCAGGAAATAAGAATGTGTTTTCTATAATTCCCAATCATTGTAGTAGAAGGATGATAAGCTAATTAAGTGGAAGGATATATTTGGATTTCTACTAAGGGATGTGATTTTTGTGTGGTAGGACTAGAAATAGGTAAATTCACTCTCAATTTATTATATAATGAGTGTTTAGGGTTTGTAATGGTTATCCACCTATTGAGGTTCTGAATAATCACTCAGTATCCAAGTGGTGGTAGATAATCATGGAAAGCACCAGAGTTAGAGATGGATTAAACTACCCATCATCGATTAGGTAGATGGAGTTTCTATAGTTACATGTTCCGAGGTACTATAAAAGAAACCCTATCGTATGAGAGGTATTATGAGAATGATAGTAAATATACTGTTAGTTAGTCTAGAGACTGAGGCATAGTGGTAGTTTAGATACATGTTATGTAGTCTACACCTACCAGTCCAAATGTAATACCTTCTACAGTTAGAGGTATGATAAAGGTGTCATACAACCATCTCTTTCATTATATTGATATAGGATAATCTAATTAGTATATATGTTCTCAATTTCTCAATCTATTGGTATTTTTTACAGTAAATATGGATGGTTTATTAAAAATTTCACACCATTCGATGTAAAATTAGAGTGTATCATACGATTCAAGGAGTGTTCCTTCGAACTGAGTGCCTCTAATTTTCCTTGAGTGTGGTTTGAGTAATAAATGTATTTTTCAATATGATACTGGTTATAGATTGTATTTATTCATAGGAATCTCACATAGAAATTTAATGGAGGATAATGAAATTTTATAAAAAATCGGTGTAGCTATATCCATCATGGACAATGGGATCTTCATTCCTATAATATTGGACAAATTCAGTAAATATTGGACATTCTCATTTCATTATTATCGAGAATATTATTTGATAATGTTGAGTTTCGGTGGATTATTTTTACTCTATTAGTGGACCATTATCCCGATATATTTACAAAAGAGTTATCCAACTTACTTCTTAAATGGGAGATCGAGTTCACTATCGATTTGGTGTATAGAGAAAAACCTTTTCTCCATCCCATTCATGATTGAAAAAGATGATCATTATGTGTTTAAATTAATTTTGAATTTTTTTTAATGATTAGGGATTCAAACATCCTTGTATATAACCATGTTGATCATTGATTTTAAATATATTGATTAGAGATAGAACACTATGATTATTTGTGGATTATTGGAGGCTGATCATCACGAAAATTAGGAAATGGTATCCACCTTCATGGATTGATGATATCATTGATTAGTAGATAGGATATGTAATTTTCTCTATGATAAACTTGATGATAGTGTTCCCTCATCTTTGGCTGATACCATATAAGATAAATTATATGAAATTTATGAAAATGATTGTATTATATGAGTTTTTAGAAATTTCATCTAATATAATGAATTCACTAAAGTTACTCATGAGATTGATGAATCAATTCATCCACCTATAACTAGATATTTTTTGGGAGGTTTTATTCAATGATATATTGATGTTATCTAGGTATAGATATGATCATGTCATATATTATGAAATCATTTTGAGTATATTGAGATAGAATTTTCAATCCATCAAATAAATCAAAATTTCATTTCTAGATTGAAAATGTCCACTTCTTGAGACATGTTTTATTAGAGGCTAGAGATTCAGAGGTCCTAGAGAAGGTGTATACTACGGTATATTCATAAGAACCCCAGAAAATATTCTAGATTTTGATATTTAATGGTTTTGTTGGGTACTACTAGTGACTCATCATGGGATCCTCTAAATATTTAGTAATAATATCTATCCTGGCCAAGAAGGGGGCGACAATAGATTTAGTTAGATTCATATGAATTGGATTTCTAAAAATTTTAGAGTAGTTTGACATCATCACTGACATTCACCTTACATCAGCCCGATAAAAAAAGTAACATGAAATATAAGGAATCATGAGTGGGTATAAAACTAGTTCCAATGTTGGAGGATTGAGGGTTTTCTTATGGATCAAGACATGTGAGATCATATGAGTGGAATTATCCCACTAGTAATCTTGAGTTCGTGTATTTGGTATAAAAACTAGGATATTGGTTGAATTTTTTGTATGAAGGGAGGTTTTTAGTGTATATTTTCCATAGATATTGAATTATATTTTTTTGGTATTTGATCTTTTATAAAAGAGGTTGGTTGATTATGTATACGCATTCTACTTTGGGTCAACATATTTTCTAGAAATGAAGATGTTGTTTGAAATGGATTGAATAGATTTATGTAGACTCAGATAGTGTGGTGATCATGTGATTAATTGTGGATAATGGTGACCTCAATGGATATTAATTTCTATATTATTGGGTATTAGGGGGTGCCACTAAAATTGACATTTTAATTTTCCACACACCTAAATCAGATTAATAATGGAATTTTATTTTATTGGGAGGGTTTATCCCCAGGGAAAAATATATTTTCGGGATCCACATTTGGGATAGTCAAATTACAGAAATTGTTTTGTTATTATCAATGGCTTTATTCGTTTCTCTAATGGAATAAATGAGGAGATGACATTGAAATTAAATACTTCTAAATGAGTACTACGTCATGGGATGATGAATTTTTATCATGATCTCTATAGGATATAGTGTTTTATTGGTATAAATAATGAGATTACACATGTCATGTCCTGATGTTTCATCAATCAATAGGTGAAAGAAGAGAATCAGTGGAAATATGGGTTACTATATCATTATAAAATTATATAAATGAAGTAGGATGAAATCACCATGGACATCATGACAGGGTTACCTAGGACACATTTAATATTGCGGTAGTGTGTGTCATCATGGATCAACTGATCAGATTATAGAATAACATACCTATTAGTGAGTCTTTCGCCATCAATGATTGGGGAAATTTCTCTATGTGGGTTATAATTAAATTTCATGTTGCTCTTTAAAGTATTTTTTTTTGTTTAGATTCCCATTTCACATCATGGAATTTCCATGGCTATTAAAAGAATATTGGATAGATAGTTTGTATGGGAAAAAACTGTCATCTTGAGACTTAAAACCGATTAGAATGAATGATTTTTATTCTTAAGAACATGTAATGATCCTAAGAAATAGATTTTGGTGGTTTATATAAGTATTACTATTTACTGGTTGATTTATCTTATAATAACAGCTTCTTCGAATCGATCCAAATGGATCTTCTATTGATTTAATTGGAATATCAATTTGTTTGAAGTTATGCTTCATAGAGGTAGGTGAGTCTGTGCATGTTGGACCATGTCTCATAATAGAGACATATGAGAAGGTCTGTTTGATCAAAAGAGGTTAATAACAACATAGATAAGATAAAGTAGTAATATTACAATCAGATATAACCTCATTACTTCAAGGATATTCATTATATATTTTTTAAATAGCCTCTGTGGTTAAGGAAACATTGAATCAATATATATATATATATAATTATAAAAACCAGTTTCTCTAAGACATTTTAAAAATTGGAGAGATTCATCCTAGTTGAAAAAATATTGGAAACTCTATAATTATACATATCCTAGAATGATGTGTTTCAAATGTCATAACTTTATTGATATTTACAAAATCCTTCTTACATGATATATGTAATGATATTGATATTAGAATTTATAAGTTATTTGAGGATTATTTTATCCATATATTACACCATAGTAAAAATATTATACAAAAAAACAGCCTTCCCTTGGTGTGAGTGAAATTATGGAATAGGTGAGTTTAGGAGGAGACCTCAGAGGGGGAGTCAGATATGCATGCACATTAACAGGAAATTTTCACCAATACACCTTAATGATTCATGGTATCACATCGTGGGGATAAGAAATTATATATTGGGAGAATTATTTTTTTCCCAAATATAAGAACCTTATATTCTTTTATTTTTGACAAAAATTATTTTATAATGTAATAGAACATTTTTCATAGACTAAAAGTCACTTGATAGTTGTTTTGGTGAATGATGGAGTCCTTATTATGAATGTTAGATGGAGAATATAGCAATTAAATTACCACATTTCCACCGGATATCCTATATACATAGAAGTGTCTTTAAATTACTAAAGGAATTCAGAAAATTAGTTAGTGAGACCCATTGAAATGATGGTATATTTAATTTAGAATGGGTTTCCAACAAAAAATACTCTTTCTAGATAAGGGTTTTATTAGAGGCATGTACACACTACATGGCGCAACTGACTAGCTCATAGAATTCATCAGTCAGACACTTCTACGATTCTATGAAATGAATAAAAATGAAAGAATGATATTTATACACTATAGGATACACCTATACAAATCAAAATTAACCATTCATCAACACTAATTTTGGATTATGGACTATGAATTTTTTGACAGGGTTCTTTTTAATTCTCAAATACATTCTAATGATACATTTATTCATTGATATAATTAGAATCATTGAATCAATAAGTCATGCTTGGTTTTTATAATTTAATCATAATATTAATTATTGATACTCTTACTTTTACATTAAATTTATATGTGCATCACTATCTATAGGATATCATGGTGTTTCGTGATTATCTAGATTCTTGAAATTCGGGTTCTTCTTCTCTGCTCTAATGGTTGGTTGTCAAAAAAACTCCTGAATCCATGCATAGGTTTTTTTAGTATGTTTAAATTTTTTTATCATTAAACAAATCCATGGATAATTACCTTATCTTTACGTTCATTGAAAATACAGAATTTTTTTGGAGTATATCAAAAATTATTTAAACAAAGTCCCAAATACAATATTAGTTTAGTGCCTTTGGAAGCATAGATACATAAACAACTATCCTAACAGAAATAAATATTATCTATTACTGTGTTTTCATAACTATAAAACGTATTAGAAAAATCATACATAATACTTATCCTCATAACCTAGGGAAGGAAACTTTAAATTGGATGATCTATGATATTCAGTAAGGGAAATCAAGCGATACATGTACGCATTATCAAGAGAATAAGGGTATGAAAACATGATCATTGGATTAGAAGATCATACCCTTCATATCAATGATCATAAACATAAATCATGAAATAAAGAATGATAGTTCAAAATACATGATTCATATGGAAATAATTAACATAATACATGAAAGAATAACATAAGAATAAGACATGGAATTGTGGTAGACACATAATAATATAAAATTATTTCCATTGTAGCCAAGGAATTGCTTATAGGGCCATCACAGTTGTATGGGTTCACTACATATAATGTATTTGTATTCATGGTTCACTCCAGTGGATATCTAAGGAGAATGACATTACTTCGCATATGATATGGGTTGTCATGGTTCACAACCATGTACATCTTAGTAGCATGAGTTCACTCCTTGTACCATATTGGTAGTCATGGTTCACTCCCATGGAAATATTAGTAGTGAAGGTTCACACTCAAGACCATCTTAGTCTATCTCATGTCATATAAATCATTACCCACAGAATTATATGTATATATAGATCCCACATATCCCATAATAAAATTATACAAAGGCGTTCTACATGATCATATAACATTAATCATATAACAACCCATGAAAATAAATTGGTTTCTTAAACATCATTCAATCATATCATAACACACAGAAAATAAATGGTGATCATATATAAACATAAATAATTAATATAAAGAATAATAATGGAAATATTGAATCATACCCCAATTAAATCATAATTAACCAAAAATAACGTGAATTTAGATGAAAAATAATTATTAGATTTCACTTGAAAAGAATTATCGAGGAAAAAATCATTTCTTCTTTGAAAAATTTTACTTTACATAAAATACCAAACAATATTAAAATATTTTTTTAGAAAAACATTATAATATTGTAAGTTAAGATTCTAGGAATTAAGGAATCATGAAAGAATAAAAATCCATTCATGTCGTAAAAGTTAAAATCATTTCACGAATACTTTTTATTTAAATGAAAAAATTATCTATCGGGAAAATGATAAACTATTTCATTCAAATCATTTAATAAAAAAACCTAAATTGATAAAAATGACATTAAACAATAGTAGAATAATAATAAAAATGTCCTAGAATTTTTTTTATTAAACATGGACATAGATGAAAAATATACCCGATTAAATAAATATCATTAAAAAATATTATAAGACAACGAGATTTTTAGTTTTACCATTTTCATTGGAAATTTATTTATTAAGACATAAACAAATTCTAAAACAAATTTATTTCGAAATATATTTTAAAAATTTTAAACGAAAATTTTAAAAACAATTTATTACATAAAAAATTTCTTTTGAATCTTTTTCTTTGAAAATGAGCTTAGGATATCTTTTAAAAAGATTACACAAGGAAAATAATCATCAATCATTTCAAAGTACCTCTAATCACATTGAAACATTTCTATTGTAATCCCTATGAAATAATAAATTTAAATGAAACCTAAAATACCATGAAAATAAGGATATTCCTGGTATAACATGTCTAGTAGAATTATCTACACCTCATAAAAGAACATAGATGCATAAAAAATATTTCTCATGAATTAAAATTGATAAAAAAATACTACCTTAATCATTTGTTATCTTTTGAACCATAAGTCCCAATAAAATTGAGATCATTAAATGAATAAGTAAATAACCATAAATTAATGTATAATATTAATTGAATACATTCATCAGTAGTATTTAATCTATAAAAAAGGAATGAGTGGTAAATAAGGCATGCAATTGAGAAAATTTAAAAGTAAGATGAAATTTTATTATCTTTTTCTTTGCCGTTATTCGTACTCATACAAAATGATTTTTAGAGAATAAAATAAAACCAGTTCCTCTATAATTAAATGGAATATATTTTTATTTCTAAATATTTAGTAATAAATGAATTCATATTATAAAATTTTTATTTTCATAACATAGTTAATATTATTCATAACCTCTAATTTAAATTTAAGGTTATATGTTACTATATATTAAATAGTTATATTTTTTAAAATATATTATTGTTCGACAAAACACTGTCTTATGTGTAATGAAATATATTGAAGAAACTTGTAATTGTGGTCAATATAGGAAAAATTATAATGTTTTGTATATCGAAAGATAAGACCATATTGTGTATGGTGTCTGGTTATATTTTTGTTTTGTATAATGCAATCAAAACATAGTGTTCATCATTTAACAAAAATATATAATCTATATTAGATGAAATAAGAAATTCCAAAAGATTAAATTAATTATAAAAATATATATTTCATATAATGATGGGTTATTACATCATTCACATGAACTATAATCATTTAAATCCACTTATATTGTCTAAAACCATAATCATATACCTCTAATGGATCTAGTCAGTTCTGTTTCCAAATGAGAGTTAGACTTTTGACCACCCATGAGGTGTTCCCACTCTTGACCAATTATTGGAACATAGAATTCATGAACTTGGAGTATTAAAAATTAAATTATTGGTTGGTTATTAGAATAGATTAACATTTAAATTATTATTAAATGAAAATTAGAGTAATTTTCATTATATGTAATGTATAGTAATTGGTTTGACATTAAAATTGGAATAAATATCTTGATAATCTATGGAATATATTTTCATTTAAATATGAATATAGAATTTGAAATTAAAATAAAATATATATGTTATAAAAGAATAATTTAAATGGGAAATGGTAACTATGGATATATATAATTTATAATTTAAAAAACAAAATTATTATGTGAATTGGTAACGTGGACAAATAATTGATAATTTATGTAAATTAAACAATATTTTTTGTATGGGTGGATTAATTGATATTCTAGTATTTATTGTTTCTGAATTTCAACTAAATTTTGAAATATTAAATCATTCCTATAATTGGAAATGTTATAGCTACTACTTTCACCAATACTTGTATATGTCAACTGATGGGGAATTCATAATTGGTCTATTGATACATTTCATCCTTAGAATATCATGAACCTTGTAAACACGTAGGTAAAACTAGAATAAGAATATGAACAGAATCCATTGCTACATGAAATATATAATTGTTCCTTGACATGTGAATCTACCTACACTCATTTATTTAATTGATAGATATATCTGGGATCTGGTCAAAGCTGGTATGGTAGACCAGAGGTATCGACATAGACCACAAGGGTATGTGGTTTATTTTAATGTTTTCTATCAACTTATAAATTAATTTCCTTTCCTAATATATTTTTTCCTACATTGTTACACACACTATATTTTTTAGACACTATTTGTGGTCGGATAGTTTTTTTACTCACATAATGATTGAGACTCCATTTAATACTTGAGACTATTTCAAGGATGGCGATCAGGATGAATGTAATGGTCTCTACACATCATTTGTTTTGTTATTTTGGAGTAAATTTTTGGATAGGACAAATAATTGTGTTCGAGAAATGGATGGGGAGAAATTATTTTTTGAGTCTACCTTTTTTTTTATTTTCATGTGTGAATGTCTTCCTAACATTTAGTTTGGAATGATGTGTATAATTACATGGTTTTTAATATTTTTATTGATTTTTCGTTTCAATATTTATCTAATAATAATGTTTTATATTAGTTTTTTATCATTTTTATTTGATTTTCCCTCAGTAGAAGATGTTATAATATCTCTTCGTTATCCATTATACCCTATTTTTTTGTTCTTCATCCACTATAATATGGGTAGGCATGCTTAAGTCATCATAATAAACCATATTAGTGATTGAAACCCACATTTTTTATAAACTCTTTAACATTGAATTAATAAAATATAAATATTCTATCATATAATATCGTCAATATTGGTATCAGTGATTAACATTTATTCTTCTATCATTTGATTATAATATTTTAAAAATATTATTCAAAATTATTTAAAAATTTTGGTTTCAAATAGAATTTTAATTATTAAAGTATGTTTCTAGAAAATATTGCTTTAAAAATGAATTTATATAAAACTAATATTCTAATTTAATGAGAAAAAATTGAAATGAGGTATCTCGGAGTGAAAAATTAATTCTTGGTTTTTTATTATCAAAAATTATGGATCCTATTTTTCATAGAAAATTATAATAATATATTATGATCTAAAAAATAATATTTACAGCTTTTATTTTAGATGTTTTCAATACAATCCCAATTAAATACATTTAAAAGATCTATATTTTTTCATGAAGAAGATCTAAAAATCATTTATTTTATCCCGAAGGAATACATTTTAATCATTATTTTTTCTCTATTTATTATTTTTTGGTGGTGTAATCTTTATAGAAGAAGTTAAATTGATATTTTTTCAGTCATAGATATTCTTTAATCTCATATATTCATAAAATGAAAAATTCTGTTTCACTTTATAAAAATATAATAAAACACATATCCATAAGCAGTTATTCCACATATATTATATAGAAAATATAATGTCCCTCATATTTTGAGTTTACATTTCTTCAGGTTCCAAATATATGAGATAATTTCATCTCAATAATAAACTTCAAAATTAATATTTTTCAAACAGACACTAAAAAAATGATAGTCAACATCAATTTTTGAAATAAAACATTCAAAAAGGATATCTCAAAGTAGAATATATTAGAATAAATCATCAATTGTATGATATATTCATAAATTGAAATTCAATATAATTTTTAAATTTAATTAACGTGGATTCAGGTTTTATACAAATATAATTATTTTTTATATATATCAATTTTTATGTTTTTACTCTCAATATATTTTTTTACATTGAAAATATTTAATTTTCATAACATTAATTAATCTTGTTCAAATTTTCTGAAACGTCTTTTGTATGAAAACAATGATTATCTTATGAATGTTTTAGCTATTATTTATATAAACCATTTGATTTATAATTATTTTTTTAATTAAAAATTGATAGACATAAATAATGTATTTGGGAAAGTAAAATATCCATAAACAAATCATGAAAATTTGTTTCTAATTTGAAGTGTGAAACGTTTCAAGAAAATAAAGTAATGTTTTATCTTTTCTAAATAAGATATAATATTAATCATAAAATGGTTTATATATGATTTAAAAAATATTTATTTCAAATGAATATAATTATATTTATTCAATAGGGAGTCATTTTAATTCATTGAAATGGTTTTTGTAAATGATTTTTGGTTTCTATATTTTATGTTCTGTTCTTTCCTATTCATTTTTTACCTCCATATAATCTATAATTTTGATCATAATTGGTCATTTGTATTTATAATAAATTAGGAGATTAATGAATCTATAATTGATTATGATCACAATCATGCAAGGGGTTGATAACTCCTATTTTGAGTGGTTTTCAATTATAGTATTTAATCATCATAAAAGGAAGTAATTAGACCAATTGAAGGCATCAAAACAATTTTAGAGTCTCAAATTGAAGACCCTAACAAGGAAATAGATTAGGAAAGCCGGTATAAGAACAATAGATAATGAGTAGAATATATATAACCATTTATTGTCTCGTGAAGCTGATCGAATAGCTAGTCAATCTCAATGGATTCCATAGGGTGTCTGAATATACCTAATGAGCTATTATAAGGACCCTCCCTTATAACATTACATAATCATGAATTAAATTAATAATTCACATTAACGATATTTTTAGGTTTATAGATTTAGTGAATTATGCCATATCTTTTACATTACATCTCAAAAATACAAAGTAGACAGTCCTACTCTGTTTTTATTTTTTTAATAAAATAAAAACTCTTGAAAAAAATAGCCATGTCTAGTTCCAAGTTTTAGACACCATGAATTTTAAATGATCTCATACTTTATCCAATTCTTCTTTAAGTCATTTGAAAAACATTTCAAAAAATTGTATAAGCATAGAAAGCTCAGTAAGGGATACAGAAAGAAGGAAAACTATTAGTTTTTCAAAACAACAAGTAAACCATAAATACTTTATCAAAAGTAATAATTTTCACTCTTAAGATGTATTAAATAATATTCACTGAATATAAGATCATTACATACCCTTTTGTATCCAAAATATTACCGTAATACCAATATAAAGAACACATAACATATTAAGTTAACTTGGGACATAAACATACATAAATGGAACAACCATACGGTCAACTTCCACACATATCACAAAATAGAATATCCATATGGCCAACTTCCATACCAAATGAATTGGAGATTATAATGTAACCACCATTCATGTTTTATCATGGCACCACCCGTTATTTGGTTTATCACATAACCACCCGACAAATGTCCAAGTACCATTATAAAATCATAAACCATACAAAAATATAAAAGAAAGATAACGTTTTGACATTTAAATAACAACATATCATTTCAAGATATCCAATAAGAAATTGAAATCAAAAATCCATTATCAATACAATTTTCAATACAAAATACATAAAATAGTATATTGTATTTTTTTAATTTTAAAAACATTAAGGATTGTTAAGGAATCCATAGATCAAATAATAATTGTGGTGTTGGAAAGGTCATTGTAAACAGGTAAGTTAAAAAGAACATTCTTCTTTTTCATTTTGTAAAACAATTTGTAGAAAATGATTCCCCTTGAATGAAATAAAAAAATTCAAAGGTTTTTATACATCATATAAAATAAAGTTGTGTATTCAAACAAAATACGCCTCAATAAAAGGAGATTGAGACGAAGTCCCTTACCTTATGTCTGACATGACCCATTCATTCTTTAACATCTTGAATAATAAACTAAAGTTAATTTTTAATTAATTAATAACCTTTTACAAGTTTATTATTCCTCTTATATCACTTATACCCATGTTATAAACATTAAATAGTCATTTGTGTTAAAAATGGTCATTTTGTCAATATTTGGTACTTGAGTCAGAAAGGAAGTCCTTATAATTACAAGTTGATCATGTTGTCAAAAGTTCATTATATCTAGAATGATAATCATGATTTAGATATCATATATATTTTATTTATCTAGTATATACGTTTATTTATAATAGAACATAACATTTATAGGTAAGAAATGAAATGCACCATTGATGGAGATGGTAAGTCGTATATACGCATGAATGCTACTTCCATTTATATTTATTATTTTAATGGAATTAAAAAAATTATACATATCTATATTATAATTTCAGTATAATATCATATATAATATCAATAACTCTATCCATTATACATCTCACATTTTGCATTAATGAGTCATATCATTTTTATGGGGTGGAAGTCTGCACTTCCTCAAATAAAATTATCGCGTTTACCGATAATGGAAACCGTAAAGGTATGATATAAATGGAAAATAAAAAAGCATAAAGAAAACATAAACATAATATATATCATATATAAATAAAATTCCATCATAATGACCACCATGAGAGGCGGTAGCAGATAATTGAACAATCATCGTTTCGTGAGGCATTAGTTTTCCATAGACAGAAACATTATGTTCTTCACCCATTATATGGATGTGTGTGTATGTGTTATTAGAAAAAATCTAATTAAAAAATTATATTATATTTATAATAAATTTTTTGTTATAAAATAAAGGAATAAAAAGATTTTAGGTGGTTGGAGATGTAAAATAAAAGAAAAAAATTTAAGAGAAACTGTTATCTTTAATTTAGTAACTCCCTTTGGTTTGAACCAAAAGGACTTCTTGAAGTGCCTTCTGCCTAAGGTAAGGATTCTAGGTGGAAGATAGGTATGTAAGGATCTTAATTTTTTTGAGGTTGGATGAGACAATTGGATTTAGAGGTGTCAGGAATTTGATATAAGTTGTCTCCTTTTATAAGGGAGAGGAGGGCTCTTTAGGAAAGTTTGTAACATTTATTTTATTATAAACTTATCTTAGTTTTCGAAAGGACCAAAAATCATTAAAATCAACGATAATATGACTCATGGTAGAAATAAAATCATCCAATAAAAATTGGGAAGGTTTTGGATATTATTTAAATATTTATGATCTTATTTATTTAAATCATTTATTAATGAGGTAAATACTGCATCATTATGGTGTCGTAAATAATTTAATTAATTTGATGTCTAAAATTTAAAAAAAATTACCACAATGTAGGAAATAATTTTATATTTCCAAAAAATATTTATAGTCTAAAATATAACTTATATACCTTTCTGTAAAAATTAATTTACTAAAAGATATTTGTTTATTTAATTTTTGTCTTTACTTTGAATTAATTTATGTAAACTGTCATTATAACTCCCAAGTGGCTCAATGGGGTCCCAAAATATACCCAATGATTCCCATGGTCGGAAATTACTAATCCAGTAAGATTAGAATAATTTCTAAGGTAATTTTTATTATTTATAATATCCTTTTTACCTTGAATTACCCTATTTACCTTTAACCGCGGTAATTATAAGTCAAAAGTTACTATTCACCAAAAATTGTTTTCATTTCATTGAACCCAATTTTACTTACTAATAACAATCATGTATGACGGTTTTTTGAAATTCAATTAACAGAAGCGGTAAATCAACATTTAAATGAAAAATTCAGTTTTTTATCTACTACTAAGTGGTTTCACTATTCATCAAAAATTGATGTTTTTCAGAAAAATACCAAAACCTCAGCCTAATCTATATTTGATATTCCAAATTCAAAAATGATTTCTATTTTTCAAAATTAAAAGCATTTAATTTTAATTATTTAATTTTAAAATAATTCTAGTTGTCAAAACAAATAGCGTGTTCTTAAGAAACAATATCAATCAACAGATTGACACTTGTTAATGTCCAATTTCAAAGTGAAATTAATTTCAATGACCACCATTGGATTAAATGGTAAAAATATATTCCAATTACACATTAAAAATAATTATGAATATAATCTAACCATTTAACTAAATTAGAGTAAAATTCTATTTTTAATTAAAATACAGTATTGTACCCTATTCAATAAAGAAATGAAATTTGAAATAAAAATACTAAAATTTTACCCAAAGTAAATTTTGATTTCCTGATTATAAAAAAGAATTTTTTTGTTAGATAGAAAATATAATAGTGAAAAAAACTATTTTTAAAAAGGTTTCTCCATCAAAAGGTGGTAAATCGATTTTTTAGTAAATATTAGAGTATTTATGCATAAAATCAAATTCTTTTCTTCTTTTGAGCCTCTAAATTTTATTGGATAAATGTAAAAACTTTTAAAAAACATTTATGATCATCTTTTAGTTTGTTATATTCATTCCCTCCAATATAATGGCTAGGAATTAACTACCATTTAAAATAATAATATTATATTATTAGTGTCTAACATGAGATTAAAAAGAAACATGTTGTTGCATATCAGGTACAACATCAAACATAGCGTCCCCATTAAAGTAAATTTAATATTTAATTCAAAAATATAAATAATTATTAAAAGTTTCTTATTCCTTATTTATCTGGGATGTTACATCTCCCCCCCCCCCACTTATGGGAATTGCATCCTCGCAATTTTATTTACTTATCAAATAAGTGGGGGTATTTATCCCTCATCGCATTTTCAGATTCCCAAATTGCCACTTCCACCATATAGGATTTCCATAAAACATTTACATGGAGAGTTACCTTATTCTGTAAAACTTTCACTCTTCAGTCAAGAATCTGGACTAGTTGTTTCTCATAGGAGAGATTATCTTCCAACTGAACTACCTCTGGATATAAGACATGAGATGGATATGGCATATACTTTCTCAACATCGAAACATGAAAAACATTGTGTACCTGGGACAAACATGGATTTAAAGACACGTTGTACAAAATTTATCCAACTTTTCCTTGATTTCATATGGTCCAATGAACCTCAAACTCAAGTTTCCTTTCTTACCAAAACACATAACACTTTTCTAGGGAGAAACATTAAAAAAGACATGATCACCTACCTCAAAAGAGCGATCCTTCCTTTGGTTATCTACAAATCTTTTCTACCTACTCTGAGCTGTTCTAATGTTCTTATGAATCAAATGAACTATTTGTGCCTTCTCTTCTACCAATTCTGGTCACATTTGCTTCATATCACCTACATCATCCCATAAAGCTAGAGTTCGACAATGCTTTCCATATAATGCCAAAAATGGAGCCATCTTTATACTATAATTAAAACTATTATTATAAGAAAATTCAACCAAAGATATATGTTGGTCCTAACATCCATGATAATCCATCGAGAACGCATGTAACATATCCTCCAAGGTCTGAATTTTTCGTTCTGACTACCCGTCTAATTGAGGATGAAAATCTGTACTAAAATTTAATTCAGTACCCAATGACTTTCGAAGGCCTTTCCAAAAATTATAAGTAAACCTGGGATCACGATCAAATACAATGTTGAGGGGAACACAATTCAACCTAACTATCTATTGAACATACAACTGAGAAAGCTTATCTAGAGACAAAGTATCTCAAATAGGAAGGAAATTAGTATATTTAGTCAACCGATCAACAATAACCCAGATGGAATTATTACAATGAGATGTCTTTTGTAATCCCACAACGAAGTCTAGGGATATATTTTCTGTTTTCCACTCTGCAACCGCTAAATAATTAATCATCCCTTTCAGTAATTTATGCTCTGCTTTATTCTGATGACAAGTCAAAAACTTCATAGTAAAATCAGCAATATCTCTTTTCATTCCATCCCACCAGTAATACTCTTGAAGATATTTGTACATCTTAGTACTAACAGGATGAACTGAAAAAGGGGAACTATGAGCCTCACATAAAGACTAATTGTTCAACTATGAATCACAAGTCAGACATAATCATTTCAAAAATCTCAAAACAAAATCATTATCAATGTTAAATTCAGGTTACTAACCCTTTTGAAATAACTCTACCTTTTTGTGCAACTCACTATCATCCTTCTACGCTTTCTTTATATTGTCTTATAAAGATGATTTCTCTAACACCTGAAACAAAACAGAATAATTTCCGGAACCAACACCTTCTATTATAGATTTCATCATATCAAAAACCAATGGATCTTGTACCAAAAAATGTATGGTTAATGAAGAATTAATTTTTCGACTCAAAGCATCAGCCATAATATTTTCTTTTCCCGAATGGTAATGGATCATGCCATCAAAAATCCTTGATCATTTCTAGTCATCTCCTTTTTCTCATGTTTAATTTTTTTGATTGAATATACTCTTAATACTTTTTTGATCATAATATATTTCACAATTTAATCCATACAAATGATGCCTCAAAATTTTTAATGAAAAAACAATAACATCTATTTACAAATTATGTGTAGGGTAATTTAACTCATGAGTTTTCAACTGACCAGAAGCATAAGAAATTATCTTATCATTCTACATGAGGACCAAACCACGTCCTTTCAATGAAGCATCCCTGTAGATAAAAAATTGAAAATCTCTAGAAGGCAGTGCCAAAACTGGAGCATTCACCAATCTTCTATTAAATTTCTTAAAACAATCATCACATTTGTTTGTCCAATTGAACATAAAAACTTTTCTAGATAACATAGTCTTTGGACATGATAACCATGCAAAATTCTAGATGAACCTTTAGTGATAACCTTCCAAATCAATAAAACTATGGATCTCTATTATATTTGTGGGTCTTTTCTAATCTTCAACCACTTTTTCTTTTGCAGGATCAACAGTTATTCCATTTTTTGAAACAATATGACCAATGAATGTAATTTGTCGTAACCAAAACTCACACTTGAGGAATTTCCCAAATAGATTCTTTACTTTTAAGGTTTCCAAGGCAACCTTTAAATGAATTTAATTCCCCTATTTACTTTTAGACTAATACAAAATATCATCAATGAACACATCCACAGACTTATCCAAGAACTCACGGAAAATTCTCTTCATAAGTTCCATGAATAGAGCAGGTACATTGGTTAGCCCAAAAGGAATAAATATAAATTCATAATGGATATATTTGGTACGAAACGATGTCTTTGGAACATCTTATTCCTTTACTTTCAACTGATGGTACCTTGACCCAAAATCAATCTTTGAAAAATATTGAGCTCCCTGGAGCTGATCAAAAAAATCATCGATATGAGGGAAACGGTACTTGTTCAAAATAGTGATGTTATTCAATACTCTATAATAAATGAAATGTCCCCTTGACCCATTTTTATTTTTAACAAAAAAGAAAGGAGCACCCCATGGTGATGTGCTATGTTGAATGAAACATTTATCTAATAAATCATGTAATTGATTCTTTAACTACAAAAGTTCAATTTGAGCCATTAGAAAAGGGTGTTTTGAAATTGGCTTAGCATCAGGAAATAAGTCAATAGTAAATTCAACTTCTTGATCAAGTATTATACCAGTAAACACATCAAGAAGAACATCAAGCTACTCATTTACCACTAGAACATCATTAATCTGAATAGTTTATTTATATTCAACAATATGTGCAAGGAAAAATTCATTTCCATCATTTACTAGTTTCTCACCTTCGTGATATGTAATAAAAAACAAGGGTTATTTCCTTTACAAAAACTAAAAATCTTTCTGAAACGTAAACTTTTTTTCTCTATAGTCAATTTTAGCATGATTAAAAGACATAAAATTCATACCCAAAATAACATCAAACTCTACTAGAGTAAAAACAATAAGGTTTGTAGGTAAATCCTATCATCACACAAGGACAGGAAGGTTCTTATAATTTATTTTTGTCTCATCGTTTCATCCTGGTATTTTTACCATAAGTTCTTGATTCATATCTTGATATGGAATTCACAATTTACTAAAAATATTCTTTGAAATGAATGAATTTGTAGACCCTGAAACAAATAACACAATGGCATAATCTAAACAAACAAACAGAATACCTGATACTACTTCATTTGATGGCCCAACATCTACTGAAGTAGTTGCAAAGGATTTCATTACCCCTTTCTGATTGTATTCTTTCTACTTTACCTTAGTTGAGTTCTTTGTTGGACACTCATTTGCATAATAACACATTTCATTACACTTAAATCATCTTATTGATGGATTTTCATTTCCCGCTTTATCATCTTCCATACAGTTACAAGCAATATGACCTGTCTTACCACACTGGAAGCACTTTCCAGACATTGATAAAAATTCTCCAGGATGCTTCTTAACACACTTCTCACAAGTTGTATGTTTAATTTTCTTACCTATAGGCTTCTTTGATGAATTATTTCCGTTTTCCTGCCAACTGGACTACTTATTTTGATGTTTTTTAAAGAACACATGATCATCGGAAAACTCCATTTCCACATTCTCTGAACATCCAACAAGTTTTTCATAACTTTTGAACTCACGAGAGGCTAATTCTCTTAGATATTGTGGCTTTAGTCCTGAGTAAAATCAATTTATCTTACTATCTAGATCATGGATGAAATTTGGTGCATACCTTTCCAATCATGTGAACTTTTCTTCATAAGCATCCACCGTTTCATCCTCCATCCTCAATTCTATGAATTGTTTTTCTATCCTAAGACGAACCACCTTAGGAAAATATTTCTCATGAAACATACCGTTGAATTAATCCAAATCAATTGAATCAATCTCCAAACTATCCATAAAATATTTCATCATAGACCACCACTGACCAGCTTCACCTTCAAAATGGTAAACAGTGAGACTAACCTTTTTATGTTTTGAACACCCCATAACATCAAAAATATTCTCCAGTGATTTAATACACCCTTCTTCTAGGATAGGTTCAGATGATCCTCTAAATAATGGGGGATGTTGTCTCATGAAATGCTCCACTACTTACATGTTCATCTGTGGTTGTTTTGGATGATATCGTGCATAGATTCCACCAACATTTATAGCCTGAGTCAACTATACCATCACTGAAACAAACTATTCTATTCCGATTCTAACAATCTCTGGTTACTGATTTGGAAGGTTGTCTCCCTCCTAATGTCGTCCCAAAATAGATTCCTTGTTTCCTCTTTGGAAAACCATTCTGAATATAGAAATATCTTATTCTAATCAACATGGTAATTTGTAAATCCTATATCATTTCAATATTAACATAAATTAATTTATGGATACTAATTTAACAATACCCTAACTCCTAAAGTTGTCTAAACCGACCTCTAATACCTTCTATAACGACCTGAACATAAAAAATTACATAATCTTGAATTAAATGAATAATTCACATTGAGGATTTTTTCAGGTAAATAGTTATAGATAATTAGTCCCTAACAATTACATTACATCTCAAAAATACAAAGTGAAGACTCATTCTTAGTTTCCATTTTTTAAACAAAATAAAAACTCTTGGAACAAATTAGCCATGTCTAGTTCCATGTTTTAGACCGCATGAATTTTCCTTGATCTCATCCATATTCCTATTTTTGTTTTTATCATGTGAAAAACATTTCAAAACGTGGGATGATCATAAAAGGCTTAGAAAGGGATACACAAAGAAGGAAACTTGTTAATTTTTCAAAACAACAAGTAAACCATGAAACTATATCATATGTAATACTTTTCACCTTTATGATATAGTGAATACTCTTCACTAAATAAAAAATCATTACTTAACGTTTTTAAACAAAATATTACCATAAAACCAATATAATGAACACATAACATATAAATGTTACTTAGGACATAAACATACTTAAATTGAATAACCATATGGTCGACTTCAACACATATCACTAAATGAAATATCCATACGACTGACTTCCATACCCAATTCATTGGTGGTTATAACGTAACCACCCAACCTAGTTTATCACGACACCACCCGTCATTTGGTTTATCACATGACCACCTGTCAAATGTCCAAGTACCATTCTAAAATCACAACACATACAAAAAATATAAAAGAAATATAAAATTTCCATATTTAAATCATAATATATCTTTTCAATATATCGAACAAGATATTGAAATAATAAATCCATTATCAAAACTATTTTCAATACCAAATACGTAAAGGAGTATATGGTATTAATTTTTATTTTAAAAACATTACGACTTGTTAAGGAAGACATAGATAAAATAAAACTTGTGGTGGTGGAAAATTTCGTTGTGACCGCTTAAGTTAAAAGGATCATTCTTTTTTGTCATCTACTAAAACACATCATAGAAATAAGATTCCATTTGAATGAAATAAAAATTAAAAGGTGTTTATACACAATATAAAATAAAGTCATGTATTAAAACAATGTATGCCTCAATGAAAGTATATTGAGACAAAGTCTCTTACATCGTGTCCCACATGACCCATCCATTCTTTAAATTCCTCAATAATAAACTAAAGATAATTTTGTACTTGCTTCAAAACCTTATTCAAGTTTATTATTTCACTTATATCACTTATTACCATGTTATAAACAATACATAGTCATTTATATTAATAAAAGTCATTTTGTCGATATTTGGTACTTGTGTCAGAAATGGACTTTTTATAATTACATGTTGTTCATGTGGCCAAAAATTCATTATATTCAGGATGATAATCATGATTTGGATATCATATATATCATATATATTAATTATATACATGTATTTATAATATTACATAACACTTTTAAGTATGAAATGAAATCCACCGTTCATGGAGACGGTAAGCCATATGTACGAATTAATGCTACTTCAATTTATATTTCTAATTTTAATTCTATTAAAACATAATGATACATAGAAATAGTATAATTCCAGTGTAATATCATATATAATATCATTAACTCCATCCTTTACACATCCCACATATGGAATTAATGATTAATATCACTTTGAGGGGGCAGTTGTCCGCACTTCCTCAAATTAAATTATCACATTTACCCATAATGGAAACCATAATGGTATGATATAAATGGGAAATATAGAAGCATAAAGAAAAAATAAACATAATATATATCATATATAAATATAGTTCCATCATAATGGCCACCAAGAGAGGCAGTAGGAAATAATTGAACAATCATCGTTTCGTGAGGTGTTAGTTTTCCATCCACAAAAACGTTATGTTCTTCTCCCATTAGATGGAGGTGTTTGTAAGTGTTGTTAGAATCTTCCTCATAACAACATCCTAGTATATTTAGGATACTGGTGTTTTTATAATATTAAGGAATAAAAATATTTTAGGGGGTTGGAGAAGTAAAATAAAAGAAAACAATTTAAGAGAAACGGTTACCTTTAATTTGGGTAACTTCATTTGGTTTGAACCAAAAGGACTTCTTGATGTGCCTTCTACCTAAAGTAAGGATTCTAGGTGGAAGAGAGGGATGTAGGGTGATTAATTGGGTAGGGGTTGGATGAGCCAAAAGTCTTTAGAGGAGTGAGTAATTGGATAGAAGTAGTCTCCTTTTATAAGGGAGAGGAGGGGCTCTTTAGGGAAGTTTGAAACAATTATTTAATTATAAACTTATCTTCAGATTCAATAGGTCCAGAAATCATTAAAGTTGGAGATAATTTAATTCGTTGTCAAAATAAATTCATTAAATATGAATTGGATAGGTGTTGAATGTTATTTTTTTATTTATAATCTTATTTATTTAATTCATTTATTAATGAGGTAAATACAACATCATTATAGTGTCATAAATAATTTAAGAAATTTGATGTCTAAAAATATTAAACAAAATACCACAATGTAGGAAATCATTTTTGATTTCCAAATAATATTTATAATTGAAAAGATAATATATATAAACCTATGTAAAATTTACTTTACTAAAAGATATTTTTAATGTCATTTTTGTCTTCACATTAAATCAAATATTCTAAAGTTTCATTGTCACTCCCATGAGGCTCCATGGGATCCCAAAATCGACACAAGGATGCCCGTCATCGGGAATGACTCATATAATAATTTTAGAACATGTGTTATGCTAATTATGAATAAATATAATATCCATTTTACCTTGAATTACCTTATTTACCTTTAAATGAGGTAATTAAAAGTCAAAAGTTACTATTCACTAATAATTATTTTAATTTTATTGGACCACATTTTACATAATAATAACAACCATGTATGTCTGATTTTTGAAATTCAGTTCACAGAAGTCATAAAATTTCATTTAAATGAAAAAGTCGGTGTTTTAACTACTACTAAGTGGTTTCACTATTCATCTAAAATTGAATTTTTCGGAGAAATAGAAAAAACTCAGCCTAAGCTATACTTGATATTTAGAATTAAAAAATGATTTCTATTTTACCAAATTAAAAAAATAGAAGTTGAATTATTTAATTTAAAATTAATTCTCATTTTCAAAACAAATAGCAGGTTTTTAAAAAACAATATCAATCAAAAGATTTGACACATATTTATGTCCAATTTAAAAATGAAATTAATTCCAATGACCTCTATTGGATTAAATTGTAAAAAAATATTCAAATTTAAATTTAAAACTAATTTAAAATATAATATAACCATATAAATAAATAATATTAAAATGCAGTTTTGAATTAATATACTGTATTTTTCACTATTCATTAAAAATGAATTTTATCAGAAAATTACCAAAATTTTACCCAATGTAAATTTTGATGTCCTGATTATAAAAAAGAATTTTATTTTGTCAAATAGAACATATAAAAGTGAAAAAAAATATTTAAATGGGGTTCTCCATTAAAAGGTGGTAAATCGAAATTTTAGTGAATATTAGAGTATTTATGCTTGAAATCAAATTCTTTTCTTATTTTAAGCGTCAAACATTTATTTGATAAAGGTAAAAACATTTAGAAAACATTTATAATCAAATTTCAGTTTGTTCTATTCATTCCCTTCAATACAACAGCTTGGCGTTAACTACCATTTAAAATAATAATATTATATTATTAGTGTGCAACGTTAGATTTCAAAGAAACTAGTTGTTGCGTATTGGATACGCCATCGAACATAGAATACCCTTTAAAGTTAAATTAATATTTAATTTGAAAATAATAATAATAATGAAAATTGTCTTATTCTTTTTTTATCTGGGATGTACCGACTATAGTAATCTGATTTTTTTTTGTGGGATCATCCGGCTAGCTGGTGTCTTCAATATGGAATACTCAAATTATTATAACAAATTGGTGTAAAATAATAGGCTATGTACTTTAGTATAATGAATTTCCCCAAGGCACCTACAACACATATGAAGGCTATAAATTGTCATCATGTGATGTGATTATATTAACTACAAACACTAATTTCCATGAAGTTATTCTCAAGAAATCCATGATGAATATTATTATGTGATAATCAAGTGAGATTAAATTCACAATCAATACAAAAATTGGGAATCATCTTCTATAATTCATTTCTACTACATCTTATCATTGATCCCTTTCAACCCATGATTTTATTTAATTAGGATATTCTTATGTCTTAACTCTCTCTTTCTCTCTTTTTATTCTTATATCAAATTTATCATATATTATAAAGAGTGTTGAATGTTTTGAAATGGTTTTATAAAAAACTCATTAAAATTCATTTTATCATGAGGTGATGACAATTATTAAATTGAAGTTTTATTATTATCTTTTTTTTTAATTTATACCAAAAAAAATTCAATTATTTTTCGGTTTCTTGGTTTCTATTAGAACAAAGGGATTTCTTCGTTCTATAGGTTATTTTCTACTAATAAATTTAATGGGAGATATAAAAGCCTCACAATAAATCCTAATGGGAGGAGTATTAGGAACTCCTTTTGAGATATTTATAAAATAATTATTCAAAGTGAGTTATGTTAACATCCTTAATATTTTTTCCACTGCACTTATATTTTATGAATACAAGGGAGATAATACCCTTCAATTTCCCATGAATATATCAGAACCAAAACATAAACACAAAACCCACAAAAAATATTTTGACATATAAATTTATGGTAATGAAAGACCCCAAATAAGGAACAATTCCATCATCACTCCTTTGTAATTGACAAAAAACACCATCAACTCACAAAAACCCTATATAATATTGTAATTACTTCAATAATCACCAACTCCATACAAAAATAATGAAATGTTTATATATATATATATGAGTGAGAATATAGGTATAAAAATTGGGATCCACACTAATAAATCTTTTGAATATGTTAGGGATGTGTACAATAGTCTTAATTAATAAATAGAATAATAATAACGCCACCTAAACTGGGTAAAATATTTTCACATCTTGAATAAGGCATGGTCCCCAAGTTGAAAATAAAAGTAAGTGAACTAATAATATAATACTTTATAATATGTGAACTTGAATACCATATTCCCATTGAACTAGTAAACATAAACCAAATGACTAATTTACTGGTGCTCTCATCTTCTATTTTAATCATAATGCACATATGTTCTAAAACATCACATCCAAAATCTCCCAACTATAGTTTTACCATCATCAAATAACTATAATAAGAATGTAAATCCGTGTACCATCACAAAACATCTAAATACCAATTTTACCATTACCATCATAGTATAGGAATAATTTCAATATAATAATCATAACCCATTAGATACTGAATACATATATACACTCTAACAATAAGTCCCCAAAATTGTGAATACACATATATTTTAAATGAGATCCACCACACCTCATATGAGTAAATATCATTTCACTCTAATACACAATTTCCCAAAAATTTAAACATACCAATTACTCTATAATGACATTGTGGGGGTAGGGGAGTAGTAATCCATTTGAAACATCAAAAACTATGATTTTTTGAAATAACCAGGACCGAAGGACAAATAAGGGCATCAGTTATCCATAAAAACATTAGTGCTATTGTATTATAAATAATATAAGAAATGATATAAATAGAACATAACCACTATAGGTAACACCCATACATCAATAAATTTATCTATATATAATTTCCCACATGAAAAAATAGGTTATTTTAATGACAACTAGAAAACTATACGCTCCTTATAACATAAGAAGTGAATTTCAATGTTGTCACTAATCATAATTTAATAATCAATTACCATGGTTACATCGGTGAACTAATCATATTATAATTTTAGAACTTTGAAAATTCCTCATATTCAAATATTTAATTCCACTTTTCATATTTATTATTCAAAATAAATGATTATTAAATTTTATATATCATTAATAAACATCAAAAGTAATCATATTCCATTTTTATATTTAACTATATAACATAAACCATTAAAACCTCGTTAATTCATTAGTAAATTATATCCATAATTATTCACATTAATAATCCATATACTTAAATGGATATCATTTTTGAGATCAAAATGTTAAATTTATTATAGTGTGTATTTTGGATTCTAGCGAAATTGAAGGCTTTTGGATGAATAATGATTTTTTGACAATTATAATTTATTTTCATTCTAATTGTATATTAGATTTTATTATGGAGCATTTTTAAGTTACATTGATTACAAATAATCGAATTAGTTCAATGAGAATCATTTTTCCATTTGATTCGGCTATACAATTATATTTATTCTAAACTAAAATAAATATTATTATTTCATTTGAAATAATTATACTACAATTAATTTCTACAAATTATAAAAATTTAACGACAAAAAATGGATCACATATTCCATCCAATGGCCAGAAGGCCTTCATTTTTTATTGATTTTTTGATAATCCACCTTTTAAGGGCTGAGGTGGAACCCTTACAAGGCCCTTAGGCTTAAGTATTACATGGCCCATAGGCATTAGAAGAATTAAATTTCATTAGGATTTCAAAAATTACATACAACCTAGACTAACAACTTAGAACTGCTCATCCCCAGCATCTTCATCGTGAAATCATCACCCCACATTCGCATGGTTGTTCAACTAGGCATTCCCGTGCCTGCAAAGGCTTGTCCCGATGGCAGGTTCCATACCCTCTCATTCATGTAATCTATTTAGATTCTACTATGGTGAAATCTCCTTTTCTCATCCTCCTTATAGAGCGTGTTCCTTATAGGTTGTCTCGTTTTCATATTCACTTAAGGTGGCCAGAAGGCCTTGAGGTGGCCTGAAGGCCATACGGACTCGAACGCTTGGGTGGCCCGAAGGCCTTAAAGGACTTTGGGACCAAATCGGTGGCCCGAAGGCCCAAACAAGGTCATATTCATGGCTGATATTGTGCCAAATAGTACTTAATATAGTTTCCACTACAGTACCTGCTACAGTACTATATAGTTCCTGGTAGAGTACTACTACAGTACCCAGAAATTATGGCTTCGCCTAGATTTGATCATGGGTCACTTGGATACACTTACGGAGTCCTTACCAACTGGGCTAAGACTCATGTTCATGGATCACATATTTGAAATTAATATGTTCATATTTAGTAGTTCACTCAATTTCAATTATTTCATTATTAATAGTAACTCCAGTGAGAACTTTAAAACCATAGTAATGTGGTAAAATGTGTAAACTATGGTTTACACATAATAAAAATGTCATAAAATAGCATCCTAATTCTTAAAAGATGAGGTTATTTCAACCCTTTTCACATTAGGATAAAAATTGTTTTCTTTAATTTACATATATCCCTGAGTAAGACACTTATAATATTTAATAGTTATAAATAATTACATTTTTTCCACTCACCTCACTTATAATAAGGAATATCATATCCTCTCTTGTTAACATCAATTAATCCATTTATCATGACCGTGAGCTTCCCAAATACCTTCCCAAAAACTCTTCACTGATTCCTAAAGGTATTTTTCTCACCAAAACAACACATTAAGAAATATTGAAGTTTAATCTAAGCGATGTTACCAAATGAAGATGAATATAATCTTTCTGAGATTTATCATGTTCTTTTCATATTAATCATCCTAAAAATATTAAATAAAAATCATAAAATATTTTTATAATTATATTATACATACCAATATGTTGTTATATTACTCATACATCCATTTTCTATCTCCATTCCATCATGTGTAACATTAGAACATCACTCGTTCATACATACAGTCTACTATCTCCACAGAGTAGTGTAATTAATTTTTCATCACCACATTGTTGGGATGGTTATAAAGATGCGATTAGTGGATATTCGAATATTTATGATCTAATTATTATTCTATTAATATAATATAACATATACAATATTACCCATCCATCCGTTTGAGAATTATAAATTTGATAGTGGGTACTTGTATACTACCACCTCCAAAAATCGTGATCTGTTTTTTAATTAAAACAATGCATAAATGATTATAAAATTTTATATAACGAAAAAAATATTCAAGACAATAATAACATTATAGAGATTATGAACCAATTTCATTACTTCATTAACTGTATCTAATATATCAAAGTAATTTGATATAAATTTACTGATCATCCATCTATGGTCAATCTAAACAATAACCATGAAATAAATGGATGTAAATATAATATAATAGTAAATAAAAAGAATTATAAACTAAAATGGATCTTACTAAAGTATTTAATAAATTTAAATTGATTATTAAGGATGATATAAAAAAATTCTAAGATGAGGTATTAGGTATGGGTTTATTCTATAATCAAATTTTTATTTGTAGTTCTTTATGCTTAAATTTACAATTAAAGAAATTATAAGTTATATAAAATTTTAAATACATATATTTTATTCTAATACGGTTATATATATGTTATGTTTTAAATTTAATTTAATCCTTTTTAAATTAATATTATCAAGAAAATTTATTTTAAAACAACCATTATTTCTACTTTGGTCAAAAAACAATGTTTATTTTCTAGAATTGATTTCAATAAAATTCCAACCTATTATGAAATGATTATTTAATTTCATTTTCAACTATATGTTACTTCATTACTAATATTCAAAACGAATCTTCTTATATTTTTTCATATGAGGTGCCTTTGAAATTTTACTGATGGAAAAAATGAGGATATCTATAATTATTTAATGAATAAACAGTTTTTATCATCACCATAATTATTATTTTTAATGATGATTCCTTTACAAAATTTTCTAGTTATTTTATAGAAAAATATTATAAAAACAGTCTATAAATTTTTATTTTAAATTATAATAAAAATTATTTTATTCTTTATCTTTCAATGAAAGAATCAAATTTTTTTTAAACATATTTTTATTATGTTTAATGTCCTCCTACATTTCATATTACCTACTGGAGATATACTATAATGATATCGTACACCTTATTTGTCTATATGGATTACGATCTTCCTGTTCTCCATATTGATTGTGTATATATTCTAATTTCATATACCAGATTTGAATACCAAGGTTTCAATTTATAAAGTATTAAATTTTTTATTCATTTTTTCTGAGACAAATGAATTGGACTTAATAATTGATGGGTGGGACCCATTATGGCACAACAATGCACTGATAGATCTCAAGAGAAAAACTAGTATTAATATTTGGCATGTGCCTAACCTATTTATTTTTGTTTTCTTTTCATGATACTCTAATGATATGTTTATGGTTCCTAGTATAATACATTCCATCATTTTGAAACTAGTTTTTAGTTACTATTTAATTAATTATTTATAATAACTTCCATGTATATATTACAAAATTTTCATATATGTTATATGCGATATTTCATTATTATTATTCTCTAATATAATATTCATGAATTATTTTCTAGATGATAATTTTTATTGTTTCATTCCTACAATATGAATCATGGAAAATATGTTATTAATTTTTTTCCATTTATAAATATACAAATAACGTGTCATTGAACATTTTTTTAGATATACAAGAACAGATAATGATGGTATCACTTGAATTTATAGTGTTTATATTTTCAAATATAATGTGAGAATCATGTATGTATCTATTTTCTTTAGAATAAAAAAAATCGATCGTTTAGGATGTGGTCTCTTGTATCATGATGTAATGTATAAAAATAACCACCACCTCTGAGTTACTGGAGTTAGGGTGATTGAGTTGGAATCAAAATAATTTTATTACAGAACATGGGATCTAGATTTATAAAAAATATATATTAAAGAATAGGAAAAATGATTGATTATAGGGTTTATGATTTATTGTATTATAATATAATGATGTTTTTGTAAGAAAAAGAATTTTTGGATTCTTAATAATTTTGTCCTTTTCTCGAAACTGGTAAGTGGGTGTATCTGTGGCCCAAATACACCTAGGGTAAAACACCCTAAAAAGTCTGGTTGAGTATCAAATCGTTCATCTCTTACTACATGATGAGTGGGATAAACACTTCTCACCAAGAAAGACAACCCCATTGGATATTTTTTGGTTTATTCATAAAATCTTTTCGAACCAGTGTGAAATATTTTAAAATATTATTATGATTTTATTATATTAAAAATCGTTATTACTCATATGATAAAGATATTATCTATATAATTTTTTTTATTTATATGACTTTTTACACAAAATTTTTAATTATAGATTATATTTTAAAATTTAAAATGATATGATATAATTAGTTATATTCCATTATTTAGAAATAGATCTCAGAAAAAGGATTGGAAACAACATTAATAAACACAAATAATTTATGTCTTCCCCAAAGAATCAGTAGCATGAATTTGACTATAGTGATGAATAAATTAGAACAATATCAGGGATGATGAGTGAGGTTATGATTGGGAATATATTGTCTCGATAATACTCTATATTTTATTTGGATTTTTAGTTCACAAATAGCCCTATTTTTTCAAATTAACTTTTACTATGTGTGATATATAGGAATTTAAATTCTATTTAAATAAATTTTTCCTTAAGGGACTGATTCTGGAAACACTGTTTTCATCCCTACGTTATGCTAGAAAGATAACGTTTGTGTACGGTATCAAGACTACATTATGACCCAGAGCTTATTTCTGGATTAGCATCCTTACTTTTGGAAATTTGACACATGCATTAATCAAAAGCCCCACGTCGGAGTCTGGTTTTATTATTCGGAACCCTATACTCAAGAAAGTTGAATTTATTTTTAATCATTTCTATGTTCGAGATTTTATGTGGACAAGAATAAATGTATGGATTCTCATCCCTAAGTTACTTCTGTTCCCTAAATTACATGTTGATGAAAATAGGGTTAAGGAACCATAAATTGGAAGGAACTCTTTACTATGCAACGGAACCCTACAATATGCAATGGATCCTTAGGCTATGCAATTGAACCATACACTATGCAATGGAAACCTATGCTATGAAATGGAACCCAATGTTATATAGATTAATCATACATTGTGTTCTCAATGGAGAAGTCTTTCAAGACGTGTTTTAAATCTGATAATACTACAATAATCATGTCAGAATTTCAAATCAAATCACTGATCATTTTTATTGTTTCAATGAACCGAGCTCATCGAAGAAGATCTATACTAGTCTTAAGTAAAGTTACCACTCTACTATTCAATTGAAATTATATTATCTACTACATATTTTCATATAGAATAATAAAACTACATATTCACATAAATTACAATGGATGTTAAAATCCATAATTATGAATACCTTTTTTCAAAATTCATAATTCACCCCAACTCTTTTTTATTTGTATATTCCGACCTAAAAATTGGTACCTAATGGTATATTTTTTGTAAGTATATAAAAAGATAAAAATTATATCATCTATACAATGATGGAAATGACTGATCCTAGATATGGAATGTCAATGGTATGTTCTCCATACATAAATTGTGAAAATTGTGGATGTGAGAAATCAAGGATGATTATCTATATAATGAATCTTAGATTTAGAGTTCATTCAAAAATCATACTCCATATAAATTTCCTAAAATATAAAATACATTGGATGCTACCCAGAAACTAAAAATGAATTGAATTCAAAAGCTATGAATGATATTATTTATTGTATCGATCCGAATGATTTCAATAGTATTTCACAATGTTCTAATACATATTAAATGTAGAAACCCATTGCAATTTCATATAAAGGAATAGATAATGTAAGACAGATGAGGTATGATGTTTGACACCTTTAGAATATTCAATGGAGATATAATTAGTCATATGGAATGAAGGATCCTAGATATTATCAACATTACTACAGCCATATGAGAACCCATCAAAAAAAGATGATCCAGATTTAACACACTCATAGTACTTCCCTCAAAATGGAATGACATATCTGTTACAATTAAACAATCATCATTCGTCAAATATCTGATGATAAAATAACTAATTTGTTCACGGATGATGAATGAATAAGAAATAAAATATGAATATGGAGATCATATTAATATAGTGAATAAATAAAATATTGCTCTGAATATGATGTCTAAGAAGAACAACAGTGAAATAAATTATAAAGTCCAAGAATTTAGATTCCAAAAAATCTAAAATGGAAATGGCTCGCCTTGCCAGAATATTAAAAAAGTTATATGAGAAGAATAGGGGATTTATAAAATCCTTCAGAAAGGATGAAGAACAACCAAGGGAAGTTGGATGTTATGAATTTAAAAAATCAGGTCATATTAGACCAGACAACCCTGAACTGAAATATGGAAGGAAAAGTATAGAAAATAGATATAATAATAATGTTGATTATGAGCACAAACATAAAGGAGAATTGAAATCCACATGGGGTGTGTCTGAAGATGTAACACCCCAGGTAAATAAAGAATATACATTTTCATATTTATCCATATTTGTGAATAAAATATTAATATGACTTTAAAGGGGATGCAATGCTTGATGGCGTACCCAACACGCAACAACGAGTTTCTTGGGAATCTTATGTTGCACTCTAATAATAAAATAATATTATTTTAAATGGTAGTTAACATGTAGCCATTGTATTGGCGGGAATGGATAGAAATAACTAAAATATGATTATATATGTTTTTTTAATGTTTTTTACATTTATCCAATAAAATCTAAAGGCTTAAAATACGGAAAGAAATCAATTCTAGGATTTTATACCCTAATTTTCACTAAAGGTTCACTTATCACCTTTTGATGGAGAACTGTCATTAAATATAGTTTTGATCCCTCTTATAAATTATTTTGGACCAGATAGAACTCTTCTTTAGAATTTGGACATCAAAATTTACTTTGTGTAAATTTTTGGTATCTTTTTTATAAAGTTCATTTTTGAATGAATAGTGTAAAATGTTGTATTTTAATTCAAAACCTCTTTTTAATCTAATTTATTTATATGATTAGATTATCTTTTGAATTGGTTTTAAAGTTAAATTAGAATATATTTTTACCATTTAATCCAATGGTGGTCATTGGAATTAATTTTACTTTGAAATTAGACTTAAACTGGTGTCAATCTTTTGATACTTATTGTTTTATAAAAACACGCTCTTTGCTCTGAAAGCGGGAATTAATTATTAAATTAATTAATGTGACTTATATGTTTTGAATTTTGTAAAATAGACTTAATTTTTTAATTCGGAATATCAAAAATAGCTTAGCGTGAATTTTTGGTAATTTTCTGAAAAACATCAATTTTTGATGAATAGTGAAACCACTAAGTGGTAATTATAAAAGATGATTTTTCGTTTAAATGAAATTTTACCACTTATGTGTTTTAAATTTCAAAAATCTGACATACATGGTTGTCATTACGAAGTAAAATGTGGTTCAATGGGATAAAAATAATTTTTTGGTGAATAGTAACTTATTATGTTTTTAATCGCGTTTAGTGGTAATTAGTGTAGTTTAAGGTAAAAATAATGATTTAATAAAATTAAATGAACTTGACACATGTCCCAACCACATTGGTTGTGTCATGGCCGACCATGACAAGCCATGGGTCAACTTGGGGACCCCATGGATCCACTTTTGTTGGGAAATGACATAAATTACTTTTTATTTAATGTTAAAGTGAAAATGACACAAACATAATATGTTTTGCGAAAACAATTTTTAAGTGGGGTCATACAAGTTGAAATTTTGATTATAAATAGTCATTGGAAAGATAAAAAGATTTCCTATATCATATTAGTTTTTTATAATTTTTAGAAATTAAAGAAATTAAATTATTTATGACATAATAATGATGCAGTGATGACATCATTATTTGACGATTTAATTAAAATGGAAAGATAATGCAAAATCTACAACCTACACATGGCCAAAACCAATTGGATGAGTGTATTTAGATGCCTTATCACCTTATCCAAAAATTATATCAATGTGGGACCTTTTTAAACTGAAACATATTTTCAAATAAATTAATATTTCTTACTTTCCAAAAGTGCCCCTCCTCTCCTCTTATAAAAGACCCCCACCTCTACCTCTTTTCCCACACTCCTCAAGACTTTGGCTCGTCCAAACCCTTCCAATTTACTCTCTCCACATCCCTCCCCTAATCCTAGAGGTTTCCCTTTGGGCATAATACTTACAAAGGATGCCTTTAGGCTCAAATCAAAAGGAGTTACACTTTTAAAGGTAATTCATTCTCTCATGTTCATTTGTTTTATTTTGCTTCTCCAACCCCCTAAACTCTTTTTATTTACTTATTTTGTAACAACACCAGTATATTAAATATACTATGATGTTTTTATAGGATTTATTTGAGCTACACTCTCACACAACTACATCAAATGGTTAAAGAACATACGGTTTCCGTGGATGGCGAAATTCTGCCTCCCGAAACGATGATTGTTCAATACTCATTTAACACCTTCAAAGGTGGCCATTGTGATTTCACTATTTTTATATATGATATATAATATGTTTATGTTTTACTTATGATTCTGTATTTTTCATTTGTGTCTTACCTTTATGGTTTCCATTATGGGTAAACGCGATATCTTCATTTAAGGAAGTGCGGACTACCGCCCCCTCAAAGTGATTTGATTCGTTAAATAACATATGTGGGATGTATAAATAATGGAACTATGATATTATATATATACTGGAATTATAATATACCTTTATATCATTATTATTCAATTCTATAAAATACGAAATAGAAATGAAAGTAGCGTTCATGCGTACGTACGGCCTACCGTCTCCATGAACGGTGCATTTCATTCCTTACCTCTAAATGATTATGTAATGTTATAAATACATGTATATGCTGGATATATATGAAATATATGATATCTACATCATGAATAAAATTATTGATATAATAAACATTTGGCCACACGAACAACATGTAATTGTAAGAAGTCCACTTTCGACTTAAGAACCAAATATCGACAAAACAAACATTATTAACATAAATGATTAAATAATGTTTATAACATTGAAATAAGTGATCTAGAAGGAATAATGAAATATAAAAAGGTTCTTAATAAAGTGGAAATTAACTCAAGTTTATTATTCAGGACGTTAAAGAACGATCGAGTCAAGTCGGACCCGAGGTAAGGGATCCTACAACTCTCTTTCTTTTTAAGTACACTCTTTTATGTAATTTCTTTTAAGCTCATCTTTCTTATGATTGGGATGTTATTTTAAATTAATCCTACTGTAATTTTTATGTTCATGTGATGAGAGACCCTATTCTCTCTCATCAATCCTTTTGGAAGTTTTCTGTGGCGTCGTTAGGCTGCCGAGTTTTCGTAAGGGATTTTTCATCTCACTTTTATCCCCGTGAGATTTATGCTACATTTGCCACAATTTCCTTTGAGTGGTGTATGTACTGCCCATTATTCTACTCTTTGTGTAATATAATTTCGTTTATGAGTATTTACATCAATGATTTATTTCCCTTCTTTCATGGGGTGTATGTTTTGAAAGATACCCAAGTCGGTAAGGGAACCATTCACCCTCCTCTTTTTAAAAGTCTTCTTTTATTGGGTCTTTTAATTTACATATTGTTATTTTGGGATATGTTCTCATATATCCGTAATGATGTAAATTTTGTGTCCAAGTGATGAGATACTCTTTTTATCTCTCATCAACTCATTTTGATGTGACGCCGTAAGGCTGTCAAGGGAACTTGTTAACCCAATTTCGATTTCTTTGGGTTGAACATGTAGTCATTGAATATGTCATCCATTGAATATGTGTGAATGGCCTTTTATTGTTTTACACTTAATATCCACTTATATTGGGTGTATTTATATTTGTCACACATATTTTTGAGATTGATTTGTCCTTAATTTAATGATACCTTCTTTATAAGGGATTTCATCACATTTGACATTTCTATTGAGGGTTCATTGTTGTTATGCACCAATTAACTCTTATATGGTGTATATACTGTCCTTTGGTATATTATATCATGAATCCATTTATTCTCATGATATTATAAAGTTCTTATTAAATGTTATTCCTCAATTATTGTATTCAAGTGTCTCTAATTTTGGTAAAAACCCTTTTGACCAAAATATCGCTTCAAATGTCTTAATGATTTGTTCTTATTAATATCCATGTTTTAAAAATGGTTTTAAGGATTTATTTATATGGATATTAATGGTTTAAAATGTTAAAAGCTTCAAGGTGGTATGGGACACTTTGATTCAAAATTCTCCTTATTAAATGTTTTAAATGGTTTTGAAAATGGGTTTTAATGGATTCATTATTTCAATATCCTAAAATGTAATATTGTGATTGAAATGTGGAAATGTTATGTTTCCTTTATTCATGTTTTATGTGATACGATTATGTTATGGTTCTTGGGCATTGTTATGAAGAACGGGTGGTTCCGTGATAACCTAAGGGCGGGTGAGCCCGATATAGCTCTCCAATGCATTGGGTAACGCGAAGGAGTGAAACGTTAAGGTTTCTCCGAAGAGATTTAGGGAATATACTGTGATGGGTATTCCAAACGTAACCAAGAGGGTTACTCCCTACGTAAGAATGTTATGAATTCCTCAAGTTACCTTTATGTCTTATGATTTCTATGTTTTATTCATGATTTGATGAGGTAGGTTAAAGTGCTTATGTTTTATGGGTAAATTATGATTTCATTCTTATGTATATATGAACTCATGTTTCCTTTCCATATATTTATATCCCTTACTGAGCTTTTTATGCTCATCCCAAGTTTTTGAAATGTTTTTCAGGTCAAGGGAAAGGTACATGATATGATGATAGAGTCAAGGATGTGTTAAGAAAGAATCCATGTTTTATTTTCAATATGTTTCTGTTGATGGGATGAATGAATACGGTCTTTTATGTAACCACTTTGTTTAAATGTGGAATGTAATGCAAGTTTCATGATCTAATTCTCTAAAACTCTAAACCTGAAAATATCCTCAATGTGTAATCTTGTAATAACTCAAGATTAAGTAAGGTTTAAGGCTGGGGCCTTATAGTTGGTATCAGAGGTCGGTTTAGATAACTTTAGAGGTTTGGGTATTCTCTAAGCACAAGTGACATTACCATAATGGTTAGGATTTCAGAAAGAGTACTCGTTTTAGATAAAGTGAATGAGAAAGTATATATTAGTGTTTATCTTAGTCATTAGTACATGATGGTTGTGTTGATATACTCACACTGACATTTTTGGTTTTAGTAAATGGCTGGATCTAGCAGGCACCAATGTGACAATGGGTTTGAAGGAAACTGTGGTGGTTCTCTGATTAAGAGACTGGATGAGATGGGGGATTCAATGAGGAATCTCATGGTTGTTCTAAACCAACTATCAAGGAGTCATGATCAACCACCTCAACCTTGGTGAGTTCTCTAATGCATCATGTACGAGATGGCTAACTCGATGTGGAAATTCAGGTAATAATTATTAAGGTAACCATTAGGGTTTATATGATCCTTACTTTTGAGGTAATTATGGGTTATTATATGTTATGATGGAAAATTAAAGGCATGAGATAAACTTGAGGTTAAAATATGTTATGATCATCTTTGAAGATTTTATCTCATTTCGGGGATTGTTTTAAGAATTATATAGTTTTGGAAAAAGGACAACACGCAGACCGTGTGACTTCCCATCGTGTCGGATAAAGCTGTGGGAATCGATCCCACAACCAAAGTGCGACTGGTATTTATTGCCTACCACTGGACTACGTGAAGTCCCTGGTTAGTTTGACGGATTCTTTTTGGTTATATGATTTTATGAATTAAGAGTAAGTTGATTTTGGGTTATTTATGAAAATGATTAACCTATCATGGAGGATATGTGATTAGGTTAATTACCTTTCAATACGAGACTTTAGGAGCAACTGATGTTGATTGGAGATAAATGTTACGATTTAACTTGGAAGACTATGTGACTAAATCCTTCAAATATCTGGGTTTCAATCTTAGATTGGTTTACTTTGAAGAATTTTATGTACAAATTGTTTATCAGATGGTCCTCGTTGAACTTTGGGTTTTGTTGGAAAAATTTTGGAGATTAAGCATGGATTTTCTTTTTAATGGGTTATCCTTTTCTGGATTATCTGACCTTGTACTAACGTTTTTGGTTTTGGTTCTGGTTAAAGCCTAAAGACATAGGATGTACATAGTTCTCTTTTGTGGATTAGGTGATTCTCTAGAAGTTGATTATAGTACTCTTAGTGCGAACAAGTCTCCCTAAATACTCGTCTTTTGGAAAAAAAATATGAGTTTGATTAAGGTATCTAGTAAAAGTTGAAAGTCAACATGATAAGTGATTATTTTTCCTTATGAATAAATTCCTCAATAAAAAGTAACTTAAAACAAAAATGTTGTCTATTAACTTTTCCTACTAGGGAATCGAATACCGTTTAACCCATCACAAGTTTGTGATTTTCTCGTGGTTAACTTTCTCCTAAACGTGTTTTCTATCACTCTCCATCAGAACATGACCCTTTGTTTTTTCCTCCATGTCAATATTTTCATACTTGGAATCCTATTATGGGTTAACTCGGGTATTCTCTGTGCTTATCTTTCTTTATTTTAAAGTGGTTGTTTTACCGACTCTTCTTCCGATGCGGGACTTTCAAGGATGTTTCCAAGCGCAATTTTAAAATTGCGAGGACGCAATTCCCTAAAGGCGGAATGGATGTAACGCCAAAGGTAAATAAAGAATACACATTTTCATATTTATCCATATTCGTGAATAAAATATTAATATGACTTTAAAGGGGATGCAATGCTCGATGGCGTACCCAACACGCAACAACGAGTTTCCTGGGAATCTTATGTTGCACTCTAATAATAAAATAATATTATTTTAAATGGTAGTTAACATGTAGCCGTTGTATTGGCGGGAATGGATAGAAATAACAAAAATATGATTATATATGTTTTTTTAATGTTTTTTACATTTATCCAATAAAAGCTAAAGGCTTAAAATACGGAAAGAAATCAATTCTAGGCTTTTATACCCTAATTTTCACTAAAGGTTCACTTATCACCTTTTGATGGAAAAATGTCATTAAATATAGTTTTGATCACTCTTATACATTATTTTAGACAAAATAAAACTCTTCTTTAGAATTTGGACATCAAAATTTACTTTGTGTAAATTTTTGGTATCTTTTTGATAAAGTTCATTTTTTAATGAATAGTGTAAAATGTTGTATTTTAATTCAAAACCTCTTTTTAATCTAATCTATTTATATGATTATATTATCTTTTTAATTGGTTTTAAAGTGAAATTAGAATATATTTTTACCATTTAATCCAATGGTGGTCATTGGAATTAATTTCACTTCGAAATTAGACTTAAACTGGTGTCAATCTTTTGATACTTATTGTTTTATAAAAACACGCTCTTTGCTCTGACAGCGGGAATTAATTATTAAATTAATTTATGTGACTTATATGTTTTGAATTTTGTAAAATAGACTTCATTTTTGAATTCGGAATATCAAAAATAGCTTAGGGTGAATTTTTGGTAATTTTCTGAAAAACTTCAATTTTTGATGAATAGTGAAACCACTAAGTGGTAATTATAAAAGCTGATTTTTCATTTAAATGAAATTTTACCACTTATGTGTTTTGAATTTCAAAAATCCGACATACATGGTTGTCATTAAGAAGTAAAATGTGGTTCAATGGGATAAAAATAATTTTTTGGTGAATAGTAACTTATTATGTTTTTAATCGCGTTTAGTGGTAATTAGTGTAGTTTAAGGTAAAAATAATGCTTTAATAAAATGAAATGAACATGACACATGTCCCAACCTCATTGGTTGTGTCATGGCAGACCATGAAAAGCCATGGGTCAACTTGGGGACCCCATGTATCCACTTTTGTTGGGAAATGACATAAATTACTTTTTATTTAATGTTAAAGTGAAAATGACACAAACATAATATGTTTTACGAAAACAATTTTTAATTGGGGTTATACAAGTCTAAATTTTGATTATAAATATTAATTGGAAAGCTACAAAGATTTCATATATCATATGATTTTTTTTATAATTTTTAGACATTAAAAAAATTAAATTATTTATGACATAATAATGATGCAGCGATGACATCATTATTTGACGATTTAATTAAAATGGAAAGATAATGAAAAATATACAACCTACACATGGTCAAAACCAATTGGATGAGTGGATTTAGATGCCTTATCACCTTATCCAAGAATTATATCAATGTGGGTCCTTTTGAAACCGAAACACATTTTCAAATAAAGTAATATTTCTTACTTTCCAAAACTGCCCCTCCTCTCCTCTTATAAAAGGCCCCCACCTATACCTCTTTTCCCACACTCCTCAAGCCTTTGGCTCGGCCAACCACTGCCCATTTACTCTCTCCACATCCCTCCCCTCATCCTAGAGGTTTACCTTTGGGAAGAATACTTACAAAGGAAGCCTTTAGGATCAAATCAAAAGGAGTTACACTTTTAAAGGTAATTCATTGTCTCATGTTCATTTGTTTTATTTTGCTTCTCCAACCCCTAAACTCTTTTTATTTACTTCTTTTGTAACAACACCAGTATATTCAATATACTAGGATGTTGTTATAGGATTTATTTGAGCTACACTCTCACACAACTACATCAAATGGTTAAAGAACATACGGTTTCCGTGGATGGCGAAATTCTACCTCCCGAAACGATGATTGTTCAATACTCATTTAAAACCTTCAAAGGTGGCCATTATGATGTCACTATTTTTATATATGATATATAATATGTTTATGTTTTACTTATGCTTCTGTATTTTTCATTTGTGTCTTACCTTTATGGTTTCCATTATGGGTAAACGCGATATCTTCATTTAAGGAAGTGCGGACTACCGCCCCCTAAAAGTGATTTGATTCGTTAAATACCATATGTGGGACGTATAAATAATGGAACTATGATATTTTATTTATACTGGAATTATAATATACCTTTATATCATTATTATTCAATTCTATAAAATACGAAATAGAAATGAAAGTAGCGTTCATGCGTACGTACGGCCTACCGTCTCCATGAACGGTGCATTTCATTTCTTACCTCTAAATGATTATGTAATGTTATAAATACATGTATATGCTGGATATATATGACATATATGATATCTAAATCATGAATAAAATTCTTGATATAATAAACATTTGGCCACACGAACAACATGTAATTGTAAGAAGTCCACTTTCGACTTAAGAACCAAATATTGACAAAACAAACATTATTAACATAAATGATTAAATAATGTTTATAAAATTGAAATAAGTGATCTAAAAGGAATAACGAACTATAAAAAGGTTCTTAATAAAGTGGAAATTAACTCAAGTTTATTATTCAGGACGTTAATGAATGATCGAGTCAAGTCGGACCCGAGGTAAGGGATCCTACAACTCTCTTTCTTTTTAAGTACACTCTTTTATGTAATTTCTTTTAAGCTCATCTTTCTTATGATTGGGATGTTATTTTATATTAATCCTACTGTAATTTTTATGTTCATGTGATGAGAGACCCTATTCTCTCTCATCAATCCTTTTGGAAGTTTTATGTGGCGCCGTTAGGCTGCCGAGTTTTCGTAAGGGATTTTTCATCTCACTTTTATCCCCGTGAGATTTATGCTACATTTTCCACAATTTCCTTTGAGTGGTGTATGTACTTACCATTATTCTACTCTTTGTGTAATATACTTTCGTTTATGAGTATTTACGTCAATGATTTATTTCCCTTCTTTCATGGGGTGTATGTTTTGAAAGATACCCAAGTCAGTAAGGGAACCTTTCACCCTCCTCTTTTTAAAAGACTTCTTTTATTGGGTCTTTTAATTTACATATTGTTATGTTGGGATATGTTCTCATATATCCTTAATGATGTAAATTTTGTGTCCAAGTGATGAGATACTCTTCTTATCTCTCATCAACTCATTTTGATGTGACGCCGTAAGGCTGTCAAGGGAACTTCTTAACCCAATTTCGATTTCTTTGGGTTGAACATGTAGTCATTGAATATGTCATCCATTGAATATGTGTGAATGGACTTTTATTGTTTTACACATAATATCCACTTATATTGGGTGTATTTATATTTTTCACACATATTTTTGAGATTGATTTGTCCTTAATTTAAGGATACCTTCTTTATAAGGGATTTCATCACATTTGACATTTCTATTGAGGGTTCATTGTTGTTATGCACCAATTCACTCTTATATGGTGTATATACTGTCCTTTGGAATATTATATCATCAATCCATTTATTCTCATGATATTATAAAGTTCTTATTAAATGTTATTCCTCAATTATTGTATTCAAGTGTCTCAAATTTTGGTAAAAACCCTTTTGACCAAAATATCGCTTCAAATGTTTTAATGATTTGTTCTTATTAATATCCATGTTTTAAAAATGGTTTTAAGGATTTATTTATATGGATATTAATGTTCTAAAATGTTAAAAGCTTCAAGGTGGTATGGGACACTTTGATTCAAAATTCTCCTTATTAAATGTTTTAAATGGTTTTGAAAATGGTTTTTAATGGATTCATTATTTCAATATCCTAAAATGTAATATTGTGATTGAAATGTGGAAATGTTATGTTTCCTTTATTCATGATTTATGTGATACGATTATGTTATGGTTCTTGGGCATTTTTATGAAGAACGGGTGGTTCCGTGTTAAACTAAGGGCGGGTGAGCCCGATACAGCTCTCCAATGCATTGGGTAATGCGAAGGAGTGAAACGTTAAGGTTTCTCCGAAGAGATTTTAGGGAATATACTGTGATGGGTATTCCAAACGTAACCAAGAGGGTTACTCCCTATGTAAGAATGTTATGAATGCCTCAATTTACCTTTATGGCTTATGATTTCTATGTTTTATTCATGATTTTATGAGGTAGGTTAAAGTGCCTATGTTTTATGGGTAAATTATGATTTCATTCTTATGTATATATGAACTCATGTTTCCTTTCCATATTTTTATATCCCTTACTGAGCTTTTTATGCTCATCCCAAGTTTTTGAAATGTTTTTCAGGTCAAGGGAAAGGTACATGATAAGATGATAGAGTCAAGGATGTGTTAAGAAAGAATCTATGTTTTATTTTCAATATGTTTCTGTTGATGGGAAGAATGAATACGGTCTTTTATGTAACCACTTTGTTTAAATGTGGAATGTAATGCATGTTTCATGATCTAATTCTCTAAAACTCTAAACCTAAAAAGATCCTCAATGTGTAATCTTGTAATAACTCAAGATTAAGTAAGGTTTAAGGCTGGGGCCTTATAGAAGACTCCAGTAGTCCTTCAATGTCTTATTCAAAAAAGGATAAATCCACTCTAAACGCCAACATGTGATTTATGGACAATGAAGAATAAGAAATGGTAAAAACTTATTATTCTTATGATTCCCATAATAGTACTTTCTCAATTGAAAAAATATGATTCCAAATATTGAATTTTGGAAGAAAATATGATTCTATAATAAATAATTACTAATATTAAATATTCATAATGCCATTTTATATAAAATATACACTTTATTAAAACAACATTAAGAGTTAGTTGACAATTTCAACTCATATACAACAAATTTTGTTGTTCATGTAAAAAGGATCAATTCATTTCTGTATGACTTAGAAACCTATAAAAGTGTTTTTATATTTTACTAAAGAATAAAATATCTTAAATGATATTATTGGAAATAGTTTTATTAAAAGGGAAATATTTGAAATAGGGTGCAAGGGAGAGAAATAATAATTGTATAAAAATTATTTTGTCCCCAATTCAGAAAATAGTGTCACTTAATACTATGGAACCAAAGGCCATGTCACAAAAACTATTATTTTAAAAACCCACAAATAAGTGGGATTAAAATATATTTTATTTGAAATAGTTTTTAGATGAAAATGATATAAAAAAGAAGAAAACATGGATTCCCAGATCATTTCAAGCTAGAATAGACGGACCCATAAAAATATGGGTACCAAATAAATATTTTTTAATTGTTTTTGTAGATAATAGGAAAAGGGAAAATGATATATGGTATATGGACAGTGGTTGTTCTATGAATATCAGTGGAGATCCATCAAATTTTCACACACTGACACAAATGGATGGAGGTCTTCTCACTTTTGGTAATAATGAAAAATGAAAAAATAATTTGAGATGGAACTGTTGGAGATCCAAAAATAAACTCAATAAAAATGTAATGTATGATTAAGGATTTGTGAATAATATTACAAGTATCTCTCATATTTTTTATGATGGTTTTTAGAGTAATTTTTCTAACAACTCTTGCTTTGTGTTTAATGATAATTTTCATAATAATACAGTTCTAAGGACTAACAATGTTTATTATTTGGATTTTATTTCATTATGTAAATAGAAAGTGAATTGTATAACTAATAAGAAAAATGAATCATGAATTTGGAATAGAATACTTAGACATGTAATTTTTTTTCTTGACATAAATTATCCAAGAAATAATTAGTTTCTGATTTCACCAATATTAAGTTTTTTCAATGACAGATTCTGTGATATAGGCCAAATTATAAAACAACACAAGTCATCTTTAAAATATAATAAACAAATTACTTCATCAAATCATTTGGAACATACCCATATGGATTTCATTGTACCTTCATGGATAGAATGTTGGCTAGAAAATTTTATGTTTATGTTATAGTAGATGGTTATTCTAGATTTACTTGGGTTTATTTTCTAAAAATTTAAAGTGTTGTTTTCTCTATTTTTGAAACATTATATAAAATTATTTAGAATGATAATGGTTTTAAAATATTTTCATCAAAAAGTGTCCATGGTGGATAATTTGAGAATCAATGATTCAATTATTTTTTCTCAAATTTATGTATTAAACTTACGTTCTCTACACAAAAAACGCCTCACCAAAATGGATTTATTGAATGAATAAATAGAACTATTCAAGAAATGGTTGTGACTATATTGAATGAATACCGCCTTCCTACATATTTTTGGGTATAAGATATAATAACAACCTTCTATATCATGAATAGAGTTTTAATTAGAACTATTTTAAAACAAATATAACTTATGAACTTTGGAATGATAGAAATACTAATGTTAATAATATTAATTTTTTTCGATGCATGGTATATATCTTGAATACTAAGGGAAACCTTGGTATGTTTTGTCCAAAAGCTACTGAAGGAATATTTTTGGGATATTCTACCACCTCTTAATGTTATAAAGTGTTTAATAAAATTTCAAGGATTTTTAATGTATTAGTTCATGTGGTGTTTTATGAAACAAAGCATTTCATTTAAGAGAATGATCAATCTAATTATTTCACAAACTCTTTTGATAACATTATACATGAAACCCCTAAATATGATTTTGAATATGACATTAATAAAGTTTAGTCTAGTTCAGAATAACATGATACTGAAGAACTTGAAAGTGTCTTTCCTAGACAGACTAGAACAATAAAGAACCATACCTTATGTATTGTAATAGCAGATCTAGATATAGAAATTATTACTAGAAGAAATGTGAAAAACCTAGATGGATATTCTCTCCTTTTATCACAGTTATAACCTACAACTTTAGAGTAATCCATATAGGATTAAAGTTGTATTCTTTCTATATTGGAAAAACTAAATAAATTTAAAATAAATAATGTTTAGGAATTAGATGAGAGACCAACCAATTATCAAGTTATAGGAACCAAAGGGGTATTTACAAATATAAAGGATGATCATGGGATCATAACCTGAAATAAAGCTATATTAGTAGCTAAAAAATATAATCAAGAAAAAGGTATCGATTATTTTTAAAACTTTTCCCCTATTGCTATATTAGAATCCATTAGAAAAACATTAGTTTATGAATATCATATGAATGTTAAATTATATCAGATGTATATTAAGTATGCCTTTTTATATAGTTATTTGATGGAGAATTTTTATGTTAAAAAACCCCCTAGATTTGAAAATCCTCAAAAAATCAACTCTGTTTTTAGACATACTAAATATCTATATAGCCTTATGCAACCACATAAGAGTGGTTATGAAATATTAAGTTTATTTATTTTGAAAAATGGATTTGTAGTTTGATTGGAAAATCCAACACTTTTTAAGAAAACAATTTGTTCTAATATTTTTTTAGTTTAAATTTATATTGTTAATACTATTTTTTGTTCAACAATAAAAAATATTTGTCACGATTTTTCAAATTTAATGAAAAATGAATTTGAAATGATTATTATGGGTGAATTAAATTTCTTTTTTGGATTTCATTTTTATCAAAAAAATATTATAGAAATGTTAAAAATCAAAGTAAAAATATTATTAATTAATTTAAAAATATTGGACTCGAAAAAATCAAGATGTATACAACTCTTATGTATACCAATATAAAACATAATTTGGGAGGATATGTAAAATCAGTGTACAATAAGTTATATAGTGGTATGATTGGTAGTTTTTTATATCTTACTGCTAGTAGTCCAGAAATTATGTTTTTTGTGTCTATATGTGATATATTTCAATCAAATACAATAATTTTACCATATTACTACTGTAAAAATAATTTTTAGATATTTAAAAGAAACTATTTTTCAATCTATTATTTTCACCAAAACATGTTCTTTTAAATTAATTTCATATTCATATGCCAAATATCATTGTGGTAGATTTGATGGAAAATTACCTTAGGAACCTATCACTTTGTAGTTTAATCATTATATTAATGGTTTAGTAAGAAACAACACTCAGTTTCCCTATCAACTGATGAGTTAGAATATGATTCATCTGGTTTTTGATGTGCACACGTATTTTGGATGATAAACACTATACTATCCATTAGAGTAAATATTAATTGTATTCCTATTTAATTTGACAATACTAGTGCTCTTAATATTTCTGAAAATCCAATAAGTCATTCTATTAATAAGAACATTGATAAAAGGAATCATTTACTATGATATAATGTCCGTAAAAATTACATTTGTTTAGAATTTGTTATTACTGAATATTAATTATTTGATATTTTTAATAAACCACTTCCCAGTGGTAGTTTTTAATTTATTGAGTGTGATTTAAGAGTATTTGAGTTTAAGTGATTATTTATTAATTTATTTCTAGTATTTCTGTTTTTATTTATAGTTTATATTATCTAATATCTTTATTTTTTTCAATTTTATTTTTATTTGTTTTGAATATAATTTTATTTTAAAAATTAAAAACATCATGAGTACATCCTTAATCAGTGCGAGAAAATTGTTTCTCTTCTCCCTCTCCCTTTCTCCTATCCCACACATCTTCTAGGCATATAGAGTATCTCACTCACTTTGATTCCCATATATCAAATACATAAATCATTAATCCCTTTAGTCTCGAAATCTTCCATGATGTAATCCTTACAATTACTCATAGATGCTTAGTTTGATAATAATGTCTATACATGAGGGAAATACTATATGTTGATGGAGGGAATGGTAGAATATTTTTTATCTATATTATAAAAATCAATCACATTAGGAATCTATGTGATATCATGGTCTATTTTACACATTCGGAGTAGATAAAATATAGAAGTTTTATGCCATAGATGTAAATGAATTTTTTAAAAATTATTATTTTTCATGTTTTTGAAGAATAATATATTATCTATTCAATTGATAATAATGAATTTTCATTATATTTTGGGGAAATTACATTATCCCCCTGAGGAGGAGTTTCAATTTTATTTATGAAATATCAATAATGGAAGACATACATCTAAGGAAAATATGTTTTCTTTTATTGGAATGAGAATTGTCAATAAATTGTCTACAAAAGAACATTCTCATGACTGCTATGTGATGATGAAGTTTATTCAATCGGGGATCTTTCCTAGGTCCAATGATCTTGAGAAGGTCCTTTATCCATACATGTATATCATATTTCTATTTATGAACAATAATATGTTTAACTTGTCTCGGTTTATGATAAGATATCTAAACCAATGCTTCCATGCAGATGTGGTGATGGGATATTATCCTTATAGTAGGATTATTTCATTATTTCTCCAGACAAAAGGAAATATTTTGAATATGTTTCTTGGAAGAAACTATCACCACAAAAATACGTTGAATAAAAGAATGGTGGAAAATATTGGTTTTGTCTAGGGAAACTCTTCCAACAGTTTTCTTCTAGTTCACGCAGAGCAACAAAAAGTTTACTATAACTGCTCAAGGGGAGAAAAAGGTTATCCCTTTAGTGGGATCATTTTGGAAGAGGAATGTTGATGAAATTATTTTGTGTCCAGAGGAATATATTATTTATAAAAGAAGAAGAATTTCAGTTAATGTTCCAAATGTTTTTGCTGAATCCCATGTTAGAGGAATGGATTCGAGTCCACTTACTGATAAATTAGAAGCAGATATTGAGGCTCATATGAATAAGAAACTTGAGAAGGAGGATCAAAGTCCAAAACATAACATGGAAGATATCCCTAAATATGGAAATCAAATTGTTCCTGATCATACTATTTTGGGTGGATCTGATTTTAGAAACATACTAGAAGGTGATAGTGGGATAAGCCTAGCTATATTTTAAGTCGATCAAGTCAGAGTTAATTCTCTCAAATCTTTAGATTCATCGGATAATTACCCTGTTATAATGATCAAACTGTTGGAAGAAAAGAATTTGTTTCCAATAGAATACTTAGAAGCTGGGAATAATCTTTTTGAATAATATAAGGCTTTATTTGTTCCAAGATCATAGTTTGAATATCAAAAGCTTCATTTATGATAATAAAAAGGCCAATAAAATTTCTGTTGAAGATAGTAAAGGGATTATGGATAACATTTCAATATAATATTATTATTTAAATTTTGATTCTATCGTGAAAAAAATGTTTTATGTGTTTAACTTGATGATTGGGAGAGATTTTCAGTCTGTCGGATCAAGAAATCAAGAATCAACTTCTTCTCAACAGACACTTCTAGAATTTCTTAGGAATATTGATCAATTACCTCTATACTGGAAGATTTTAAGGATAGTATCCACACTCTTTAGTGTGATACCATTACTTTGAATGTTCTTTTGGATAATTAAAGGAATCTTATTAGTCAACTGACATAAAATGAACCCTTGTTTGGACCAGTGATTTATCATGTCAAGTACTAGTTTACCTCTTTCATTAAGTTAGAAAAAGTTATTAATGTATTTATAAAGATCAATTTAGATTGAAACATTGAATGTTGGAAATATATCGATGAAGATACTTTAGCATTGGGTAGAAGTGTTTAACATCCATTTCCAGAGCCTGTTTCTAAGCCTGGTCGATCATGGTAGTGCAATCCTAGAAATTCTTTATCTAGAATAGCCCACTATCACTTTTGAAACTAACCTCTAGACCTTTTATTTTGAAAACAATTGATCAAGGATAATATATAATATTTTCCGAGCATTTTAATGTATATTTAAATTCAGTTTATTCATATTAATATTTATTTATTTTATTTCAGTTTGATACTTCAATGTAAATCTTAGATTTATTTTTCATATGAAATAATTCATAACAATTAATTTAGATTTTTGTTATATATTATACTGTAGTCTATTTAATTTATTTTTTTATAACATACTTATTAATATCACAAAAGGGGTGGAATTTTTATGTTTATGGAATGGAATCTATATTTGTGGGATAAAGGGAGAATTATTCAACCACATCATTTTCATATGAAAATTTTTCTTTATTGAAATAATTATGTTAAATAAAAGTATAGAAATTCTTTCTTTATCAACTTTTCTGTTTTAAAAATCATATATTTTATTTAATGTCTATTAACGATTATATAATGGGTTGTGTGATCATCAAAAGGGTGGAGATTGTTGAGAATTTATATTTTTTCAAAAATACAGTATATTTTCTGATGATATTGATGTTGAAAAATTCCCATTTTTGTTTTCTAATGAAGTTTTGTTAAGTGTGTTCTACAAGAAAAGAAAATTTATTTAAAAAAATCATAATTTTTGAAATAATTCTAGAAACACTATTTTCATCCATACATTATGTTGGAATGCTAATGTTTTCATTTGGTATAAACCATATGATACGCTTATGATTTTTTTTCGATTGGCATCATTACTTTCTGAAATTTGACACTCATATGGATCTAAAACTCTACATTGTAGTATGGTTTTACTATTTTCGAACCTACATTCGGGAAAGTTGAATGTATAGATAATCAATGCTACGTTCTAGATTTCATGCTGACAAGGATAAACATATGGATCATAATCCCTATGCTACTTTTTTCATTATGTTATGTGTTGATGAACGTATGGTTAAGGACCCTTATGTTGGTAAGAACCCTATGTTACACATAAAACGATTTTCTATGAAAATGAACCATATTCCATGCAATAGAACACTATGATATGAAAAGTATCCTGAAATTATGAAAAAAAACATACGTCACTCAATGAAAGCCTATTCTATACACCTCAAACCTACATTGTGTTCTCTATGGTGAATATTTTTATGTCATGTCTTTAATCTGAGATTGGTTCCATAGTAAAGTCATAATTGAAGACCGATTCAAGGATTTTTTTTATTGATTCAAAGATCTGTGTTTATTAGGGAATATCTATCATATTCTTTAGGGATGTTACGACACACCTAGTAAATTTCAATTTAATTTTCCATTACTTATTTCCATACAAAATAATCACACTACATATTTTCATAAATTTTAGTGGGTGTTAAAAGATATAATTTTGATTTTTTAAAAAAAGACACAATTCAGCCCCCCACCCCCACTCTTGTGTAACTTTCTATTTTCTGACCTAACATTTATTACCAAAAACCTTGCATGTATGGAGTATCCTACTAATCCATGACACAGTGAAAAAATGTTTTTTGGATTCATACGATGAAAACCACCATAATTCAATAGTACTTATAACCTATTATTAGATGATTAGTAGATAAATTCCCTGATAAAGTTACTTATCTCTAAATGAAGTAGTGAAAGAGAGGATGTTTTCATGGTGTTTTATCATCTAAATAGATATGCTAGTCAATGCTGGATTTGGATCAAAAAAATAGGGATTCATATAAAATAGATAATATGTAATGGAATAATTTAAAGAAGTTATTATTCAAAAAATACTATTCTCGGGTAAATAATACTAATATGGAGAGGAAATTCATCAATATATGGAAATAGAAGGGAGAATATATTATTAAATATGAAGTTAATTTTTCAATGTTATAAACATAATCTGGGGATTACATATGAAGTCCAAAAGGTAAGACTGATTTCGTTTTTAATATTATAAAACCAATCCTTCAAATATAATTTTCCATAAGCATTTTTATGTATATGAGTATATATTATCATATTCTATCATGATTGAGATAAAATTCACCACATATTATGTTTTCTATTGAAGATAAAAAAAAAATTTGGATGTGAACTCTAAAAATGGATATAATAAAAAATTATGGAACAGAAGGCTATAATTTCCCACATTTCATAGTTATGGATATAATATCATAGAGAATTCTTCATTGGAATAGTAATGGTAACTATTCAAAAGAATTCCCCAAGCATCATGGTAATTTTCCAAAAATTCCACGGGAAAAATTACATGTTTATATTATCCCTGAATGTGAGTTTGATGTTCGTAGAGATGTATTAGATGGTACATAAGATCTAAACAAAAATTTAGTTAATGATTTAATTTATTCTGGATCATAAAACTCTTTTATATCTTATATATTTTTCCAAACATATATTTTTATGATGAATATTAAAAAGTTAGTTTTCAATCAATACTTTTTGGGTAAATATTATTACGAAAAGTTTTTTTTATTCTATACCCATTTTGAGGCATAACCATACACTATTTTCAATCATCATTATTATTCCTACGGTAGACATTAATATAATCCTTTATGTGGAATCAAATTTAAAATATAATGTCGAAAACCATGATAGAGAGATTATTGTTCGATATAGATATTTTCATTACCTTATCATAAGAGGGGATACTACCTAATATGAATAATTCCCATATCCACCTCTTATATCTATCCTTAGAAAAATTATTAGAGAAGACAAAAATACCTAACCCATTAATGTGAAAGTTATCTTTTAGATATATGAGATACTTATATTTTAGGAATTAAAATATGTGTTTTCTGAGGAACTGTATGGAAATCCACCTGAGCATGATGTTGATTTTTATATTTATCTCATCCATGATTGAAAAAATATATCTAAGACTATATATATCCTGACCATGGAGATATTAGTAGAACTGAAGATTAAATAATAGAATTAGTGTTATAAGGGCTTAATATTCCATTGTATTTTACTATGGGGATCCCATATTCTTTTTTAATAAGAAATATGTTTCTATGAGGTTGTGCATCTATTATAGGGAACCAAATTCCATTACTATAATTAAAAAATATCATCTAAACCTTATATACTCTTGTTTGATAAAAATCAAGGACCTCAATATTTTTCAAAGATTGAAAATCGATATTCCTATCATCAAATATAACTAAATAAGGATTATATACAAAAGACACCATTTCAAAGAAGTTGTGGACATTATTAATTTATAGTAATTCAATTTGGATAAAATAAATCCCAATTTATGTATAGATATGTTTAAATTATTATTAAAGGATTATCATTACAATTTTATTATGGAACTTTTTGATGATATCATAGTATACATGAAAATATTTGATTAGCATAAGATCCATTTTTAATCCTTCTTAAAGAACCTAGAGAAAATTGTTCATATGATAAATTTTGAAAACATGAATTTTTTATAGAATATATTTATTTTTATGGGTTTTTTTCAGTAATGATATATCAGTTGACCCCTGAAAAAAGCAAGTTATGGAATGTCAGATACCAAAAAAATATAATACAGTTATATAGTTTATATGGATAACGATATTACTATCTATGATTTGAACAAAAAAAATAAACTAGATAAAATTTTAAACAATTTTACTTGTAAAGGGGTTAACTTCATGTGTTTAGAATAAATTAATGAATTATTACAATAATGAAAAATAATATTTTTCAATGCACTGGTATAGAATTTAAAATCAAGAAGGGATGGGTTTGTGATATATTGTGACACGTCAAAGAAGGGCATTGAATGTGTTCGAATATGGAATGATATATTTATTGACTATGCATCAAGGTAGTTTGATATTTATAAATATAATTATCCAACCAAAGATCTTGTGTTGGCAGACATAATTTTAATACCCCATGTTTTCATAGTGTGTTACTTCTTCAAAATAATTTAATAACTTGCACTACACGCAACATCGAGTTCAAGCTCACCATGACTTACCAAACAAGCTGTTCAAAAGAGGTTATGAATAGTATTAACTAAATTTTGAACTTCATATTGTCCTTATAATTTTAGAATCCATATTATGTGTTTCTTAGACATAATGTAAGAACAAATTCACTTTTATCAGATAAAAGAAGTATTTTTCAAAAATGCACTTTTACCAACTTTTAATAGTGAACCCTTTTTTAAATCCAATATTTTAAACTTTTATATATTAAATTATACTAAATAAATTTATTCTTTAGAATGGGGACATCAATATTGTAAAATTTAACACCCCAAGATTCCATGGAACGCTTCTCTTTGAATAATTCGGTAGTGTGTGTTGTAGGCAACTTCATCTTCTAACACACACTACAACCAATCAAACTAGCCATTATGAATAGTAATAACTACTTTTTGAAATTTTATAAATTTTATCTCTCAAAATGGATTTCATTTTTGGATTCATAATATCGAATTTATCCTAAGGTGAAATTTTGGTACTTTTCGGATAACTTCAATATTTTGATGAATAGTGAAAATTACTAAATTTTAATTAAAAACAACTTTATTAATAAAAATAATTAATAGTGATAAATTATGAATTTGAGTATTTTTTAAGTATACTTAAGATAGTTTTTTACCATTTCATACAATGTAGGTCATTGGACATAATTTCACAATTAAACCAAACATAAACAAGTGTCAATCTTTTGATAGTTATTATATTTTAAAAACACGCTTTTTGTTTTGACAGTGGAAATTAATTTTAAATTAATTTCGGCCACTTCTGTGTTTTGAATTTGGAAAAATAAATTCCATATTTTGAATCAGGATGCCCAAATTTTGTAAATAGGCAACTTTTATTTTTAGAGATTTTAAATAATTATTTCGGTAAATAGTTTATTTACAACGGTTAAAAGGTAAATCCGGTAAATAAGGTTTAAAAATAATATTATAATAATAAAAAATTACCCTAAAACATGGCCTAACATTATTGGTGGATACCTGTCCGACCATGGGCATCTTTTGGTCAATTTTGGGACCCCATGGAGCCACTTGTATGTGATAGGGACACTTTATATTAAGTAAGTTAAAGTAAATACAAAAATGACAAAAGCTTATATCTTTAAGAAAAGAAATTTTTACATAGTGTTATATATGTTATATTTTCAATTATAAATATTCAGTAGAAAGATAAAAAGATTTCTGACATAATGGTATTTTATTTATAATTTTTAGACATTGAAAATGTAAAAAATATATATGACACATTAATGATGCAGTATTTTCCTTAGTAATGAAGGAATCAAATAATTGGTATTATAAATGTTAAAATAAATATAAATTGAAAGTTTTGATGACATACACGAATTTTATTAGTTAATATGGCATGTTTATATTGCTTAAATAAATTTGTTTCTAATAAATAAATTTTTTAAGATTTAACAAAAATCAATTATTGATTAGTGTCAAAATTGACATAAAAGAGTTTTTAAAACAAATTTATATTATTAAATGATATTCAATTCCTACAAATCTAAGATTCATCCAAGAGACTTATATCATGATATGTGTATCGTTAATGGACCACATGGGGGTCTCTTGGATGTATATGGTATGTTTATTAACTATATAATATAAAAATACAAAGTGACATGGTAAATGTCAATCTAATTAACTAAGAGTTTAAACTAAAAGATAAGGTTAATATAATGACCAAAAACTATCTAAAATCTTTTGGTTTAGTGGTTTTCAACCTATACCCACCTTAAACTGTAAATTATCCACTTTGGATCCATTAGAATCCGAATATGAATTTATTATAAAATAATATTTCTAGCTTTTCCAACGGTTTCCCCCACCCCTCTTATAAAAGGGAACCCCCTTCCCATTAATTCGCACCTTCAAAGCCATTTAGGTCGGTCATACTCTACACAATTATCCTCCCAACTTCCCTCACTTCATCCTAGAGGCCTTATTTTGATCAGAAAGATAACCTAATTAGCCTTTTTGATCAAATCAAAAGGAAGAACCCGAAGAAGAGGTAACGTCTTCACCACCCTCTTTAAAGTTCCTTTCTTCTTCAATATCTTCTTTCCTTGTTATTTCCATTATAAAATAGTAACTTCAGTATCTTCTATATACTGTAATGTTATTATAATTATGGAACAAACAAATTCATTATTCTATCCATCCCTTGAATGACATGTCACCATACGTGCGTACGTATGGCCAACTGTCTCCACGTTGTGGTGTAATTGTTATTCAATGTATTATTATTTAGATGGGTATAATAATGATATTTACTTCATGTAAATAATAAATATAACATGATAATGATTCTGTCTATATGATATATCATCCAATTATATATTATTTTAATATCAAAAGAATGATATTGTCGCTCGTGCATACGTACGGATTACCGTCTCCATGAACGCGATGAGATTCATTCCCCATTGTATCCATTCGGGTCTAAATTTTATTAGATGATCAGAAATATTATTTAAGGACTTGATATAATTCTAGATATGAATAATATACAACCTATCCATAACAAATGTGGCTTATGTAACAAAATATATAAAAGAAAACGAGTAAGTTAACACTCGAAACAACGATAATATTAAGATATTATCAACATAGAAATATTAAAAGATCATATATGAGATCATATTAATGTATATGATTCTTGTATAATTTAATAAAAATTATTTCACCATTATATAGGAGGTTAACCAACACTCGACCAAGGAAAATTACAAGGTAATGGTTTATTTCACAATCTCTTCATTATCCGAGATTGTTTATATGTAATTATCTACTAGGACCTCTTTATCATCCACATCCGTATTTCTTAAAATTGTATTTCAAAACATTCATACTATTTTATAGAATATGGTTTAAAGTCATTTATAAACTTGATTGACTCTTTATAAGAAGTTTATAAAGGAATCTTTCCATCGTCTTCCAAACAAGGTCCTTTTTAACCTTTTCTAGAGAATTAGGGTAAGAATGTATTTTTTTAAACTTATACGGTGGGTGCGGTTATTCATTGCTATTTTACACCTTTGAAGATACCCTTACATTCTTATAAGAATATTTTCAAAAAAAAGGTTTTCTGTAGAATTGTGATACATTTAAATGATTTAAAAAAAGACATATTTCTCTCAAATAGTTTTGGTTTTCATCTATGTCAGAATCCTTTGATGGATTTTATGTTTATTTGAAGTTGCTTTATTATGATACAAAACTTCCATATTCTATTGAAGGTTTTTTGATATGATTGACTTTGTATGTGTTATTTTTATACCATTCATGGTTTATGGAGAAAGTATTGACATTTTGTATTCTAGTTTTAATACAAATGTTTATATATTGTTTGAACCTGTTCATATGAGGAATACATTGGACTTAATAAGTGATGCGGGGAGCCCGCTATATCTCCTCGATGCATCGGTAGGTCTCATGAGACAAACTAGTGTCTTGGAACGAGGCCTTGACAAAATCTTATTGGTAGTCTTGGCACAAGGCCTTGGCTACATGGTTATGATAGTCTGGCATTATGCACTCCATCATTATGAAAGTGGTTATTGATGTTGCATGTGATTATTCGACTAGTAGAATATCCATGTGAATAAGTAATTGAAATTATTTCATTTTATCTTTTCCATATTATGTTGAAGTTATAGTTTAAATGGAATTTGTTTTATTTATACATTTCCTTAAATGTTTATGTTTATTTATCAAAGTTTTTGATATATTGTTATCCTTACTGAGAATCTGAGCTCACCCACTTCAATGTATTATTTTTCACAAAATGTGAATAAGTAATTTATGAATGACCTTCAGGGATAGTATGTGGGGATATGTGTGTGTACTATGGAGACTATGTTGTTGAGGTTTTCATTTTTATGATGTAATGTAAGACTTATGAATATATCTAGAGTTTCTAAGGCTACTAAACTAATCGATCTTTAGAGATTTGATCATTCTTAAAATCATGCCAATGTTATGTAATAATGCACCGACTCTGGGTAACTAGGGTCGGGGCATTACAGTTGGTATCATAGAAAGTTTAGCAATAACCTTGGAAACTAGATTTAGATAAACTCTGATTACAACATATATCCCTAATATAGACTTTGAGGATTAGTATAGAAGAACTTCCTAGAATTTTGGTATTGTATAGATTTTGTGAGTTTTCCGAGCAATACATCCCTATCTGGATATGAGCAGGTAGAGGCGGCTCTAGAATAGATGTACCTAGGGGTAAAACCCAAAAACACTTCTTTGGGCTAGACTCGAATGAGAACTGGTGCACGAAAATGGGCCTTGTTGTACTCTTGGTTACGACACTCTCAGGGTATATGCTTAGGATAATTCTCATTTTCATTACAAACCATTATGAAGAGCTCATGAGTATATACATACTCAAAGAAAACATTTTCATGATTATGGATTATATCCATAAACTGTTGAATTTGCATTAGGTATTTTACACGTTTGGAATTATTCATTGCAATTCATAAACTGACGTAGTTTATGTTATTGTATTGAAATGGCGCTGAGTAGAAGGAATGTGAACTCCAGTAATATGTATGATCCAAAGAACAAGAAGGATCATATCTTTCATGGTATTAAGCCATCATTTAGAAGGTAAATAGTCTCCTATGTATTATCATCATATGAAGAAATAGTATCACGTGTTGATAAGATAAGGGAATAATAGACTGAGTTATATGGATTTGAAGGGAAGAAATAGAAGAAAAGGATGGAAGAGAGAAATATGGATAATGGGAAGATATAAAAGACGAACATTCCCATATGTGATAACTATGTGAAGAAACACCCTGGAACTTTCCTGAAAGGAATTGGGTTTTGTTATAAGTGTGGAGAAAATGCACACCATGTACGTGACTGTAAGTGTAAGAAAGAGGTTTCAAATGTATAATGCTTCATCTGCAAGGAGTTGGGACACTACGCGAACCAATGTCCAAATCATAAGAGTATGCCCCAAATGATGCTATTGGATAATAATAAAGTTATGATACTACCACAGATGTGGAGAATTGACTAGAGTTCTTATGTTGTTATTAGAGAGTTATGTCATTTGGGTGTTGTATCAACAATGTACTGGTTATAATAATTATGGAGTATATAAGGATTGTACTGCAACACTATTTCATTAAGGAATTGAGATTGTGTGGAACCATGAAAAGTGGCTCAATATCAGGTTATATGTTTGGAAAATATATGGTTGAGAGAAAGATAAAACATAATATGGTTCTGATAATGAGGTAGTGATTTTGGAATAAGAGATGGTTGATTTGAATAAATTATATTAGATATTCCTGACTACCTTGAAACTGATTAATGATTTCAATTCCCATCATTGTTTTAATTTACAAAATTTTTGGATAGAAGGAGTATATCCATTTTTATATAAGAAATAAAGGATCATGAATGTAATCAATAAGGTTTTGTGGTAATTCAGGATTTTCAGTGTTTTAAAAGAATACATGATGAAGGTGTTCACATGTTATACGCGAAAAAAAGGATCTTCATTTTGTTTACCTTCCTTATAAATTTTGGACTATGAGTTTGGACAGAAGTATTTTGGATAATTATATTTTGAGATTAATTTTGGATTTCTTTAAAAGGAAAACCTGGAGGTCGTGCAACAACCCATCGCGTCCGGAAAGGCTGCGAGACTTGAACCCGCAACCAAAGGGTGACAAGGGTGTTTCACCTAGCACTGTCCCATGAGTTGTCCTTGATTAAATAATGTAGTTTATTTTATGAAGGTCTAGTAGATGAATTATAAATTCATTTTTTTAACCCCAACAGAATAAAAAAATAGAATATTTTTTATAAGTTCTGTTATATTTTTGAATGAAAGATACGTTTGTGGTAGAAATTAGTTAAAGGATGGAACTCTACTTGTCAAGTATATATTTTTCTTCTCCTCTTATTCTATGAAGAAATTAATTATTATACATTATTGAAGGGATATTAAAACCAAAAATTTGTTATCCTAATACCTTATGTTTTGTTGAACTGATGGTATTTTAAATCATCATAGATTGATGAATTTAATGACCTCAATTTTAAACTTGTTTGTGATTGATGACCTCAATCACTACCTAAAAATATTTACATTTTTCCTCCAATTATATGTCTCTAATTTCCACCAATGTTCTCCTAATCGAGATCATAATTTGATGGTGACCCTTTTGTTTCTCTTTTCCTCTTATTAAGACTAAATTTTATTAACCAATTTTCCGATTTCGGTTTTCCCACAATGATATTTTCTATTAACAACCATTATTATCGAAGAGCAATATCAAATTTCGAGGAGGCAATTTATTGAAGGAGATAATAATGTAACACCCCAAGATTTCATAGTGTGTTACTTCTTCAAAATAATTCAATAACTTTCATTACACGCAACACCGAGTTCAAGCGCACCATGACTTTCCAAACAAGCCGTTCAAAAGATGTTATAAATTGTACTAACTAAATTTTGAACTTTATATAATCCTTATAATTTCATAATACATATTATGACTTTCTTAGACATAATGTAATAACAAATTCTATTTTTTCAGATAACAGAAGTATTTTTCAAAGATGCACTTTTACCAACTTTTAATAGTGAACCATTTTTAAATCCAATATTTTAAACTTTTATATATTCAATTTGACTAAATAAATTTATTCTTTAGAATGGTGGAATCAAAATTTTACAATGTAACACCCCAAGATTCCATGGTATGATTCTCTTTGAATAATACAGTATTGTGTGTTGTACGCAACTTCGAGTTCTAACACACACTACAACCAATCAAACTAGCTGTTATGAATAGTAATACCCAATTTTTGAAATTTTATAAATTTTATCTCTCAAAATGGACTTCATTTGTGGATTCATAGAATAGAATATATCCAAGTGTGAAATTTTGGTACTTTCGGATAACTTTTTTATTTTTATGAATAGTGAAAATTACTAGATTTTAATTAAAAACAACTTTTTTAGTCAAAATAATTAATAGTGAGAAATTATGAATATGAGTGGTTTTAAAGTATACATAGAATATATTTTTACCATTTAATACAATTTTGGTCATTGAACATAATATCACAATTAAACCGGACATAAACAAGTGTCAATCCTTTGATAGTTATTATATCTTAAAAACATGCTTTTTGTTTTGACAGCAGGAATTATTTTTAAATTAGTTTTTGCCACTTATATGTTTTGAATTTGGAAAAATTAATTCCATATTTGGAATCAGGATGTCCAAATTGTGTAAATAGGTAAATTTTATATTTATACATTTTAAATAATTACTTCGGTAAATATTTTATTTACCATGGTTAAAGGGTAAATCTGTTAAATAAGAGTAAAAAAATAATATTATAATAATAATAAATTACCCTAAAACGTTTCCTAACATTATTGGTAGACACATTTCCGACCATGGGAATATTTGGGTCGATTTTGTGACCTCATGGAGCCACTAGTAGGTTAGAGGGACACATTATATTAATTAAGTTAAAGTAAATACCAAAATGACAAAAGCTTATATATTTTAGAAAAACGATTTTTACATAAGGTTATATATTTTATATTTTTGATTATAAATATTCACTAAAAAGATAAATATATTTCCTACATAATGATATTTTATTTATAATTTTTAGAAATTTATAAAGTAAAAATATATATGACACAATAATGATGGAGTATTTTCCTTATTGTTGAAGGAATCAAATTATTCGTATTATAAAATGTTAAAATAAATATAATTTGAACATTTTGATGACATAAACAAATTTTATTGGTCAATATGACATGTTTATACTACTTAAATGATTTTTTATTGAATTAATAAAGTTGTTTATACTTTAACAAAAATCAATTTTTGAGTAGTGTCAAAATTGACATAAACGAGTTTTTAAAACAAATATTATATTATTAATTGATATTCAATTCCTAAAAAAATAAGGTTCGTCCAAGAGACTTATATAATGATAGGTGTATAATAAATGGACCAATTGGGGGGTATCTTGGATGTATATGGTATGTTTATTAACTATATAATATAAAAATACAAAGTGACATGGTAAATGTCAAACTAATTAACTAAGAGTTTAATCAAAAAGATAAGGTTAATATAATGGCCAAAAACTCTTTAAAATCTATTTGTTGAGTGTTTTTCGACCTATCCACACATTAAACTTTAAATAATCCAATTTTTTATCCATTATAAACCTAATATTAATTTATTATAAAATAATATTTCTATCTTTTCCAAAGGTGCCCCTCACCCCTCTTATAAATGGGCACTCCCCCTTCTCATTAATTCACACCTTCAAAGCCATTTGGATCTGAAAAACTCTGCCCAAATATCCTCCCAACATACCTCACTTTATCCTAGAGGCCATAGTTCGATCGTAAATACAACATAATGTGCCCTTTTTATCAAATCAAAAGGAAGAACCCGAAGAAGATGTAACGTCTTCACCACCCTCATTAAAGTTCCTTTCTTCTTCAACTACTTATTTCCTTGTTATTTACATTATAAAATAATAACTGGATTATCATCTATATAATATTAATTTATTATAATTATAGAACAAACAAATTCATTATTCTATCCATCCCTTGATTGACATGTCACCATATGTGCGTACGTACGGCCTACCGTCTCCACCTTGTGGTGTAATTGTTATTCAATATATTATTATTTATATGGGTATAATAATGATGTATACTTCATTTGAATAACAAATATAACATGATAATGATTCATTCTATATGATATACCATCCAATTATATATTATTTTAATATCAAATGAATGATATTATCGCTCGTGCGTACGTACGGATTACCGTCTCCACGAACGCGATGAGATTCATTCTCCATCATATCCATTCAAGAATAAATTTTATTGGATGATTAAAAATAATATTTAATGACTTGATATCATTCTGGATATGAATAAGATACAACCTATCCATAACAAATTTTTCTTATGTAACAAAACATATAAAAGAAAACGATTAAGTTAACACACGAAACAACGATAATACTAAGATATTATCAACAAGGAAATATTTAAAGATCATATATGATATCATGTTAATGTATATGATTCTGGTATAATTTAATAAAAATTATTTCACCAATATACAGGAGGCTAACCAACCCTCGACCAAGGAAATGTACAAGGTAATGGTTTATTTCACAGTCTCTTCATTATCTGAGGTTGTTTATACGTAATTATCTACTGGGACCTCTTTATCATCCACATCCATGTTTCTTAAAAATGTATTTCAAAACATTCTCACTATTTTAAACAATATAGTTTAAAGTAATTTATACCCTTTATTTAATTTTTATAAGATGTTTATAAAGGATTTTTTCCATCATTTTCCAAACAAGGTCCTTTTTAACCTTTTTGACTGAACTAAGGTAAGAATGTCCTTTTAAAACTTATACGGTGGGTGTGGTTATTATCCGCTTTATTACGCATTTGAAGCATCCCTTACAAGATTATAAGAATATTTTAAAAATAATGGTTTTCTCTATAATTATGTGACTTTTAAATGATTTCAAAAAAAGAGATATTTCTCTCAAATAGTTTTGATTTTCATCTATGTCAACATCCTTTGATGGTTTTTAAGTTTATTTGTAGTTGATTTATTATGATAAAAAATTTCTGTATTGAATTGAAGGTTTTGTGATATGATTGAATATGGATGTGTTATTTTTATACCATTCATGCTTTATGGAGAATGTATTGACATTTCGTATTCTAGTTTTAATAAGAATGTTTATGTATTGTTTAAACCTGTTCATATGAGGAATTAATTGGATTTAATAATTGATTGTGGAGCCCTCTATAGCTCCTCTATGAATCGGTTGGTATCATGAGACAAAATAGTGTCTTGGCACAAGGCCTTGACAAAATCTTATTTGTATTCTTCGCACGAGGCCTTGGATATGTGGTTATGAGAGTCTGGTGTTATGCATTCCGTCATTATGAAAGTGGTTATTGAAAATGCATGTGATTATTCAACTAGTAGAATATCCATGTGAATATGTAAATAGAATTATTTCATTTTACCTTTGAAATATTATCCTGAATTTAATGTTTAAAATTCTTTTGTTTTAGTTATATATTGTCTTAAATGTTTATGTTTATTTATGAAAGTTTTTGCTATATTTTTTTCCCTACAGAGCATCTGAGCTCACCCCTTTAAATGTTTTATTTTTATCAGGATGGTATAAAGTAATTTATGAATGACCTCAGGGATAGTTTGTGGTGATATTAGTGTGGACTATGGAAACTATGATGTTGTAGTTTTAATTTTTATGATGTAATGTAAGACTTATGAATATATCTAGTGTTTCTAAGGCTACTAGACTAATCGAACTTTTGATATTTGATCTTTCTTGTGATCATGCCAATGTTATGTAATAATGCACCGACTCTGGGTAACTGGGGTCTGTGTGTTACAATGATACCTTCATTGAAGATATTTAGGTATTAACTAAATAGTTAAATATGTTAAATATGTATAGATAAAAATTGTTTTTAATACATTTTCTCATAAACTCATATCAACATGAGGAATATTGAATTTTTATAACTATACGAAGATTATGATTTCTCAATAAACTTCCACCCTTGGAAGGAAAACAAGGAGGAAGTTTCATTAAGTAGGAATTATCATTGAGTTTTTTCTAAAATGATCAGTGATAAATATCCCATATATATGGATTTGGAATAATTAGATATGGGAATCATTAATGAACTTGAAACATCACATATCATCCAAATGATTATCAAACCATACATATTAAGGAAAATAAAATGTTCCCCGAAAGTTCACATGAAAATTCAAAATAGAAATAAATTTTATGAATGATTGGATATTGTTAGAAATACTCAATGAAGACTATATATTGAAATTTGGAAATAGGCTATGCATTACATACATAATTGAGCTAAAAAAGGATTATTATGTGAATCTCATATCCCCAGTTTCCCTATACACTACGGTAGAAAATATGTATTGGGATTTGAAGGAATGGTTTTGGTGGAATTATATGAAATTTGAAATTCTAGATGATATATCATGATTCTTGGTTTTTTAAAATTTAATTCATGAGAGACAATATCAAAAGGTCTCATAAAACCTCATACTATTTTTTGAGAAATCGGGATGAAATCACTATAGACTATGTTAATGGATTTCTAAATTACTCCAACAACCGATGACTCTATATGTATTATTGTTCTCACCATACCATGTACACATATTTAATCACTATAAGGGATGATATAAATCTTGGTAAACAATAAGGGATCTATATTAATGAATTCATGAGACATCATAGTATACTAATTTTGATTGTATTTGATATCGACAAACAGTTTACATCAAGATTCTGGAAAAGGCCTCAGAAGGATCTTGACATGAGGTTATATTTAAAAACCCCCAATCATCCTCAAAATGATTATTACTATTATAGGACTATTCCAACCTTAAAATGAATTTTTATGTTTTAATAAATTTAATTTGAATGTGTATTTGATCATTATTTACATTTGGTGTAATTTTCATATAATAATATCATTCATTCTATAATTCCAATGGAATCATATAAAGAATTGTAGGGACTTAAATGTCATATTAACACTTTCTTGGGACAAATATAGTGAATTGAATCTTGTACACTCTAATCCAATAGAGAATGATATGGTAAAATAGGATACTATTTTGAATCATATTATATAATTTCAAATAACAATAAAAATATATATTGATAAGTAGATGCTGAATAATATATTCAAGTGGGAGATCATTCTCTCCTAATGGTATCTCCATGGAAGGGTTTTATATGGTTTTATAATAATGGGAATCTAAGTCTTAGGATCATCAAGAAATTAGGAATTATTTATTAAATTGGATCTATGAGTAGTGACTCTAACTATTTTCTATAACACATAGGAATATTTAATGGTATTCTTTCTTGGTGAGGTGTGGAGCCTTGGTCATGTTTTTGGGATAGGAGATCCATGGTGATGTTATGCTAAAAATATTTGATATTTTATAAAACATGTAAATATTGAAATAACTAATGACAAAATTTCGATATTTGAGTGATAAAATTAATCTATAATTTGGGTTATACATTATGAATAACATTGATCATCCCAACATTAGACTCCTTAATGGAGTGACATCAATACAAGACTAAATTAATTATATTAAATTTTTTTTTTTTATTTTTAAAACTAATAAAACCCTAATAAATACTCCATCAATAATCTTGAATATATTATTTCCTAGGGTTTTCCACAAAACCCTATAGTAAATGAGATGATGGACATATAGCACTCTGCTGGTGGGTGTGTTGGCATATGCATACAATATCATAGATCAAGGATCATAGTAATCTTATTATCATCACCATTGATGGTGTTATTATATTTTGGAAATAGAAAAAATGATGAAATGTTATTCATAATTGATTAATATAGACTATAGGTTGGATTTTTTAATTTGATTAATATTGAATTTTATAATTTTATGTAAAATGCGGATCAAACCTTCTAAAAATTTTAATTCACCGGTTTATTTTATATTTATGGTTAATGTATTTTTTTCTAGTAATTATGATTTTTATCATTATTTATAAATGATATTAAAAGTTCTCATCATCAATTGATTTAATTCAATATAAATAAATGAAAAATCCAATAACAATTTTATGATCCATTATATTCTCTAATAATTCTTATTGCATTCAACATTAGAGATTCATATGACTGGGGATTTGATATTACCAAAAAATTGACCATTCAATATTCGATCTATAGAACAAAAGATAATTTTTTCGGTTGTTTATTTAGATTGGGAGCTGTATGGTGGCATGATGTAGTGTGATGGGAGATCAGATGTGGATCAGAGACTCGATGGTGGGTGTTTGTGAACTATATTGAGTTCCAATGATGTATCATGATGAAAGATGAATTCCAACTGAAAGGGGTGTTGAAAATACAATAACCATCATTTAAGAGGATCGATTATACACCAATCCTAATTTTCATGGGTATTAATTAAGGATATTGTGATGTAACTAGTGGAATAGATTAATCGCCATAAAGAACATCTGTTTCCCTAAAATTACAATCTACACATTGTGTAGTCTCCATCCCCCCCCACACTCTACAAGGGAAATGGGTTACATATTGTGTTGAATATCCCAAGATGCATGATTTACTCTGACACCATGTGATTTATGGAGATTAATTGTGACCCAAATCTATTCAAATCTGAGTGAATATGGATTAGAATCTATAGAGACTGTGTGGCCCCACACCATGGGTTGCGGGTCACAAGAAATGTAGCTTTGAAATGTACATCAGATTGGGTTAGTGAAACATAAAAACTACCACCCAAACCACTAAACATCATGTTATGTGGAGTATGACACATATAATTTGAATTTTACATGAACATGGCTAGTGTAAATGGGATTGAACACTATATAAGAATGACTAATAGATCACAGGCTCAATCATATGGGACATGTTGAGTTCCATCACATCCATTATACTACATATAAACCTATTAGACTCGATATGCATATATATATTAACATTTTCCTTCCATCTATTATTATACATTGAGTTTTATCAGTCCTCCTCCATGTGCATTAAGTTTAATATTTCTAACAAATTTGATCAAATATCATATGTATACTAGAGAAGTAATTCCTCTATGAGGATCAACATTTGTACCCTCACTCCCATAATCTATTCCCTAGTTGGGGTTTTAGGAATAATCACAACCATATTTTATGGGTGTATGATCCCCTACATATATTGTTATCCAAATTAAGGTCTAATTTTCCCAATAGGCCCTAGTTGTGATATCCTATCTGTCAATCAACATATGTTATCCTTTTTTTCATTTTAATCTAATTGAGTGTCTTCCTCATATGAACCTTATCAGTTTAATTGGTTTTTCATCATTCAATGACCCTGGAAATCTTGTTATCTAAAATGAGTTCCACTAGTACATACTATATCAATGAAAGAGACCTCTCAGAGGAGTTTCACCGGTGATTCCAAGATTGATGGAGTGAGTTCTCATAAATTAGATTTATATAAGAGCCTATATAATAATTGTTGTGTACTAATATAGTTGTGACCATACAATGATACTTTGTGTTTATCTTTTGTAAATATGTGTTTTTATTATCATCATCTGTAAAATTCATACTAATGTTCCATGATAATAACATGAAAATTATTCTCTTCATGTCTTATATTTGGTGATTTTTGGGTGTCATATTGGGTATTTTTATTCTAACCCATCATGGATTATTCCCACACAGGTCCAGAATTATAACGATAATATGCCTTTTAATGGGGTCCTTGGTGGACCATGAGTAAGAAGAGAATTTTTGATCTTGATAGATTTTTCTTTTTACCAGATTTTCATTTGAGGGAAGAACCTAACTTTCTAGTAGTTTGGGAACTTTTACGTCTTTGGATAGATTTCATTTTTCACTTTATTCTATATTTTACACTTTTTGTTAACTGATATGGGATATAGAAGCATGAGTTAAATTTTTTATTAATTTTATTTTACATTTATGTATTGTATGGGTATTAAGATATGTGTGAATGTGTATAGGTATATTGTTTTAATGCTTCCCATGTGTTTGGTATTCCTACTCAGTAAAATCCACTAACTCCTAGCCTATTGGAGGAGGGATTAGGGTGTCATTTTTGGCATTCTGTTAGATAGGTGGGTCTCAATGGGCCTAGAAATGACATATTTATATTATATAAGTCATATTATGACTTTAGATTGAAGATTATCTAGTTTTGAGATTTTTTTGCAAAGTAAAATGATTTTGTTAAACATTGTCATGTTCATCTATCAGTCCATGGAACCTAGTATTGATCTGGACAGTATGTTATCTATTCAACAAGACTATCATAACCTCAATGTTAGCTCAGTACATATAGGAATAGTTTTTAGGAAAACATTGGAACATTAATAATATATGAATTGATTTTGGTTTCTATTAACATCTTTAGACATCTCACTATATATACATTTTACAGTTGTACAACAGATATATCTCAGAATACCTCTATTATGATATCCAACTAGGTTTCTATAGTAGGATCATGGTTATGATCCACATGATGGTAAGGGATAGGTTTATGGTTATTTTCAAAATGATGTCCTGTAACACCCCAAAGCTTCTACGGTGCGCTTCTCTTTGAATAATGCAATAGTGTGTATTGTACGCAACATTGAGTTTTAACTCACACCACAACCGATCAAACTAGCCGTTATGAATTGTAATACATACTTTATAAAATTATAGAAATTTTATCTCGTAAAATGGACTTCATTTTTGGATTCGGAGTATCGAATTTAGCCTAAGGTGAAATTTTGGTACTTTTCGGATAACTTTAATATTTTGATGAATAGTGAAAATTACTAAATTTTAATTAAAAACAACTTTTTTAATAAAAATAATTAATAGTGATAAATTATGAATTTGAGTGGTTTTAAAGTATATTTAGAATATATTTTTACCATTTAATACAATTTTGGTCATTGGACATAATTTCACAATTAAACAAAACATAAACAAATATCAATCTTTTGATAGTTATTATATCTTAAAAACACGCTTTTTGTTTTGAGAGCGGGAATTAATTTTAATTTAATTTCTGCCACTTCTGTGTTATGAATTTGGAAAACTGGATTCAATATTTGGAATCAGGATTTTCAAATTGTGTAAATAGTTAACTTTTATTTTTAGACATTTTGAATAATTACTTCGGTAAATATTTTATTTACTATGGTCAAAGGGTAAATCTGGTAAATAAGGGTTAAAAAAATATTATAATAATACCAAATTACCCTAAAACGTGTCCTAACCTTATTGGTTGATACATGTCCAACCATGTTCATATTTGGGTCGATTTTGGGACCCCATGGTGCCACTTGTAAGTGATAGGGACACTTTATTTTAATTAAGTTAAAATGAATATCAAAATGACACAAGCATATATCTTTTAGAAACAAAATTTTTACATATGATAATATATGTTGGAGTTAAAATTATAAATACTCACTATAAATCTAAAAATATTTCCTACATAATTGTATTTTATTTATAATTTTTAGACATTAAATAAATTAATTTATTTATGACATAATGGTGATGCAGTAATTACCATAAATATTGAAAAATTAAAATGATTGATTTTGTAGATAACCAAATAAATAAATTTTGAGACTTTTTATGAATTAAACTAATTTTTTAGGTTAATTTGAAATATTAGGAATGATTTAATTAACTTTTTTGTAAATAATAATTCTGTTATGATTTTTACAAAAATCAATTATTGAATAGTGTCAAAATTGAGATAAAAGTGTTTTTAAAACAAATATAATTTTATTAATTGATATTAAATTCCTAAAAATCTAAGCATTGGCAAAGAGACTTATATCATGATAGTTGTATAATTAATGGACCACTTGGGGGTATCTTGGATGAGTATAGGAAGTTTATTAACCATATAATATAAAAATACAAAGAGACATTGTAAAAGTGAAACTAATTAACTAAGAGTTAATACCTAATGATAAGGTTAATATAGTAACCCAAACCTGTCTAAATTCTATTGGTTGACTGTTTTTAGACCCATCCCCACCTTAAAACTTAAATAATCCAATTTTGAGCCATTAGAAACCGAATATGAATTTATTATAAAATAATATTTCTAGCTTTTCCAAAGGTTCCCCTCACCCCTCTTATAAAATGGTACTCCCCATTCTCATTACTTCACACCATTAAAGCCGTTTACCTCGGCCAAACTCTTCCCAAATACTCTCTAAACTTCCCTCAATTCATCATAGAGACCTTCCTTTAGTCAAAAATCCAACCTAAGAGCCCTTTGATCAAATAAAATGGAAGAACCCGAAGAAGAGATAATGATTTCACCACCCTTTTCCAAGTTCCTTTCTTCATCCACTTCATCCATCTTTGTTATTACCATTATAAAATAAGAACTCTAGTATATTATATATATAGTGATGTTATTATAAATATGGTACAACCATATTCATTATTCTATCCATCCTTTGAATAACATGTCACCATACGTACGTACATACGGACTACCGTCTCCACGTCGTGGTGTAATTGTTATTGAATAAATTTTTATTTGGATGTGTATAATAATGATGTGTAACTCATGTACATAATAAATATAACATGATAATGATTCTTTATATATGATATACCATCCAATTATATATTATTTTAATATCAAAATAATGATATTGTCGCTCGTGCATACGTACGGACTACTGTCTCCATGAACGCGATAAGATTTATTCTCCATCGTATCCATTCAAGTATAATTCTCATTTGATGATTAATAATAGTATCTAAGGACCTGATATCATTCTGGAAATGATTAATATACATCCTATCCATGACAAACATAGCTTACGTAACAAAACATATAAAAGAAAACGTGTAAGTTAACACCCGAAACAACGATAATACTAAGACATTATTAACAAATAAATGTTAAAAGATCATATATGATATCATATTAATTTATATGATTCTTGTATAATTTAATAACAATTATTTCACCATTATACAGGACATTAACCTACCCCAACCAAGGAATAGTACAAGGTAAGGGTTTATTTCTCAATCTCTTCATTATCTGAGGTTGTTTATACGTAATAATCTACTGGGATCTATTTATCATCCACATCCATGTTTCTTAAAAATGTATTTCAAAACATTTTTAATATTTAAAAGAGTATGGGTTAAAGTCATTTATACCCTTTCCTGACTTTTTATAATATTTTTATAAAGGAATCTTTCCGTCATTTTCCAAACAAGTTGTTTTTAACCTTTTCGACGGAATTAAGGTATGAATGTTTTTTTAACTTATACGACAGGTGCGGCTATTTTCCTCCATTATAAAAACGTTGAAGCTTCCCTTACAAGATTATAAGAATATTTTCAATGAAAATGTTTTATTTTATATATATATATTACTCTTAAATGATTTCAAAATAGAGAGATATATTTCTCTAAAAAGAGTTTTGATTTCATCTATGTCAACATCCATTGATGGATTTTACGCTTATTTGAAGTTGTTTTATTATGATACAAAACTTCTGTATTGTATTGAAGGTTTTGTGATATGTTTGACTGTGGATGTGTTATTTTTATTCCATTCATGTTTTATGGATGGAGTATTTACATTTTGTATGCTAGTTTTAATACGAATGTTTATGTTATGTTTAAACATTTTCATATGGGAATGCATTGGACTTAATATGTGATGGGTGGAGCCCCCTATAGCTCCTTAATGCATCGGTAGGTTTCATGAGACAAACTAGTGTCTTGGCACAAGGCCTTGGAATAATCTTATTTGTAGTCTTGGCACGATGCCTTGGCTATGCGGTTATGATAGTCTGTCATTATGCATTCCATCATTATGAAAGTGGTTATTAATATTTCATGTGATTATTCGATTAGTAGAATATTCATGTGAATAATTAAGTAGAATTATAGCATTTTATTTTTTCCATACTATGTTGAAGTTCAAGCTTAAATGGATTTTGTTTTAGTTATACATTAACATAAATGTTTATGCTTATTTATGAAAGTTTCCGCTATATTGTTATCCTTACTGACCATCTAAGCTCACCCCTTTCAATGTTTTATTTTTCCCAGTATGTGAAGATGTAATTTATGAATGACCTGCAGGGATAGTATGTGGGGATATGAGTGTGGACTATGATGAAATGATGTTGCTGTAGTTTTCATTTTTATGATGTAATGTAAGACTTATGAATATATCTTGTGTTTCCAAGGCTAGTAAACCAATCGGTCATTCGAGATTTGATCATTCTTGTGATCATGCCAATGTTATGTAATAATGCACCGACTCTGGGTAACTGGGGTCAGGGCGTTACATGTTCCTCTATGTGGATAAATAAATAGATGTATCAATATTTTGAGTATCATGTTGTCCCACCTATGATGGTTTAGGATTATTCTTCTAGATAGTTTGAGAAACATCTGGTTCTAGTGGTAGTAAAATATGACGCACTTTTTTTAGTGTGCTTTTTCAGTTTTAGAGAAATTGATTAAATTGTATTTATGATGATTCAACACACTTTCCTGTGATATAGAGGACTTCCTTGAACATGTGGTGTGAATGTTCTACTATTAAATGACCCCTTTGTGTGGTTATCATGGTTTTGTGACTTCTTTACGGTAATATATGTCTTCTCTAGATCCATATAATATTGATGATTAAAATGGATTCCAATGTTAATTAAAGAGGGACACTTGTCCCACCGAGATTCATTCATATGGATAGATTTAAAACCATAAAACATAGTTAGTGATAACTAAATTTGATAGTATCAAGTTTTGGATGATCAGTTCCTTTTATTAGTGAATATAATTTCTTTTTGACATGGTAATGTGTTAGGGAAAACACTAGTTTTATAGAATAAGTGGGTAATGGAACAAATGAGAATCATGTAGTTTGATCTTTTGATGTAGAGGCATTGAGTGTGTTTTGAGGGATAAAATGTGTCTTGTCTGATCTAGATTCATTTTTAGGGTTCAATAAAATGAAACATTTCCCTAAACATATCTTTATATTGAGATTTATTGATTCTAGTGGAGCCTTTTAACAGAACCCTTGTGTTTAGAGGCTTTTGAAGACAATTTTTGGTGATCATAGAGATTTTCATATAATGTAACCTTACAATGAGATGATAGACCTCATGTAGAATAATTCCATTTTCATACTGGGATCGTATTATTTTAACATTTTATTGGACTATTTAACTACCATGCATTCTTAAATATCTATTACAAGTGATTGTTATTTTGTACCCATGCTCGTTGGATAGAAGTTTACTTCTTTTGTGGTATGGGATCTCAAATAGAACAAGATGAGATTTTTTGCAGTAGGATATAACTGATTACTTATCTGATATCTAGTATGGTCGTTGGATTCATCGATGTAATGAGATTCATGTATTCTGTGGTATTGGTGTTGTTCGAGGATGTTTTAGTAAGTAATTTTCAAATCATACCTCACCATTGAAATTCTATTTTCTTTATAGACCTACACCTCGGGAAAATCGATATTTTTACTTGTATATCAGGTGACCATGTGTCACTATGATAGTCGATGGTGTAGTTAGAGAAATCTATAGATAAGCGATTATATCGAACATAGTGTGTTGTCCAAGGTAGCCGAGCGATATTTACCATGATAAAAAATGTGATCATGAGGTTTTGTAGACAATATCGTTGAATAGACCATGTGAATTTTAAGAAGCAGTATCCCCCCATGATAGTCAATTCATTCCTTGGCTAGTGGTTAGGGTGATTTGGTTCACAATGATTGACCTTAGGATGGGTTATCATTGGTTCTAGGTTCTAGAAGGGGATGTTATAATGTTGTTTTTATAAATTTGTTATAGTTTTATTGATATCTAGGTGATACCTTTTTGTGGGTTAACTTTATATGTGGTGTTTTTTATCGTATTATGAATTGGATCATTCAACCCTTCTTGGACTATTTTTTAGTGGTATTCATCAAGGATACCATTATGTACTCAGACTCAGTGGAGGAGAATGTGAGGCATTTAGCTTGGTTAGGTACATTCATTGAGATTAACCACATTATGGGTTGCTCTGAACATTCATTTCATGTTTTAGGATTTTCACTTCATGGGATATTTCAACTCAAAGATTGGAGTAGTAATGTTCCTAGTAATATTTTTAGAGTGCTACCTTAATATTAACCTAAGTTTTTTTTAATAAAGGATGATGCACTCAAAAATGTATTCTATTTTCTATTTTTGAGAAAGGTGGTGGAATAGTTTACATATTTTTAGTAGACCCTTATAGACGATGATGGTGTAACAATCCTCCAGTTGATGGTTGCATTCCCTCAATTTCATCATCGTGTTAGGGAGGTACAACTTGGTAATATTAACCATGATATATTCTTCGATTAGATAACCACTAAAATATAATATAATAATTTTTGGGGTATTTTTATTATTTCTTCTAGTGAATCCCTAAAAACATTAATAGATCCCGTAATCATTTCATAGGGAAAGGATAACATAATAAAGGGTGATATATGATGCTCAATAAGAAAAAAAGTATAACCTGAATAATATTTCTAATATAATCAATAATCATATAAGTAATATAATTTATACTATAAAAAGGGACATCCATAGATAACATAAAAATATTATTAATCACAGAAATAAAAATATCTACTTTAATTATGAAATATTTCATAATGTCGACATCATAATCTAATACTCCAGGCCTTATACAAAAAAAACATACATAAAAAGTAACACATTTGAAAAATAATTAATCTATTTTATATCGTTATACATAAAAATATATTTAGTAGTTATAGAAGGCCCCTCCCATCAGAAACTAGGTCGAATTAATTCATTATTAGGAAATTATTTTTCATTATCCATGTGATAATTGTATTAGTAATGATATCCATTGATATTTTCCCCTTTTACACTATTTTTTTGTGACATATTTGATTATTATTAATGTTATCCATATTATCCATGTTGCATGTTTACCCTTACTGAGTACCTGAGCTCATCCATTGTTAGGTTTTCCATTTTAATTGTTATTAATTGATATCTATTAATTAATTTATGTATTTATAAGACTATATAATTAAATATTCATAAGAATTATTATATTATATTTCATGTTTTCATATTTCATATGACAAAGGTGTATGTATCTTGTCTCCAAAGAATACAAAATTATTTGATCCTTCATGATGTGATCCCTTGTACTTTTACCAGTCTATTAAAATAACCACCAACTCAGTTGAAATATACTTGGGTTGTTATAGTTGGTATCAGAGAATTCATAATATATTCCTTGGGATTTGGATTTAGGAAAACATATAATAAGTACATAATACTATGAAAAAAATATGAGGATATGTCAGATTATAAAATAAAATTATATAGTTTTTGGAATGGTATCAATTTTGAGTTATTTCAATAAATATATCGATTTCATGATACTAAAAGTGGAACTCATTCTGAATGAAATCCATCAATGGTTAGTAACCCCAAAATTAGTTGTTTAATTATATATAGGCTACCATATTGGTACTCGGTGAGTGTGGCCTTACTAAACACCTATTTTGACATTCCTGGGAGATTTCATTTCTTAATTGACATTCTATATACAAATCATTATGATTTATTTGAAAATATTGTTATGATTTGAGAATATTATATATGATACGAGTAATATGGTTCTACGATTATCTATTTATAAATTTTCATGTTACGGCATATGACTCATTATTTTTTGATTTATATATTATTATTCACTATATTATGATCTAATTTATTGTATTCCATTATTATTGAAATGGAAAACAGAGGAAAAAATATAATCCACATCGATACAAGTAAACTATTTAGATATTTCAATCCTCAAGATAATAAAACGGATGCTATAATTAGAGATACGTCTTGAGAAAAAAAATATAACTATATTGGAATAATTTAATCATGTTATGACCAATAAAATTTTTCATATGGGTGAAATTGTTTCTCAATAATGTAGTAAAACTATGTTGAACTATTTCATGTATCACTAACCTCCATCAGTCAATGGGACTACTAATCCATTTGTAGCTGAGCAACAGCTACCATCCTTATATATGATATTTCTATCACTAAGGAATAACAAAAGAGAGAAGTTTTTCCTGGTATTTTATCATCTTATAGGGGATTTAGATCAATAATAGTCATTTAATAAAAATAATCTGGATGATTAAGATTAATTAAAATGGATTTTAATGATTTTAATATACATTTTAGTGAAAAATACTTTCCTCACGGTCAAAAAGTATAATTGGAGATAAAATATCTATGTCTAGGAAAAAAAGAATTATGGAAATGATTATATGTCTTAATACACCATTAAAAGGTTTGAATGAAATGATTGAGACTGCTTACACAATCAAAATAGTGAGGCTGGTCATTTATTTTTTTGAAGAAATACAATCCTTTAAAGTGAACAAGTATCTGAAACATTTTAGTGATATAGGGATATTGTTTCATTTACTATAATGTTTCACAATTATATTGAAATGTATTATGACTTTGAAGGAAATAATGATAAGAATATTTGATTTGAGCACTATAGAAAAGTAAATATATCAAAAGGGAATATGGAATTGTATAATTTCTAACTGGTAATAAATCTGGAATGAAATGTCATGGAATGTGATTGTATGGAATGATATTTTTCAATATGTGTGGAGGGAAAGGCCACAAATATCATGATCACAAAGAGAATAAATAATCTAACAATGTTCAATGCTTCAAATATAAGTATATTGGGATCTATGATAACGATTTTTCTATTCCTCAAAGGAATTTTCATTGAAATATGAAAATGGATGAAGGCTTAGATATTGTGATCACTATAGCAGAGTTTGATGATCCTAAATATATATTAGAAGGTATTTTGATCATAACCACTAATTTAGGTAATTATTTATTTGATTTTGGATATTCTCTAACATTAAAATCTTTTATGAATTCTAAAAAATAATTTTTTTTTCACATTCGGAAATGAGTTTCCAATAATGAATATTTGTGGAAATATTCTCATAATAAAGACGTGTTAGTTAATTCCTGTTATGATGCATAAATGTTCTATATTTGGATAATTTGTCATTATAAAAAATTATAATGAAAAAATCTATTTTATGTGTTAGATTCCATAATATGTTCAAAATTTTATTTCTTATAGAAAGAAATTACAATTTTTAATGAATGTATGGAATCCATGATCATCATATGGGAGAGTATAACTTATGAATAATTTCTAGATGCACTTCCAGTAGCTCTACATAATAACATTAATGTATGAAAAGGGAATACAAACTCATGTATGGGAAATATAACCCTATTATATAAGTTTATATTTTTTTAAGAATTTATTACAGTGCTTCATGAGGTTCTATATGGAAATCCACATGAGCCTATAGATGAGTTTTATATTGAACTATTACATAAAGAAAACCCCTATATCTAATACTAATTTTAGGATGGTTACTCTAAATCTTTTTGAGTTAAAAAAGGTATAGGAGTATTGTGATAATGGATTAATATGTCTTACTATTTGTCCATAGGGAGCACATTTTGTCTGTTTGAAAAATACGTATGGAACTATAAAGATTTTCATTGATTATAAGGAACTAAATGTCCTAACTATGGGTAAAAATATCCTCTTCTCCATATTGATTACTAGTTTGATCAAACATATAGTGATCAATATTTTTAAAATATTGATCTTATTTATAGGAATCATCAATTGAAAGTACAGATATAAGATATTCCAAAGATATAATTTTGTATGAGGTATATACATTATGTGTCTATAGTAATTCTTTTTGAATTTACTAATACCTATTTTTTGGATTTGATGAATAGAGTGTTCAACAAAAATATTGATCGTTCTATTTTGGTGTTTATTGAGGATATCATGGTATACATAAAAACTTATGAACAATATAAGTGTTATTTATGAATAATTCTTGGGACTCTTCGGGAAATCGAGATATATGATGAATTTAGTAATTTTGAATCATTTAATTTAGAAGATTATTTTATTGATATTATTGTCTCTATGTATGGAATATATATTTATCCATCTATTAAAATGTAATTTAAATAACGTCCTACATCGAAAAACATAATTGAGTTTCATAACACCGTTTGGTTTGAATGTTACTATCTTTGATTTGTTTAATGATTTTCCAATTTGAAAAACCCATTAACCATTTTAACATTTAGCAGGGTTAACATACAATAGAATGGTTAATTCTAATAATCCTTAGATGATTTATATAGGAGGTTGGTCAACTCACCAGTATTGACACTTTCATTGAGAAGGGATGGATTCTTCATTTATTATGATACATCAAATAAATAAATTTGATGGGTCCTTATGAAAAATGATATAGTTAGTATGTATGCATGGAGGTAGTTGATAATATATGAACAAAATTACCCAATACATGATCCTGAGTTCGAATCCATTGTCATTACATTAATTATGTCGAGATATTATCTCTATGTTCAAAGATATGATATATCCACATAACAAAAGTGTTTGGTATACATCTTTTCATAGAAGTAACTCAAAAATTGGACAATTATATGGATATAGCTACTCAAGGATTATGAATGATCAACACACTACCTTCTTGGTAATGAAAATAAGAGAGTGGATGCATTTAGGCTGAAATATCATTGTGTTATTCTATAAAATGATGATTTAAATAATACATCGTTCAAGGAATTAATGAAGATGGATATGGGAATTATTATGAAAAGGTAAAATTCCATCCTTCTTCAAATTACTTCCAAACCATATTTATCAGAAAGGATAAAATGTTACACCCCAAGCTTCTACGGTACGCTTCTCTTTGAATAATGTGATAGCGTGTGTTGTACGCAACATCGTGTTCTAACACACCACAACCAATCAAACTAGCTGTTATGAATAGAAATACCTACTTTATGAAATTATATATATTTTATATTTCAAAATGAACTTCATTTTTGGATTCGGAATTTCGAAATTATCCTAAGTTGAGTTTTTGGTATTTTTCTGAGAACTTCCAATTTTTATGAATAGTGAAAAATACATAAAAACAACTTTTTTAATCAAAATAATTTATAGTGATAAATTATACTATTGAGTGGTTTTAAAGTACAATTAGAATAAATTTTTACCATTTTATCAAAAGGTATTCATTATAATTAATTTCACTTTGAAATTGGACATAAACAATTATCAATCTTTTGATATATATTGTTTCTTAAAAACACGCTATTTTTTGTGATAGCGGGAATTAATTATAAAATTAATCAATGAAACTTATATGTTTTGTATTTTGAAAAATAGACATCATTTTTTAATTCAGAATATCAATTATAGATTGGGGTAAAATTTTGGCATTGTTCTGAAAAACATCAATTTTTGATGAATAGTGAAACTACTAAGTGGTAGTTAAAAAAAACTGAATTTTTCTTAAAACATAATTTTACTGCTTCTGTGAATGGAATTTCAAAAATCCGAGAGACACGGTTAATATCAAGAAGTAAAATTTGGTTCAATGAGACGAAAATAATTTTTGGTGAATATTAACTTTTTACTTTTATTACCACAGTTAAAAGTAAATAGGGTAATTAAGGGTAAAAATGATATTAATATTACCCTAACACATGTCCTAATTTTTTCGGACAAGTTTATCTCGACCGAAACATCTTTAGGAATAAAATATTATCATTTAGGTCCACTTGGAATATATTAGGACATTTATTATTATTTAATTCAAAGAAGAGTTAAAAGAGGTAAAATCAATGTTTATTTAGTAAAACATTTTTAATATAGGGTTATACATAAGATAAATTCGATTTTAAATATTCCTTAGAAATATAATAATATTTCATACATAATGATATTTTATTTATAATTTTTAGACTTTAAATAAGTTAATTTACTTATGACACAATGATGATGCAGTAATTACAATAATTGTGAAAAATTAAAATAATTGATATTATAAATTACCAAATATATATAATTTGAGACTTTTAATGAATTAAAATAATTTTATAGGCTAATATGACATGTTATAATTGATTTAATTAACTTTTGTCGAAGTAATCATTCTGTTATGAGTTTCACAAAAATCAATTATTGAATAGTGTCAAAATTGACATAAAAGTGTTTTTAAAACAAATATTATATTATTAATTGATTTTAAATTATTAAATATCTAAGGTTCGGCCACGAGACTTATATCATGATAGGTTCTTCAGTAATGGACCACTTGGGGGTCGCTTGGATGTATATAGTAAGTTTATTAACTATATATTATAAAAATACAAAGTGACATGGTAATTGTCAAACTAATTAACTAAGAGTTAAAACTAAATGATAAGGTTAATATAGTAACCCAAACCTGTCTAAATTATATTGGTTGAATGGTTTTAGAACTATCCCCACCTTAAAATTTTAATAATCAACTTTGGAGCTATTATAAACCGAATATGAATTTATTATAAATCAATATTTCTAGCTTTTCCAAAGGTGCCCCTCACCCCTTTTATAAAAGGGCACTCCTCCTTCTTATTTCTTCACACATTAAAAGACTTTTAGTTCGGCCAAACTCTGCCCAAATACTCTCACAACTTCCCTCACTACAACCTAGAGGCCTTAGTTTGATCATAAAGAAAACCTAAGGAGTCATTTTGATCAAATCAAAAGGAAGAACTCGAAGAAGAGGTAATGATTTCACCACCCTTTTCCAAGTTCATTTTTTCTTCCACTTCTTCTTTCTTTGTTATTACCATTATAAAATAATAAACCAAGTATATTATATATACTTTTATGTTATTATAAATATGGTACAACCATATTCAGTATTCTATCCACCCTTTGAATAACATGTCACCATACGTGCGTACGTACGGCTTACCGTCTCCACGTCGTGGTGTAATTTTTATTCAACATATTATTATTTGGATGGGTATAATAATGATGTGTAACTCATGTAAATAATAAATATAACATGATAATGATTCTGTGTATATGATATACTATCAACTTATATATTATTTTAATATCAAAATAATGATATTGTCGCTCGTGTGTACGTACGGACTACCGTCTCCACGAATACGATGAGATTCATTCTCCATCGTATCCATTAAAGTATAATTATCATTTGATGATTTAAAAATTATGTTTAAGGACTTTATATCTTTCTGGATATGAATAAGATACAACTTATCCATAACAAACACGGCTTATGTAACAAAACATATAAAATAAAATGAGTAAGTTAACACCCGAAACAATGATAATTCTAAGATATTATTAACAAATCAATGTTAAAATATCAAATATGATATCATATTAATATATATGATTCTTATATAATTTAATAAAACTTATTTGACCATTATACATGAGGTTAACCTACCCTAACCAAGGAAAAGTACAAGGTAAGGATTATTTCACAATATCTTCATTATCTGAGTTTGTTTATACGTAATAATCTACTGGGATCTCTTTATCATCCACATCCATGTTTCTTAAAAATGTATTTCAAAACATTTTTACTATTTACAAGAATATGGGTTAAAGTTATTTATAACCTTGTTTGACTTTTTATAAGAGGTTTATAAAGGAATCTTTCCGTCATTTTCCAAAAAAGGTGCTTTTTAACCTTTTCGAAAAAATTAAGGTAATAATGTTTTTTTAACTTATATGACGAGTGCGGCTATTTTCCGCCGTTATAAAATTGTTGAAGCTTCCCTTACAAGAATATAAGAATATTTTCAAAAAAAATGTTTTATTTTATAAATATATGACTATTAAATGATTTCAAAATAGAAATAGATATTTCTCTAAAAAGAGTTTTGATTTCATCTATGTCAACATCCTTTGATGGATTTTACGCTTATTTGAAGATTATTTATTATGATACAAAACTTCTATATTGTATTGAAGGTTTTGTGATATGTTTGATTGTGGATGTGTTATTTTTACCATTCATGGTTTATGGTGAAAGTATTGGCATTTTGTATGCTAGTATTAATATGAAGGTTTATGTTATGTTTAAACCTTTTCATATGGGAATGAATTGGACATAATATGTGACGGGTGGAGCCCGCTATAGCTCCTCGATGCATCGATAGGTCTCATGAGACAAACTAGTGTCTTGGAATAAGGCCTTTACAAAATCTTATTTGTAGTCTTGGCACGAGGCCTTGGCTATGTGGTTATTATTGTCTGGCATTATGCATTCCATCATTATGAAAGTGGTTATTGATATTGCATGTGATTATTCGATTAGTAGAATATCCATGTGAATAAGTAAATGGAATTATTTCATTTTACTTTTGTCATACTATGTTGAAGTTCAAGTTTAAAAGGCTTTTGATTTAGTTATACATTGACTTAAATGTTTATGCTTATTTTTGAAAGTTTCCTCTATATTGTTATCCTTACTGGCCATTTGAGCTCACCACTTTTCTATGTTTTAATTTTCCCAGGATGTGAATAATTAAGTTATGAATGACATGCAGGGATAGTATGTGGGGATATGAGTGTGGAATATGGAGACTATGTTGTTGTTGTAGTTTTTCACTTTGTCATGTAATGTAAAACTTTATTAATATATCTAGTGTTTGCCGCTTCGGAGGTGGCGTAGTGGTGCAGGGTCGAGGGCCATATCAACGGTGTTCGGTGAGGTCTGGGGTTCGATTCCTGGGATCCCTCTCTTGGGGGAATTTCTGCCTCCCATGTACCACTCGTCTTGCCGGGTCACCCGGTGTCTCACCGGGTGGGCAGAATGGGCTCACTTAACCTAGCTGACGGATTGCTGTGACGAACCATCGTTGATCGAGGTGTTACCCCGCGGGACGCAATGTCATCTCGGCTGGCAACGGCTCCTCCCCGGCTGGGGCATCCCCGGATGACCTCTTCGTGGGGAGGGGGGTTCTTGAGTGTGGAGGGTTCGAAAAGGCCACTCTCAGGAATTCCCTTATTCTCAAAAAAAATATATCTAGTGTTTCCAAGGATACTAAACCAATCGGTATTTCAAGATTTTATCCTTCTTGTGATCATGCCAATGTAATTTAATAATGCACTAACTCTGGGTAACTAGGGTTGGGGCATTACAGTTGGTATCAGAGGAATTTTAGTACAAACCTTGAAAGCTAGATTTAGATAAAATCTGATTAGAGCACGTAGACCTAAGATGAACTTTGGGGACTAGAATAGAAGAACTTCCTAGAATTTTGGTATTGTAGAGATTTTGTGAGTTTTCCGAGCAATACATCCTTGTCTGGATACGAGCGGTAGAGGCGGCTCTAGAACATATGTATCTAGGGGTAAAACCTGAAAACATCCCTTTGAGATAAACTCGAACGGGAACTGGGGCATGACAACGGGCCTTGCTGCACTCTTGGTTACGACACTCCTGGGGGATATGCTTAGGATAACTCGCATTTTCTTTACAAATTATTATGAACAGTTTATGAGTATATATTTCCTCAAAGAAAACCTTTTTATGATTATGGATTATATCCATAAATAGTTCAATTTATGTTATGTGTTTTATAAGTATGGGATTATGTATTTTGATTCATAAACTGATCTAGTTTATTCCATTGTTTAGAAATGGCGCCTAGTGGAAGAAATGGAAACCGTATCAATGCATGCACTCCATGTAGGGATTTCCCTCCTGCTCAAGAAATTTATAGTGGAGCTGGTGATGCAACTGGTGCCGATCAGCTAATCACCATACTGGGACAACTCACTCAGGTTATGAGTAATAACCTCACCCGTATGGAGCACCCTGATCCGCAGCGCGGAGGATCAATGTTAGATCGATTCATGAGGCAAAAACCCCCAACGTTCAATGGGAGTAAAAATCCCTTAGTAGCTGACCAATGGATATTTTCCCTAGAGAAAATATTTCAAGATTTGGGGAGTAGTGAAAGGGAAAAAGTTATCATGGCCATTTACCGCCTCACTGGAGATGCTGATCAATGGTGGTCATTGATTCAAAATACGAAGGAAGATGATGAATTATCAAATATGGAATGGAGGGAGTTCAAAGATCTATTTTTAGAAAAATACTTTCCTTGCGACCATCGAGCAGATATGGAAAGGCAATTTCTGAGTCCGAGACAAAAGGAGGGTGAGAATGTCACAATGTATGAGGCTAACTATACAAGGTTAGAAAGGTATGCTGGAGATTATATACGTAACCCAAGAAGTAAGATTGATCGTTTCTTGGATGGGTTAAAACCATTTCTCCGTCCAGCATTAGTCTCACAGTCCTTTTCATCGTACGAAGACATTGTCTCATGTGCTATCAAGACTAAAAAGGAATTCTCTAAGTCTTATGACTTTAAATCAAATAAAGAGAAGAAGAGGCCTTGTGATCAATCTGGGAATGAAAATTAGGGGAAGAAAGGAAAGGTTGAATATCCATCCTGTGGTAAATGTGGGAAGAGACACCCCGGTACTTTCTTGATGGGAATGGGCATCTGTTAAAAATGTGGTGAAAAAGGCCCCCAAGCTCGTGATTGCAAAGGGAAGAAGGAAGCTACCAATTTTTAGTGCTACAATTGTAGGGAAATGGGGAATTATGCAAATGAATATCCTATGTGTCAAGAGAAATTACCTCAGAAAAGGCCAAGGGATCAAGTCCAAGCTTATTCTATCACTACTACTGAGGTAGAAGCTCGAAAAGATGTGGTGGTAGGTAATTTAATGGTTTCCATGAGTTTAGAAAATTCATTATTTGATTCTGGATCATCGCATTGTTTCATATCATCCCTTTTTTCTAAGAAAATTAGATATTTCCAATTTGATTTAACAAGGGAGTTGTCAGTTAAAACTCCTAAGAGAAGTATCATTGCAACAAAGTTTTGTGAATAAGTCCCCATTAGAGCACATAAATGTTCTTTATATATTGATCTCATCATCATACCTATGATTGAGTTTGATATAATCCATGGTATGGACTGGCGTTCATACTATGATGTGAAGATTTATTGTAAGAATAAAGAGGTCATGATTCTTGATGATAATGATAAGGAACACCTTATCTTTAGAGCAGAATCGTCACCACCTAATTCTTATTTCGATCCACCCCCAGTAGCTCAACTAAATTCAATAATTTGGGAGGAAGAGAATGAAATAACTATGGGTGATGAAAGAAATGTTCAAATAGAGGATGTACCTGTTGTGAAAGAATTTGTAGATGTAATTCCGGAAGATTTACCTGGACATCCTCCAAAACGAGAAGTTGAGTTTTCAATTGATTTAATTCTTGGATCAAGGCCTATATCAAAGACCCCTTATAGAATGGCCACTGTAGAATTAGTTGAACTAAAGAAACAACTAGAGGAATTGAGTAATAAGGGATTTATTCGCCCTAGTGTTTCTCTATGGGGAGCCCCTGTTCTTTTTGTTAAAAAGAAAGACGGATCTATGAGGTTATGTATCGACTACAGCAAGGTCAATGCTATAACAATAAAGAACAAGTATCCCCTACCATGCATTGATAATTTATTTGACCAACTGTGTGGATATCAATACATTTCAAAGATTGTCCTTCGATCTGGATACCATCCGTTGTGTGTGAAGAAAGAAGACATTCCGAAGACAGCATTTTGAACCAAGTACAGGCATTACGAGTTTACTGTAATGCCTTTTGGATTGACTAATTCACCCTCTGTATTCATGGATCTGATGAATATAGTTTTCAAGGAGAATCTCGATGAATTTGTGGTGGTATTTATTGATGATATCTTGGTATACTCCTAAAGCTATGAAGAACATGAAAATAACTTGTGCATTATCTCGAAGACTCTGAGAAGACATGAATTATATGGGAAGTTTAGCAAGTGTGAATTCTGGCATCATGTGATTTATTTTCTTGGCCATATTGTCTCTAAAAATGGAATATCTATTGATCCTTCTAAGACAAAGGCAATCCAAGAATGGCCACCACCTACGAGTATAACAGAGGTACGTAGTTTTATTGGTTTAGCAGGTTATTATCGACGATTCATCCAGAATTTTTCCCGATTGGATAACCCATTAACGAAGCTCACACGTAAAGGGGTTAAATTTGTTTGGACAAAAGAGTGTGAAGAATGTTTCAAAGAACTGAAGAGAAGATTAGTCAATGCTCCTATATTGACTCTACCATCGGGGAATGATGGGTTCATTATTTATAGTATTGCATCGAAGAAAGGACATGGTTGTGTTCTTATGCAGAATGATAGGGTTATTGCCTATACATCATGACAGTTGAAAATTAATGAACAAAACTATCCTACTCATGATCTCGAGTTAGCAGCTGTGATCTTTTCTTTGAAGATATGGAGGCACTAACTCTATGGTGAAAAATGTGAGATTTATACTGATAACAAGAGTTAGAAGTATATTTTCTCACAAAAATAACTCAACATGAGGCAAAGGAGATGGCTTGAATTACTCAAGGATTATGATTGCACGATACACTACCACCCAGGGAAGGAAAACAGGGTGGCAAATGATTTGAGCAGAAAAGACCATGGAGTTTTGAACAATATGAGAATTGAAAGGGATCCAATTTTCATGGATCTAGTGAAGATGGACATGGGAATAACCAGGGAAGGCGAAACATCAATTATTTTTCAAATGGTTGCCAAACCATCTTTACTAGAACGGATTAAGAGTTCTCAGACCGATGATGAATAATTTAAAATGAATATTAAAGCTGTGAATGATGGGAGATTGAAAGAATTTGTGTATGAAGATGGAATTTTGAAATTCGGGAAGAGACATTTTGTTCCCGATATACCTGATCTAAAAAGGGAATTGTTGGATGATTCTCATAGTTCCAATTTCTCTATACATCCTAGGAGCACCAAAATGTATAGTTATTTGAAGGAACATTTTTGGTGGGACAACATGAAGAGGGAGATTGCTGATTTTGTGTCAAGATGTATGGTTTGTCAATAAGTGAAAGCTGGAAGGCAACAGCCTGGAGGATTCATGCAACCTCTTCTCATACCAGAGTGGAAATGGGACAATGTTACGATGGACTTTGTCATGGGGATACCAAAGACTCCTAGAAGGAAAGATGCAATATGGGTTATTGTTGATCGTCTTACCAAGTCAGCACATTTTCATTCTATAAGAGAAGATATACCACCGGAACATCTAGGAAGACTATATATTAATGAAGTTGTGAGACTTCATGTAGTATCCCTATCGATTGTTTCTGATTGTGATCCTCGTTTTACTTCAAGATTCTGGAAGAGTCTTCAGAAATACCTGGATACTGAACTTCATTTCAGCACTGCCTACCAATCTCAAATGGATGGACAATCAGAACAAACTATTCAACCCTTAGAAGACATGTTGAGACCTTGCTCACTTGACTTTCAGGGTATGTGGGATAAATATTTACCTCTGGTAGAATTTTCCTATAACAATATCTTCCATTCGAGTATTCATATGGCACCATATGAAGCGTTATATGGAAAGAGATGTCGTACACCAACCTGTTGGGATGATGTTGGTGAAAGAAAACTTGTAGGCCCAGAACTGGTGGAGGAAACAATGTAAAAAGTGAAGGTAATCCAAAATAACATCAATGCAGCTCAATGTAGGCAGAAGAGCTATGCTGATAATCGAAGGAAGGAATTGGAATTTCAAGTCAGTGATCATGTTTTCTTGAATTTATCTCCATGGAAGGGAGTCATACATTTTGGTAAGAAAGGTAAATTGTGTCCCAGGTACATCATACCTTTCAAAATTCTAGAACGAATTGGGGCTGTAGCTTACCGATTGGCAATGCCGCCAAGTCTCTCCAAAGTTCACGATGTGTTCCACGTATCTTTGTTGAGGAAATACATGCCTGACCCAACGCATGTACTCACCTATGAAGAATTAGAACTGGAACCCGATCTGTCCTATTGTGAAGAGCCCGTCAGGATTCTTGATACGAGAGAATTACTAAGAAACCGGACAAAGCGTCTGGTAAAAGTTTTGTGGAGAAACCATAAGATGGAAGAGGCAACATGGGAACCCGAGGAACTTATGATGAAGAAACACCCGAGTCTTTTCATGTGATAAGTATTCTAGAAATTTCGAGGACGAAATTATTTGAAGGAGGGAAGAATGTAACACCCCAAGCTTCTACGGTACGCTTCTCTTTGAATAATGCGATAGCGTGTGTTGTACGCAACATCGAGTTCTAACACACCACAACCAATCAAACTAGCCGTTATGAATAGTAATACCTACTTTTTGAATTTATATATATTTTATATTTCAAAATGAATTTCATTTTTGGATTCGGAATATCGAAATTATCCTAAGTTGAATTTTTGGTATTTTTCTGAGAACTTCCAATTTTTATGAGTAGTGAAAAATACTTAAAAACAACTTTTTAATAAAAATAATTTATAGTGATAAATTATATTATTGAGTGGTTTTAAAGTATAATTAGAATATATTTTACCATTTTATCCAATGGTGTTCATTAGAATTAATTTTACTTTGAAATTGGACATAAACAATTATCAATCTTTTGATATATATTATTTTTTTAAAACACGATATTTGTTGTGATAGCGGGAATTAATTATAAAAGTAATTAATGAAACATATATGTTTGGAATTTTTTAAAATAGACATCATTTTTGAATTTGTAATATCAATTATAGCTTAGGGTGAAATTTCGGCATTGTTCTGAAAAACTTCAATTTTTTATGAATAGTGAAACTACTATGTGGTAGTTAAAAAAACTGAATTTGTCATAAAACTTAATTTTACCGCTTCTGTGAATGGAATTTCAAAAATACAAGAGACACGGTTAATATCAAGAAGTAAAATGTGGTTCAATGAGATGAAAATAATTTTTGGTGAATAGTAACTTTTTACTTTTATTTACCACAGTTAAAAGTAAATAGGGTAATTAAGGGTAAAATAGATATTAATATTACCCTAACAAATGTCCTAATTCTATTGGACAAGTGTATCTCGACCAAAACAGACTTAGTAATAAAATATTTTCATTTAGGTCCTCTTGGATTAGATTAGGACATTTATTATTATTTAATTCAAAGAAGAGTTAAAAGAGGTAAAATCAAAGTTTATTTACTAAAACATTTTTAATATAGGGTTATACATAAGATAAATTCGCATTTAAATATTTATTAGAAACCTAATAAGATTTTATACATAATGATATTTTATTTATAATTTTTAAACTTTAAATAATTTAATTTATGTATGACACAATAATGATCCAGTAATTACGATAATTGTGAAAATTTAAAATAATTGATATTATAAATTCCCAAATAAATATAATTTGAGACTTTTAATGAATTAAAATAATTTTATAGGATAATATGACATGTTAGAATTTATTTAATTAAGTTTTGTCGAAGTAATCATTCTTTTATGAGTTTAAAAAAATCAATTATTGAACAGTGTCAAAATTGACATAAAAGAGTTTTTAAAACAAATATTATATTATTAATTGATATTAAATTCCTAAAAATATAAGGTTCATCCAATATACTTATATCATGATAGTTGCATCAGTAATGGACCACTTGGGGGTCGCTAGTATGTATATAGTATGTTTATTAACTATATTTTATAAAAATACAAAGTGACATGTTAAATGTCAAACTAATTAACTAAGAGTTAAAACTAAAAGATAAGGTTAATATAGTAATCCAAACCTATCTAAATTATACTGGTTTAATGGTTTTCGACCTATCCCCACCTTAACCTTTGAATAATTAAATTTTGAGCCATTATAAACCGAATATGAATTTATTATCAATTAATATTTCTAACATTTCCAAAGGTGCCCCTCACCCCTCTTATAAAAGGGCACTCCTCCTTCTCATTTCTTCACACCTTAAAAGCCTTTTTGTTTGGCCAAACTCTGCCCAAATAATCTCCCAACTTCCCTCACTACAACCTAGAGGCCTTAGTTTGATCATAAATTCAACCTAAGGAGCCCTTTTGATCAAATCAAAAGAAAGAACCCGAAGAAGAGGTAATGATTTCACCACCCTTTTCCAAGTTCCTTTCTTCTTCCACTTCTTCTTTCTTTGTTGTTACCAATATAAAATAATAACCCTAGTATCTTATATATACTGTGATGTTATTATATATATGGTACAACCATATTCAGTATTCTATACAGCCTTTGAATAACATGTCACCATACGTGCATACGTACGGATTACCGTCTCCACGTCGTGGTGTAATTGTTATTCAGTATATTATTATTTGGATGGATATAATAATGATGTGTAACTCATGTAAAAAATAAATATAACATGATAATGATTTTGTATATATGATATAATATCAACTTATATATTATTTTAATATCAAAAAAATGATATTGTCGCTCGTGCGTACGTACGGACTACCCTCTCCACGAACGCGATGAGATTCATTCTCCATCGTATCCCTTAACGTATAATAATCATTTGATGATTGAAAAATGATGTTTAAGGACTTGATATCATTCTTTATATGAATAAAATACAACTTATCCATAAAAAACATGGCTTATGTAACAAAACATATAAAAGAAAATGAGTAAGTTAACACCCGAAACGACGATAATTCTAAGATATTATTAACAAATCAATGTTAAAAGATCATATATGATATCATTTTAAAATATATGATTATTGTATAATTTAATAACAGTTATTTGACAATTATACAGGAGTTTAACCTACCCCAACCAAGGAAAAGTACATGGTAAGGGTTATTTCACAATATCGTCATTATCTGTGGTTGTTTATACGTAATAATCTACTGGGATCTCTTTATCATCCACATCCATGTTTCTTAAAAATGTATTTCAAAACATTTTTACTATTTACAAGAATATGGGTTAATGTCATTTATACCCTTGTTTGACTTTTTATAAGAGGTTTATAAAGGAATCTTTCCGTCGTTTTCCAAACAAGGTGCTTTTTAACCTTTTCGACATAATTAAGGTAAGAATGTTTTTTAACTTATACGGTGGGTGCGGCTATTTTCCGCCGTTATAAAATTGTCGAAGCTTCCCTTACAAGCTTATAAGAATATTTTCAAAGAAAATGTTTTATTTTTATAAATATATGACTCTTAAATGATTTCAAAATAGAAAGAGATATTTATCTAAAATGATTTTTATTTCATCTATGTCAACATCCTTTGATGGATTCTATGCTTATTTGAAGTTGATTTATTATGATACAAAACTTCTATATTGTATAGAAGGTTTTGTGATATGTTTGACTGTGGATGTGCTATTTTTACCATTCATGGTTTATGGTGAAAGTATTGACATTTCATATGCTAGTTTTAATACAAAGTTTTAGGTTATGTTTAAACCTTTTCATATGGGAATGCATTGGACTTAATATGTGATGGGTGGAGCCAGATATAGCTCCTTGATGCATCGGTAGATCTCATGATACAAACTACTGTCTTGGCACAAGGCCTTGACAAAATCATATTTGTAGTCTTGGCACGAGGCCTTGGCTATGCGGTTATGATTGTCTGGCATTATGCATTCCATCATTATGAATGTGGTTATTGATATTGCATGTGATTATTCGATTAGTAGAATATCCATGTGAAAAATAAATGGCATTATTTCATTTTACTTTTGTCATACTATGTTGAAGTTCATGTTTAAAAGGAATTTGTTTTAGTTATACAATGCCTGAAATGTTTATGCTTATTTTTGAAAGTTTCCGCTATATTTTTATCCTTACTGGGCATTTGAGCTCACCCCTTTTCTATGTTTTAATTTTCCCAGGATGTGAAGAAGTAAGTTTTGAATGACCTTTAGGGATAGTATGTGGGGATATGAGTGTGGAATATGGAGACTATGTTGTTGTAGTAGTTTTTCACTTTGTCGTGTAATGTAAAACTTTATGAATATATCTAGTGTTTCCAAGGCTACTAAACCAATCGATCATTCGAGATTTGATCTTTCTTGTGATCATGCCAATGTAATGCAATAATGCACCGACTCTGGGTAACTAGGGTCAGGGCGTTACATAAAATGTTCTAAAACTAATGATAACAATTTTTTTAAAAAAAATTAATGCTATGTAAGATTGTATATCATCATACTTCTCTTATGAAGATCGTGATTAAAATTATTAAAGATTTTATGGGTTCAATATATACAAGAGATGAAAATAGAAATCTAAGATGATGATAATACCTATACATTCTCTATACACCTAAGTAACAATATAATTTATAAGGATTTGAAGGAATAATTTTTGTGGGATAATATGATGTGGGAAACTAATGATTCAGTATCATGATTCATAGTTTATTAATAAGGGGAGGCTAATAGAAATCTCCCTATAAGAGTTACTCCACCAATGAATATTCCAATACGGAAATCAAAGGATGTTACTATATAAATTTAAACATTATTTAAATAGGATCTAGAACAAAAGATAAAATAGGAATTATTATAGATCATCTTTAAAAATATATGAATTTCATTGATATAAGAATTTTTTTTCCTCTTGAGCATTAGTAACATATCTATATTAATTGAATTGTAAAAATTCATGGTGTATATATTTCGATTGTTTTTTATTATTATCAATGAATTACATCGAAACATTGAAAAGTATTCAGATGTATCGTGATATGGAGCATTATTTGAGCACCATATATCATCCCCATACTAATAGGTAGTCAAAAGAGAAATTTAATCTATAGAATACATGTTAGGTCGGTTGTCACCTTAATTTCAAGATACATGGTATCTAAATTTACATTTGGTGTAGTTTCTCAATAACAATAGAAATCATTAAAGTATACATATGGAATGTTTTCAATAAATATATTGAAGGATACATCATATCAAAATTCCTGGGATAGAGATCTTGAAAGGTATCCGTTAATCCCTAATCTTGTGGATGTAACAATGGTGTTTGTAAAATCTATTCAGAACCATATTAAACCATATAAAAGTTAGAAAAATATCTATGATGATAACCAATGTAAATATTTGAAATTTAAAATTTCAAATCACATTTTCCAAAATGTTTCTTCATATAAGGGAGTTATATGGTTTGTTAAGAATAGAAAACAAATCCCCATGTTCAAAATCTATTTTGAGATTCTAGAATGAACTAGAGATATGGAAAATGAATTAAATATTCCACCTATTTTATTTAAATTACATGATGTGTCCCACATATATTTATTGAGAAAGTATATTCAAGATAAAATTCATGTGGACACCTATGAGGAAATTTAATTGGAACTTCATTTATCATTCTGTGAAGAGAATATCATGATTTTTGAAACTTTAGAATAATTTTTTGTGAATCAAATGACTCGAATACTAATGGTACATTGGATAAATCATAAGAAATATGTGGTGATGTATGAATTTGAAGATATTATAATTATTAACTACCTAAATCAATATATTAGTTCACATTATGGATACTTTGAGGATGAAATTTTTTGAGGGATGGAAAAATGTAACATGCATGCTTCAATTATAGTAATGTTTTATTTCTCGATAAATAAAATCACAGATACAAATAGTTTTTTTGAAAAATGAAATTAAAAAATATCATTTTAAAATAAATTATTTTTATTAAATAAAATTCATCTTTTAAATTAAAATTTCAAAATCAAAAAAGGAAAATATTTTGGTTTTTCTAAAATAGTTGATTTTTTAGTGATTAATGATAAAATCATTTTTTTAAAATTATCAACCTTTTTCATTAAAAAAGCTTCATAAAATTTTGGGAATTATCATAGAAAAATAATTTAGTTATAAAAAAATAAATTATTATATATGAATCATCCTTATACTTTTTATTTTCATAAAAATACTTTAAAACATAAAAATGTTTTTTTAAATTTATTTTTCATTGGGCTCTGTGAGATTACTATTGAATGATTTTTATCCAATTATAGAGATTTAATTTTTAATAATTATAATTAATATTATTTATTAAGCCTAACTTGATTTTTAGACATAATTAATTGTAAAAATATTTAAAAAATCACCACATAAAAAGGGGAAATAGATTTTACTGATGATTAAACTAAGTGATGAAGACATTATTTTTCATATTAATTATAATTTGTTTAAATAATTTCTTACTATTTAAACTAAGGATAAAAATTTAACCATTTATGTGAAACATTTCCATGAAAATGACCAATATAATATTTGATATAAATAAAAATACCAAATGTCATACTCTTCTATTTAAATATCTTATATTTGTTCACATATGGATACACATAATTTTTGAATGACTATTAGAGTATATTTTTAGAATAATTAGAAAATTTTCATAATTTTAATTTATTTATAATTTTTTGTGATTATATAATAACAATAAAACGTTATGAAAGATAGATAGAATATTTATTCAATAAATAGAAAAATAAAATAAATGATTTTAAAAATATTAAAAGTAATATGATTGGGATATGTTGTTGTTTCCTTTGAATTCTATAGATAGATATTGAATAGTTGATTTGATATAAATTTATATATTTTATTTATTTATTTTTCATGATATCTTTAATGTCAAATTAAATGAATATTATTAAAAATGACATTATTAATATTTTATGGAAATAATATATTATTAAATTATACAAAAATAGTAAAAAATATTTAAAATATTGAAAGATGAAAAGTGTATGGTATATGGTTTATACTGTATTACTATTTCCATTTATTAGAAAATTATTTTCCTATAAGTAAAATTCAAACCATTTAATATTTGAAAATTCTCATTACGATGACAAAACATAAAATAGGTTCCACACTGGTTTCAAAAAATAATATTGTTTAAAATTAAACCAAAACCTTTAAAAGATTAATTCGATTGCGATATTTATACCATTTCATCTTTTTCAAAATTTATGTCCAATTGTTATCATTTTTCATTATAACGACATATTTATATTTTAATATTTTTATAAATTCTATATGTGTCATTTCCCACCATTATAAATGCATACACCCTTTTATCAATTCTTGACAACAGATTAAGACATATTTCTAGAAAAGAATCTGACCATTTATATTCTAAAAATCCTTACACAAATTATGTGGGTTATTTTTTTCTCAAAAGACCAACACTATTCCATATAAAAGAGATCTAAATATGATTTACCTAAGACAAGGTAATCGTTTTTATAACTCTTACAAATTATTAATTTTATAATGAATTTTAAAATATTGTACCCATAATAAGATAATTAATAATGTATCATAAACACAATAATATATTATTATGATTATGTGGAATCCATTTTTCTTCATTATTCCATTATATAAAAAATTAAAAACATTGCATTTGTGTACCTAGGGATTTCCATCCCCTTTTTACAATGTAATTATATTTTCATCTTCAATATAAATGAATTGATATAATGATGGGAAAAAGGGATATATATGATATTTATGAGATAATTTTGAATATAAAAATATATTTTTTTTCTTTTTCCTTATTAGCCTTGCACACCTTATGAAATGATAATGGCGATCGTGTGTACGTGTGGAAAACCACCTCAATTGACCAATGTGAGTAATTTTTAATGTATTCCTTTAATAGATGATTACCACTGTATATATAATGAAAATAAATAAATGTAATTTATATTACTATTAACATTAAGAAGATTATGGAACCATCATCAAAATTTAGGGACAAGAGCTATCGAACTAAAACATACATAGAAAACCAAAGAGATAACACTCTAAAATAACATTTTTAACAGTGAATTTTAAATATAATGGAATTGAAATATTTTAAGTGGATAATATATTATATTATAATTATTTTTATGGATATTTTATAATATTATATTTTATTTAAATTTATTTTACAAGATCCTAAAATAATTTACAAGGTATGTGAGACATGACTTAAGGGCCAATTTCATAATCAAATCATTATTTCATATTTTTTATGATTAATTTACAATTGGGTTAATTATTTTATGTTTCTATATTAAAGTCCATCTATTTTATTATAAAATATTTAGTTCAAAAAATTATTTTTTTTCATTTTATTCTTTTATGTACTCAAGAGACTAAATAAATGTTTTTAAGGAAGGCATACATTATTTATATGTTCTGATGGGAATATTTTTATTCCATGTTAATATTTTTAGAAATTTTTTTCAATAATGTTATAAAAATTATATTATGATTATTTAAATTAATAATTACACCTTTTTTATAATAAAATATTTGAAATGAATCTTTTTCTGTCTTTTGAATGAGGTAATTTTGAAATTTGTATAAAAGTGTGAAATTAAATTTTACATTTAACATATTATAATTATACAGAGTTCCTTGATGTCATGACCATTCAATAATAAATAGGAATTTTTGAAATAGTGATTTCTAATTGTAAAGGGTAATTTACATAATAAAAATTTTAGTAATATTTCTAAAGTATTTTCATCAATATAAATATTCGTTGGTGAATATTATAATTTAATGTGAATTTAATAATTTTTTAGAATTGAATAGATTACACTCGTTAACTAATTTTTATTCTATAATTATTTATTGTGGAAAATATTAATTTTTTTATTATATTTTCTATATTGATTTTTATCTTTATCATGTTTCACCCATTTCATATGAGTAATTCATCTGACATAGTAAGTGTTGATAGGGTCTTATTATAACACCATGATTAATCAATAGGTCTCATGAGACAAAATTGTTTTTGTATTTAGTGTATGACATACATTTTATATATTTAATCTTCATACAAGTTTCTTTTTTTATGATTATGATGTCGGGTATCATGCATTTTGACATTATGAAATTAGTTATTATTATAAATTTGAATACATATATTTTCATGTTATCCATGGATTTATATCCCCTTTTATAGTAATAATTATATGAAATATTTTAGTATTGTTTAACACATTCATATGATTCATGTTTTTGGTTTTCCCTTATGAAGAATTGGTGCTAACCATTAAATATTTTTTCATTTCACTAGAATATGAATAAGGGATCCATAAATGAAAAATGTTATTTAAAGAATAAATAATGAAATATAATGAAAATATATATTCCATTATATTCCAAAAAATCAAATTAAATGTTAGAATAATGTGATTATTAAATATCCTAAGACAATGAAACTTTTTTTTCAATCAGGATGTGATCCCTTGTACTTATACCAGTGTAGTAAAATAACCTCTAGTTACAGGCTATTGGACCTAGGTTGTTACAATTTTAGACATTGTTTTTCACTTATTTTCATGATTATGGGGAGGGTTAAGGTAGTTGTTGATGATCCTTTCCATCATAGAGTCCAATAAATGGAAAAGGGGAATACGTTAAGCACAAAGAGAGTCACCCTTTAAAGAAAATCAAAAAAATTGATGAAGGCATGGACCATGAGCCCATTTGGAGTGAGCCACACAAGTTATCTGCGTGCCACATATGGGACATGTAGCTCACTTGCACAACATAATTTATTTTTCACTCAATGTGCGCAGTGACATATAAATATCCCCTGGGGGCCCCCATTTCAAGGACGGATTTTTCCAAAAGTCATATTCTAGCTCTGGTCACCAAAGTCATCAACTCAACTCTTCTGAAAGCTTCTAAGGTAACTTTTTATCTTGAATGGAATACTTGTAGGAGTAGGAAAAGGCCTAAGTATTTAGAATTCATCAACACTTTCACACCTAAGTATCCAGCCATCCTTAATAATGGAAACACTTGTCATCCGCCCTACCCTTTCAATCAAACTTGCATGCCGCCCTTTTGAAAACATGTTAGGATAATACTAAAGGTTTGAGTTAAGTCTTTCCCAAGTATTACCCTACAGATTATTCGTCACATAGGTGTACCCATGCCACGCAAGTAAACTTGCACAGACAAGACTTGCACGCCAACATCATTTGTGTGCCTCTCTCCCGTTCACCTCTCCTCTTCATGATATTAGACCTCGAACCCCTTTTCAAATCCATTTATGGCATGGTTCCTTTGTTGGATTACTTAGATAAAAGTAATTCTTTGAGAAACTATCCTGAATCCTCATGACATACAAGCTTTATGTCACCATGGTTAGAGGCATCCTCCATTTAACCACTTCCATTAAGATGAGAAGATCTTCTGATTTTTGGAATCCATCTCAAGAGTAAGCCCCATGTTCCCTTAGTTCGGGCCTCCTTCTCAGGAATAAGCCAAATGTCCCCTTAACCTGGGCCTCCTTCTCTGGAGTAAGATCCAGTCATTATTTCCTTTAACATTGGGCCTCCTTCTCAAGAGTAAGCCCCAAGTTATAAGTCCCCTTTAATTTGGGCATCCTCTTCAGGAGTAAGCCTAAATCATAATTTCTTTTGATTCGGGCCTCCTTCTCAGGAATAATCCCCAATCATAAGTCCCTTTTAATTTGGGCATTCTCCTTAGGAGTAAGCCCGGGGCTAAAACTCCAAATCTAAATAAAGTAAAAATACCTTTATGAACCCTACTCCTGGGATTCTTTACTTATGTAAGTCATGGTCTTCATCTACTTGGGTAGTCATACATACATAATCCCCAAATCATTTCTTGTAACTGCATCTTTCATTTCACAATCGTTAGGTTTACTGATACCACTTGTTTCTCACACTGACCATGAATCATGTGATCTTAGAGTGTAAAAGTAATGACGACATTTCTCTTTGGGCCACTAACCAAGAATAATCCCCATATTTCTTCACCCAAACTATGTGGACTTTGACATTTTCCTTAAAATTAGAGTACATAGGAAGTCTTTCTAAGTTTCAAGCACAACATTCATTAATTCTTTTCCATCCCAGATGGCATTAAACTATATCCTTAATATTGAACTCCATTGGTTCTGATTCCTTTTTAATGAGGACACATAGGTAGACCATCTGCGGGTACGATCCCAACAGTAAAATAATCCATGTCTTTATGAATGACAATAAACATCAAGTGCCCCACTGAGTGGCTTTAAAACCAGTATAGTCATCATAATGACCAAGACATTTCTATATAATGTATTTAAGGATACCATTACATAAGAATATCTAATACATATGGATTATTCTCCATAGATGAAGAACCTAAAATACATATAAAATATTCTCTAAATTTCATACATATCAATAAATGATTGCCAAATCTAAAGGAAAACACATTTTCATGCTTGGTGAATTAATAAGTATTCGTGAATATAAATTAAATCTATAAGTGAGTCTCGTAGTATGCAATAATTCATGTCAAAAAGGTGTGATGAGAATGACTTCCCATCCTCTAGACCAATGCAAAATTCTTAACCCTCATCGGTCCACAACTAATGACCACCTACCTTTGGAATGTAGGTCCAAATGGATATTAAATCATTACGTGTTTCCGGATCTATAATTAAACCCGTTAGAAACTGATTGGAATGTTTGATCCATAATCAAAAAAGATGATCCACATTTCCAGAGGAAAAAAAATGGTGAACCCGACGTGAATCCTTAATCAACATAAATGATGTTTTACTTATTTGTTAGGCCCCTATTAAACTCAATATGATGGCCAACAAAGCAATCAATAATATATTTACTCATCTAAAAGATGTAGTCTGGCCAAAATTGTCTTCATAATATTTACTATATCAAACAGGAACTCTTCTCCAATATCTCCCTCAAACACAAAATGGCTTCTTTAAGGTTCACACCTGTGAATGCCTTTGTCGCTACTCCTACTGGGTCCTCGTCCACTCGGAGGACAACATCACCTACTTATCATCTTCAACGTTGGATATCAAATGATTTGGGGAAGGAATACCATCAACACGGTACCATCCAGGCCATCGAGGTCTCTCGACAAGCCCTCCAAGTTAATCACTCACCATGGTTGTTTGGAGAGCGATGACTGGTGGTCAAGAAGTAGGTGGTGCCAACCACCGTCTCCAACCGTTTTGGGTCTTTATCCCAGGAACAAAACATCTAGTCCCTCCCATATTACAAGAAGGTGGATCAAGAGGTTACTCAAGGAATCAGTTCAAGAAGACATGAGTGCTTCCTGAGGACTCCCACCAAAAATCACCGCCAGACTCGTGCGGTAGTGCACCCTCAACATGATGGGTGTATCGCCTCTAGCCGTTCGGCTCAGGTTCCTCAGACCCAAGCTCTACAGAGGAACTGTCAGAGGCGAAATTTTGTCACCCGAGAGTAGGTTCTTACCCCTTCCCCCTCTGGATAAGTCCATCAACCTAACTTGATGGAAAACAATGAGTGCGCATATACACCCATCCGTCCTGATTTCACTGCCCAGCAGACTCGTCTGGCAGTAGCACACTAATCCAGCCAAACAATTCTAGTGGAGTACTATTGTTAGGCACATACACCTATTTATAAATCATCCTCTAGTCAGCATTCTCGTCTGAATACATCCAAAGAATCTTGCCAACCAAATATGGTGACCACCTATAAACACGCACATACACCTGCTTACACTCATCAATTCTGCAAGTAGTCTCATCTGCCAGTATTGAAGGATGTTCATCAATCATATTTGGTGGAGAACAATAAGTAGGGTCATACCCCTTCAATTCATCATGTTAACCAATGTCTCATTTAGTAGCACACAGAGATGTCAATTTGAAAGATCAAATGACAAACAGGAGGCATACACAAATTTTCCCCCCACACATGAGTACTGTCAAAATTAACTGATAGGAAAAGGAGGACAGGAGTATTAACACACACCTACCCCAAAAATGGAATGGACTTATATTCTCGTTCTAAAAACTAAATTCACCAAGAACATTCTGACAACGGTGAAAGAGAAGAATCAAATCCCCGTCCATATTCTGGATACCTATCAGAATATTATAACAACTTCAGCGACATCACGTGGAAAGAAACATAAATCTATCCCTATTAGTGAAGTGACTAATCAACATGCCACCTCGGATCAGATACACACCTCTGTTCCAGTCCGGGAGGGTCATGGGGAATACTCCCCCATGTCATATGGACAATCAATTCGGGCATACACACAAGATTTAAATGGAGATAGTCAGCCTAACCTGGCCATTTATCTTGAGTAGGCACATACACCTTCCCATAATAACCACTTTCACCAACAAGTAGTTTCTAAAGTGAGTAAGAAGGAGTCTAATAAAAAGACCCATCTAGCATAGTTAAAAAATCAACAGCCAATTTGCAATAAGGCCATACTCAATGCTGGAGTTCTTGAAGCCATCAGACAATTATATGTTGCAACTCAAGATTCTACTCTCTTATTTCTAAATTATATAAATAAAAACAATAATTCAGAAGGTCTTCATCAGACACTTCCTCATAAAGTCTTCCTTCAAGAAAATTCGGTCAATCTCGAAGCATCATCTCAGACGAGAGCCACAATAACCCTCTGCCTGGCCAGAAGAAGAATGAGAAAAAAGTTTCATCTTTTGTTATAACCCACCATGGTGGTCCTCCCCATGACGATGAATTTAGCTACGGAAGTCCTCTCGACAGTAGTAATTCGCATTTACAGGAAAATTATTCAATGGACAATGTAGAAACGAGAAATCCCTCTTATCATGAGGCACATAAAAATGTAAATCCAATAATGTCTGATGTCATACCTCTAACTGGTGAAATACATTCTCAATCGGTAGATATCTCGGGGTGTTGGTCATTCTCCGAACCACCCCTGGGTCAATCATCTTCTAATTTGACAAATTAATTCTCTACCAATCTTGTTGAATCTAATGAAGCAACAAAGTAGCACCAGCTTTGGTCCAATCAGGTAGAAGAATCTTCATCAAATGACAAAGAGGATGTGCTGAATATGATAATACAATTAGTGAAAGGTGAAATACCAGTCATGTTTTGGCCTTTCGCAGACTCTCAGTATGATATTCCAAAAACATTAACAGAATATTGTATTCATGATATGCGTCTCAGCATATGGAAAACACTTTGTCAATTAAAATATAAAATATTAACTTTTGATGAATATAAAAATCATGTTAAGGTAATATAAGGGTTCCAACGCCATATTGACATCTCATCTCTCTCAGTCTCCTGACATCCAAAGGATGAAAAGAAGCAGAGATCTCATCATCGTACATGCCTTCGCGCATTAAAAATGTTGTTCCCATTAATTACCAATGCCCCATTTGGAATTCATATTAGGGTATTGGGTGTTCATGGAGCATTGCATTTCACTATGCTCTCTGGTCAACAAAACATGGAAAAAGTGGTCTCATGCAATGTTATTACCCATGGATGGCCACATTTGACTTGTTTTGTGTGTAATCAAATTTTTTCTCAAGAACAGTCCTCAACTAGTTCTTCCCCAAGTCAGGCATATAAAGAAAAAGTTTTCAAATTACTCTTGCATCAAGAAAATGAGAATATTGAAGAGGGTTATCATTTAGAGCATGCACATCAATATTTGATAGAGGTGTTTAAAATAATCCCACGATCATTTGAGCCAGGTGATTTGAGTGAATGTAGGATGATGCATCCGACCAATTTCTAGACTAAAATCCACAAAATTTGGAGATCTTTTAAGAATGTTTTATATTTAGCAGATCAAGAGTAACCTCAGCTTTCTAGGATGGGGAATCTTATAATAAAACCCTCAGGATTAACATACAGGATTCGAGAAGTTGAGTAACAAAAAAAAGAACATCCCGAGTCCACCAGACTGGGGACTTTTTTAAATTCTCAATCTCATCGTCAGCAAAAGTTAGTCTTCTCTCGATTAGTGAAGAAGCCACAAAGGAACACAGAGTCGAATTATCAAGAAACTATCTCCAAATTTCTGTTCATCAAGAAGTTCCTGAGTGTCATCCAATAAGAAGGTAATGTCTCATAAAGGACATAAAAGAAGACAGTATCTCAGAAGTGCTGAAAGAAGGGCTTCAATGATTTATGCATCGATAAATGTCATCAATGTCTTCGTCACTGAACACCCATAACCCGAGGCTCACTCAGAGGAATCAGATGAAGAGGTTCCTATTCAAAAGGTTATACACACAGAAACAAAGGAAGGAGGTGTGTGTCCGTGAATCCAGATGGTCGCCCAGAGGAAAAACATTCCTTCAGATAATACCCTTCCATACTCTAGAAAGGAACATGCTAAGGAAAAGAGTAAAAGTTAGGTTACATTCCACCATACCTCTGGAGAAGGCCAATCACTCTCATTAGAGGAATGGTTCGCATAGCAAGAAGAAGAAATGAATGAGTTATGGAGGTTAAATGCTGAACTCCTTCAAGGTAGTCATCCTCTTAAGCATGCTGGAGTTAATGAATCAATGGAATTTGTTGCAGCTATTTGGATGCACCAAGAATATCCCCCTTACATGTACACCCTCATAGGTCCAATCTTATGGGTAATACACGACAAAAACCAATAATACTACCATCATTGGTAGTACTGGTCACCACACCCATCCAAACTCCAGTTACTGCACCTGCTCAGGTCCAAGCTCAAATAGAAGTTCCTCAAGCACTAATGACTACCATTGAGTAATTAATAGTGTTGTTGGAAGCTATTAAAGGACGACGTGCATTAGTTATACCGAAAAAGAGAGCTTACCCTTAATGGGTGGATGCAATTCCTCCACCATCATATTTTGAGAATACCAAATTCCAAAATTTTAATGGTTCGGGAGATCCAGAACAACACATAACACATTTTGTTCCTCATTGTGATCCTATGATGGGAACTCCACAACAACAAGAACTAGTTACGCTTAGGTGTTTTGTGGAGTCATTACAAGGACCTTCATTTTTCTGGTATACAAGTTTTCAATCTCAGTAAATTACTGGGTGGAAAGATCTCAGTAAAAAATTCCTTCTTAAATTTAGCTCAACATTACCAAATATGATAGTTTTTTATCTTACCAATTGTAAACAATGGAAAAATGAAATATTTTCAGATTTCATAGCTTACTGGAAGGGATAAACATATTCCTTAAGTGTAGTAATCCCACAATAAGAGTTTCTACCAATTTTTATGGAAAATATGTGTGATGAATTACACACACCATTGATCCTTGTGAAATACATTAGAGGGTTTCAATACCTTACATCAATCACTCAGCAGATAGAAGACTCTCCTATAAATACTTGGGCTAAAACTCATGTAATTCCATCAGATTTGGGAAGGAGAATAGGGAAAGCAAAGGCTGCTACAACTACACTTAAACAAGAACCTGTACCTGCTTCCACATCAAATCCTTCATCATATAGAAGGGCTCCACCTCCTGAGCATCAAAAACAATTGTCGTCTCGTCACGATGATCAAAGAGATCAAAGTAGTACACAGTTTGAGGATTTAAAAAAAATGTTTTTCGTTCCAAAATGAATAAGTTCTTGGTAACTTCATCTCGCCTCTGAAAAACATTATAGTTCAGTTTACAAGGCCCAAAATTCCAAACAAGGAAGAAGATAAAGACCTCCCCAACTATTTACCATTTCATCAGATGTTGGGGCATCCCATTCATGAGTGTTTTGCCTTCAGATACCTCCGGAAAAAGATGGTGGACTCTCCACAAGTATAACTGAATGGTTCTTCAGCATAGGTAGCATGTGTTACTGCTACTGATCTAGAGGAAGAAGGCGAGTGGCATAAAGTCAAAAGTAAAAATGGACATAAATAAGATTATTGTATGGTCGGGAAAATGATCAACCGAACTCATGCCATTTTCTGAACATAATCAAATCAACAAATTGTGTCTTTTAATATTTATGCTACAGTAAATCCCCTTCATCAGAAGAAAAATCCTCAAAGAAATGGCATAATTTGAAGAACGAAGAGCAGACAGAAGAAGATGAGATCGTGTCAAAGCTTATGTTGTCTTTGACTATAGAAGATTATATTCCATATACTTCAAAATCACAGGCAACACCCCACCAAATGTCACAACCTAAATTGGATTATCAGGCAGAATATTCATCAGATGAAAAATTGATCTTTGGTTCTATAAACATGATTCATTTAGTAGATCCCTATTCCAATGATTGTTTCGATCATAACGAGCCTATGTTCCCTGTATCTAACAGAGGAAATAGAGGAATAGACAGAGGTGTAGGATATAGGGGAGACGTGGATATTCTAGAAGAAACTATTTCAATTCTACCCCTGCTAGAACTGTACATGTGGTAGAAACTTGTGGCAAATCCCTTCAGCGGGCTCAATATGAACAAGAAAGTCTATCCACACATTGAAAATTCGGTCCGGAAACAATTATTTTGTAAGATCTGTTAAAGGATACACCTTCTTCATCTCAGAAAATATATATACCTATTTGGTCTAATCAGCTGAAGCCAAGAGTGTTTCTAATTCCTTCCCCAATATGGGATGCATATACTGCCAAAGCATCATCTTCCAAGCCTCCTAAAAACCACATTTAAATTCTGGGAAACACAAACCTTTTGACCAAAAGTATGATATCCTGAAAAATTTGGCCTAAGTACCGACCAAGTTATCAAATCTGAATTCCTTGAATCTATAAAAAGATCTTCAGGAGGCTCTTATTGAGGCTTTGTCAAGTCCTCAAGAAATCTAAACTGAAATTGTTGTGGATGAGGTCTACAATATAAATAATGATACTGTAGAATTCCATGCAGTGATATATTTTACATATGAAGATGAAGATGATGTTGTACATGGAAATATCATACCTTTGTATCTATCTGTAATAGTTAATGACATAGACATCCGACGAGCTTTCATTGATAATGGCTCAGGAGTCAACCTCATTCCTATTTGTACACTTCGCCGATAAGGCCTCACCGAATCTGATTTATCTCCTTCTACTTTGATGTTGTAAGGATATGATAAGAATGAACAAGATCCTCTGGGCGAGATAACACTCAGAATTCAGATTGGAAACCTTCTGTCTAATTTAGATTTTATGGTTGTTCATCATGACACAGACTTCAACATTTTTCTTGGAACATCGTGGCTACATCAACATGCAGTAGTACCTTCATCATACCATCTATGTCCCAAATATTGAATCAACGGTCAAATTTGGACATTGTATGGTGGCAAGTCCCCATTCAATATGTGTGAGTATACATTGAGGTAGAATTTTATCACATGGAGGGAATGGAAAAATCCACAGCAAATAAGGTCACCAAAATTAATGCTCCAAATGGTTTGGAAAAGAATCCAGTAAACCCATCCATACATATGAGTGCAAATTATGTGTTAACAATTAGTCAAATTGATAGGATAGACCTAAATCCAAACACAATTATGGAAACTTCCATAATGTCAATTATGAAAATCAAACCAGAAAACATGAAAGAAATTGTTGATTCACCAACCAGTGGTGAAATATTAAATGGAGTTGTCTTTATTTCATCCTTTGAAATTCAGAAATTCTATACATCCCCAAACATACCAGAACAAGTTATATCCATACCATAGGAAAACAATTATGTCCATTATCAATCCATCGTTTCATCTTTATCACCCCAAAAAGACACTTCATCATCTATAGGGTCAGAAATGGAAACATCTTCTTCAAGATGTAAAAATTTTATATTCTCCACTAACCATGGACATTATACTTTGTCATCTACTATACATGTAGAAACATAATAAGTAACACATATTGAGAAAGAAGTGGAAGATATTAGGGTTTCTCCTCTAGAATTTGATGAGGGTATATCTACCACTGTGGATGAACTCAGAGAAATAAATCTAGATAGAAAAGGATATCCACACCCCAAATTAATTTATGAAGACATGACTCTTGAAGAGCAAGAAATTTATAATTCATTTATAATGCAAAATCGAGATGTATTTTCTTGGTGTTATACCTAAATGTCAGGTTTTGATCTCGATGTTTCCACTCGCCCTTTGGGTTTTCCAGAAGAACATCGAGGATTCAAGCAAGCAGCATTAACAACACGCCAACTGATGCCTCTAAAATTGAAGCTGAAGTTGATAATCTTATCAAGGATATCTTCATAAGATAAGGACAATACTCCAAATGTATAGATAATATTCTCCCCGTGGAAAGGAAGAATGGATGAATTAGAGTTTTCATTGACTTCAAAGATCTTAATCAGCATTGTCCCAAGGTTGATTTTCATGTTCCGATCACAGAACTCTTAATTGATCTAATAACTGGAGACGAAGGTCTTTCCTTCATGGATGGTTACTTTGGGTACAATAATATACGAATGTCCCTAGAATATGAGGAGTCTACAGCCTTCAGAGCTCCTCAAGGTATTTTTTTATATCGGGTAATACCCTTTGGCCTAAAAAATGCTGGTGCAATGTATCAACGTGCCATGAACCTTATCTTCAAACCCGTTTTGGGAAAATTTGTTGCATGCTATGTGGATAAATTGGTGGTTAAATCTTGAAAACGTTCTGGTCACTTTGCCTATCTGGATATCATACTCAACAAACTTCGACAACACAATTTGATGATGAATCCCTTGAAATGTGCTTTCGGGATAACCTCATGAAAATTTCTCAGCTTTGTTGTATGCCATCGTGGTATCAAAGTTGATCCTAAGAAAAATAAATCAATCTTTGACAAGTCACCTCATAGAAATTTGAAGGAATTAAGAGTACTTCAAGGATAGTTGGCCAATATTTGGTGTTTGATTGCAAATTTTGTAGGCAAGTATTTACACTTCACCAGATTAATGAAGAAGGGAGTCACTTACCAGTGGAATGAAGAATGTCAAAAAGCATTCGATATCCTCAAGAAATATATCATGAGTCCACCAGTATTAGTTCCACCTATTGAAAGAAATCCAGTTATTCTCTATGTGATAGCTTTAGAGTGATCATTGGGTGTCGTCCTTGCCCAAAAGAATGATTCTTTGAATGAAAATAGCCTTTACTATCTCAGTCAGACTATGCTTGAGGTCGAAACTCGATATTCAAGTATTGAAAAGTGATGCCTATCATTAATCATTGCAGTTCAGAAATTGAGACAATACAAGCAACATCATGAAGTCCAATTGGTATCTCACAATAACCCGATAAATTTATACATAGTCATCCAATGCTTACAGGATGTCTGGTATGGTGGGAAGTTATTTTGCTGTAGTTTGATATCTAGTATGTGTCTCAAAAGGAAATAAAGGGCCAACCTCTAGCCAATTTCCTTACTGACCACACATCTATAGAAGATACATCTTTAAATATTTAACTTCCCGATGAAGAAGTCTTCTCTATTCAAGATAACTCTTAAACATGGGAAATGTACTTTGATGGTGCCTCCAAAAGTCCAACAGGGAAGAAAATGGAATATCCTAAATTCAACAAAGTTGGGTTAGGAATCGTACTTATTTCCCCAGAAAAGGCAGTGATACCATATTCCTTCTTATTGTAGGAAGGCGGTGCAAACAATGAAGTAGAATATCTAGCTTTCATCGTATGCTTGGAATTAGCACTTCAGGCACAGGGGAATCACTTGAATATAAAAGGTGATTCAGATTTGGTAATCAAACAAATCAATGTGGATTATTCCATCATAAAAGAATAGTTAATCCCTTTGTGTGACTACGTTATAGATTTAATGGGATAATTTCCCTCGGAACTGACATTTTTGTATGTCTCATGATCACAAAATTTCAAAGCTGATGCACTAGATAATGTAGCCACAACACTGGCAGATCCAAATCGGGACGAAACAATCATGAGTATTTCCCACCGTCATTTCATTTCACTTTATTTTTAAATCAGAAAAGGTGAAATCAATGAAATGATTCCCATTTCTGAACCATATGGTCATTCTATATGATGGATGATACTTATTAGGTAATACCGTCAAAATGGAACACTCCCACCTGATAGAGCCAGGAAATAACAAGTCCAGCGATGTGTGGTCAATTTTACTCTTTTTGATAGACCAGATCACCGAAAAATTCATTACAAGAGAAATTTTGATGGAATTCTCTTCAGATTAATTGATGATGAAGAGATAATGGATGTCATGAACGAATTACATGTAGGAGTTTTTGGTGACCACCAGTCTGAACATAGACTTTCTGGTCAAATTTGAAGGCTTGGATACTTTTAGCCTTCAATGATGCAAGATTAAGTTGATTTCACTAAGAAGTGTCACTCATTCCATATATGTTACAACTTCATTCATCAACCCCTGGGGTTGCTTCATATGGATACATACTCTAGGACGTTTTCTACAATGGGAGTGGATGTAGTAGGAACTTATCCTCCAGCTACAACTAAGAACTTTAAGTATATTCTTACTACTACTTACTCCTTTTCCAAATGGGCAGTGGCAATAACTCTCAAAGAAGTCGGTGATGAAAGCATTGATAGCTTTGTCATTTCCAACATCATAACCAGATTTGGTGTTCCACATACCATATTGACGGATAATGGCACCAACTTTTATTCATCTAGGGTAAGAAAATTTTATCGACAATACAATGTCAGATCCAACCATTCATCTCGGTATGATGTAGCGGCCAATGGTCAAATAGAGGTTTTCAATAAGACTCATTCCAACATACTTAAATGAAGGTGGATAAATATAAGATGTCATGGATTGATAAACTTTTTCATGCTCTATGGGCTTATCGGACTACCACCCTCACTATTACATGATCAACTCCTTATTCATTGGTATATGGAACGAAAGCAATCTTGCCTATTGAAGTCCAACTACCTTCACTTAGAGTCTCCATTTGTGATCAGTTATCTACAGATGAACAACCTAAACAGAGATTGGATGAATTTGAACAACTGGATGAAAAAATATTGTGCACACTACACCATTTAGAAGTCTATCAGAATCTAATAGCATGAGCATTCAATAAAAAAGTTTTCCTTCATTCATTCATTCAAGGAGAATTGGTATTGGTCATCAGAACCCCAATGATACAGGGAAAGAAGCCTCCAAACTTGTGCCAAAGTGGGAAGGACCTTACTCAATACATAGTTTCGAGTCTAATGAAGCTTATTCTTTAATCTCAATGGATAGAGAATTCATTATAACTCCAACCAATGAAAGATTATTAAAGAAGTATTTTATCTAACACAAATACACCCATTTTCCATGCTGTCGGACATTAAATTGCATAGCTCCCTCTATCATTCAACATTATGTTAAACTTCATCCCCTCTATCATCCAAGATGACGTAAAATTTTTCATTGTCCGAGATATATGATGTTAAACAACCAAGAACCCCATGTCTGTGACACATGACATTAAACTGTGATCGCTGCATGCGCAATTTTCTTTTAAACACCATTTCTATGCATTCCCTAGGAAGCTAGCCATGTTTAAGCCCCACACCATCCTTCGTGGCCATATCTTTCATGAAACGATTGTCAGGTCTTTTGCTGACTCTTGTTTCTCACACCGAGCATGACTCACGTGAGCTTAGATTAAGCTTCGACCATGACATCTTCTTTGGACCGCTAAGCACACTTATGTCCCAAACATCATCTTTGGGGTGTTTCCCTCATGTACACCTCGATCGTCAAATCCATCTCAATTGAACTACACATAAATTGATCCCTGACTCCTAGGCCGGGTACGTAGGAAACCTCCTGAGGTTCAATCCCAAAACCACATTTTTCACATCGATTATCCTTCATCCCATACGATGTTGATCTGGGAAGCCCCCATCAATCGACTTATTCATATTGGTTCACTTTCATCCTACACGATGTTAAACTATGTACATCCCATCGTCTTAGCTATATGACGTTAAAATATATAGTCCCCCTTTTCCTTGTTGCAGGACATTAAACAGCATAGCACTGGTCCATGCATATGACCTTAATCTATTTGAATTTTTTCCTATATGACAATAAACTACAACAATCCTTGATACCCTCAGTCAAGAGGAGTCACCACTGACATGGTCTCCAACCATGTCATATTTCAAGAACTACGTATGGCTTGATTCTCATCTTTATGGGATACGTAGTGACACCCAAGTATTTAATCTTAAGTCCATCCATACTTGCAATAAACTCATCTTTACCCCTCATATGTATGAACCAAGTCTGTAAAAAGGATATTTCAAGAACTATGTGCAGCTTGGTTCCCATCATCATGGGATACATAGGAACACTCGAGCATTCATCGAGTCCATCCCTAAGTCTTTAGACAAAACCCCAATCTCCACTTTCGGTCCCTTGGCTGAAAAGTCCCCCTGTGAGTAAATGGTGTGATATGGAACACCCAGTTCTTTATTCACATCAGGTTTCTAACAATGCATGATGTATCTCCCTGAATACGGTCCGAAATCTATAACTCTAAACAATGTTCTCCCATACTCTCATCCTACATGAAGTTAAACTGTATTTAAAGAACTATGTGTGGCAGGATTATCATCCTAATGAGATACATAGTGACATCCAAAATCTCAATTTAGGACCCAACCAAAAAATTATACAGATAATATTCATGGTCTCCCTTACTCTTTTCTTGACTTCTAGTCGAAAAATTTCTAATACATGAGCATTCTTTTGACTGACTATGCAGCATGTGCCATTAGGTGGCCTTGCATAAGTTTTCTACATAACAGACATGTCAACCAAAAGATGATACTATTTGACTATGCAGCTAATGCCCTATTTGGCACTGCATAATTCAACCTCCATAATTGGGTTTTCAAGTAATGGTATACTCATTATTAGGAGAAGCCTCTTTTTTCCCTATTGGTCTTAATGACGATATTTAGGGCTCTGCAAAAAAACTACTATCCTTAACATATTTGTTCCATACTCTTTTTCATGATCTAAAAGTATTCAAGTCTATGGTTAACATTTTCCTCCTTCTCCATGTGTTCCGAGAAATATGACACAACCTTGGACCACTTGACCATATGTCGTATAGTGTTTCTATCTCCGGTTTTAGTCATATCATTTAAAACAAAAGATACATTTTTTTGAGTATGTTTGGGTCAGACCTTCGTAGAAGTCACATTCTTCCAATTCTTTCAAAATTCTGATTGGAAATATCATCTCTATATTCAAGTACCTTTCTCCATAAAGTAGACTCTATACTATAGAAAATATGAATCTCCATAGAGATCTCTTTGGAATTTAGAAATAGAAAGTCAAATTTCATAGAGTTCTTTTTCCTGACTATGTCGTATGTTCCATTAGGTGGCCTTGCATAAGTTGACTACATAACAGACCCGTCAGCGACAAGATAATACTATTTGACTATGCAGCTTATTCCCTAGTTGGCCATGCATAATTCAGCCCACATAATGAGTTTTTTGAGTAGTGGAAACTTCATTCATATAAAATACTTCTGCTAATGCCTTTTATCCCTTTTCCCATGTCATTCCTCAGATTCAAAATTTTTCAAGTCACGGTTTACAATTTTCCCCTTCCAAACGTGAATATGGTAATATATTTCCAAAAAAATCAACAATTGAGTCAATATCTAAAAAGACTCGGAAATCCTGTGGATTTGTTTTCTTATATACATGGTAATTTTACGAGACCGCAATTTCTGACGGCACTTGATTTCGAAGCCCGGTGTCCCCGAAATCAATTTCTGAAGTTTTGTTTGGGTACTTTCAGAAAACGTACGTGCGAGTTTTTATATCTTTTGAACCAGTGGTTGGAATTGAAATCTGAGGACATCGATGAACTCGCAATGCCAATATTATCTTAAGGGTACCTTTACCGCAGTTGCGTTTTATCGGGAGTGGAAGTTAATTTTTGGGGATTCTTAATAAATTAAATAAAAATTATGTGTCACATAATTTTATTTATGTGGAGGTTAAATCCTCCAATGGGAATTTGGATATGGTACCCACCCCCACATAACCTCCCATGGGAGGATATTATGTGGTGTGGCCCACATGAGCACCAAACTCCTCAACTCCCCTTAAACCCCCCTTTTATCTCTTGAACTCCAACTTTATGGTTGAGTCTTTCCACCTTCCCTCATAATGGTACCAACAGAAGGATTAATTAATGCCTTAATTAATTAATTTGTTGTGTTATGAACTGTTTTGAATTATTTTAAAATACATGGCATCATTAAAATATATGGAGGCTATTATTTCTTTTTTAGTTTGGATGGCATAAGCTTTGTTGGGAGAACTATGGAGAGGAGGAGAATCATTCCTCCAATGAGGAACGTGAAGAACACGAAGAATGACCATTCTCTCCAATGAAAACAACAGAATTATCATCTATATTCTTCAACCGGAGCAACGAACGGAAGCACCACTGCCCACGAAGTACACCAAGGGTGTCGTCTCGACTCGACTACATCAATCTCTACTCCCTCCGACGTTGACGGAACGACGTCCGTCTTCCGCGACGCCCGTCTTCCGAGACACATCAACATAAAATGAAAAATATGAGGGATGGGATTTGATTATTTATAACTGAATAAAATTATACCCTCGTTCTTCTATGAAATATTTGGTTCGTCGTTGGCCAGTTTATATCACCTAATGCAGATGGCACGGGCCGAACCAACACCGTCGGAGGCCCCTATGTTGGTTATTATTGATTGTAGTCATAGGCGAAGCTAAAAGGGCGCGGTGTCATTGCACCTCACCAGAGAGGAACCATAGGATGGAGGAGGCGGTGGTGTGGCAACCGGAGGTGGCGGTGGCAGCGGCGCCCATGCGTCGGCCGCATGGAGGGAGACCGTCGGCCGCTCGGGATGCCTGGACCGCGGAACCACTAGCCGGCTGATCCGGCCAGTCTGCTTGCAAGATCTGCGACACACGAAGGTTCCGTGTAGAGGGAGACCTCCACTTGCATTCTTGGGCCAGTCAGCTAGATGAACCGGCCGACCACTTGCCGGCCGGGCTGGAAGAATCGGACGACCGCCTGCCGACCGGGCTGGAGGAACGCAGTGCCCGCAAGCGCCGTGCAGAGGAGAATGCGACCCATAACTAAGGGCCGCTCAGCTGGGTGAACTGTCTAGCTACGACCAACTGGGCTGGAGAAATGCAGTGCCTGCAGGCACCGTGTGGGAAAAACCATAGCTCGTTGTGCGGGCTATGTACGTCGGGCAGAACCGGCAGGTTACGGTCGGCCGAGCAGGGGAGAGGTGATGCCGCTTAGCACCGCCAGGCAAACCGGACCGGTCTGCTGTCCATAGGTGGGCCGCACCACATCGGGTCGGGCTGACCCGCCAACCCGGTCAGACTGGCCGAGCTGGGTCGGGCCGGCCGAGCTGCCCACTGGGCTTGGCGGGTCGGGCATGTCCTCCCTTTAATGTGAATAACTCCTAGACCGCACGTCTGATCAACGTGCCATCTACGGCACTAGGACCCTCACGACGAGACAACCCTTTTGCGATACTCTATGTGAGTTTTGGAAAAATTTGAAAAATGGCCAGCTTTGGTTAAAGCGTAAATCCAATCAGGTCCCTGGAAGGGAAATGCCAATAACTCACAGACCAGCCGTCTGATTGACGCATTGTCTGTCGTGTTGGGTTCCATATGATGAGATAGAACTATAGGATACATCAAGTCAGAAATTTGTGATAGTTGATGTATTTACACTTGGCTCAAAGAGCGGACCTCCCGGAATTGAGCGTGTTGTGTGCGGTAAACCTAGGGCTGGTTGCGACGATACTTTACTAGGATCCTCCGTGGGTTCGACAGTGATGACTAATTTACTGGAATGTTCCATGGATTCGACAATGAAGACTAATATAAAGGAATCCTTTGTGGGTTCAAAAGTGATGACTATAGAACCAGGATCATCCGTGGGTCCGATAGTTCTGAATTCTGTTCATGTATCGAGTGTGGGTCCGAAGGAATAGCTGGTCATGTATCCTATGTGGGTTCGACATCTTAGCTTGTCCCGTATCCCGTGTGGGTCGGATAGTTTTGATGAATCAGTGACTACATCTGATCATCTCTATCACTCTCAAAAAATGTATACCTATGTGGGATGAGTCATGTATTTCAACCATTATCATTATGGTGTTCGACTTTTCTTCCTTTGTGGATGGGGTTGTGTTTGGGCTCAAGAGTTGGAGTCGGGATTGTGACTGGTAACTTATGTATATGTATACGCATATAACTAAGTAGGTTTGGCGGATACATCATGTTTGTATATTTCTACTGTGGTTTTTTCCTTTGTGGATTATGGGAGACCTTCGTGGGTCTCGGGTTCCCCTACTGAGTATTTTTTTACTCACCCCTGCACAGGCTTCTCCCCCACCTTATTGTGTTATATTCATACGACGCACAACCATGATCATGGATGAGGGTGACAGACGGAGGCCTCTTGGAGCTAGACTAGACGGGGCATACCGTAGAGATGAGTTTTTCATGTTCTGTACCTACCCTTTAGGTAAGATTCCCCAGTGGATGATCCGGGAGGTATTTTTCCCTTATTATTTATACTTGTTGTTTAGTTGGGTTTTTATACTGGCCCACTTACTTTCAACACACCTTAATTTTCTATTTTATTACTTGTTGCATCAACTGCTTGTGTTTAGTATGTGTGTGTCTTACATGTTAAAATTCAATGCCTTACCTTTTTATCGGGATTAAGCCTTTGGTGCTAGTCGCGAGCCCCTGGCCTATGGAAGCCGAGCTTGGGGTAGTCACAGTACGGTCCCAGAGGATAGGTCGTGACAAATTGGTATCAGAGGAGTTGGTTCTACCACAGACTAGGACTCTGATTATTTTAACGAATATAGTTTTATGTGTATTGGGTGTGGTTATCCGGTTAGGCAAACTGGTGTTGGTGGGGCAGCCGACGTATCTATATACTAGGACTCTGACTTCTGATCTCCGACTCAGTGCACGAAAACACTGATTGTGTGTGTCTTTCCGTTGAAAAAAATTTCTTCATGATTGCTTTATATCAGCTCACCAGGTATACTGTTTTAATCGTTTCACACCTGTTTCTTTTCAGGATTGACCCACAAAGGCGACATTCTAGGGTTATATGTTTCATACGATATGGTAGCCCACCGAGCGATGAGGCCTCAGTGTAGGGCCCCATCACAGTGGAGGTACCAGCGGTACCACTACCCGCTGGGCAACCAATACCGTCATATCCCGTAGCAGAGATTGAATGTCTTCTGAGTGCGTTACACGAGTTACAACACTAGAGGCCACCCAGGTTCTTGGTAGAGACGGACCCATAGGCAGCTGAGGATTGGCCGGAGGATATCATGAGAGTTTTCTGATTTGTAGGGACACCAGCCGACCTCATGGTGATCCTTGTCGCGAGTCTCATGTATGCAGCAACAGGCGGATGGTGGAGCCTGATGCTCTAGGTGCAAGATGAGGCATCATTACTCTAGACAGACTTCGAGTGTCTCTTTATCTCGGAGTTTTTTCCAGCCACCCTTCATGCGGTGCAGATTCAAAAGCTAATTCATCAGCAGTAGGGCAACATGATAGTAGCTCAGTACTCTGCGAGGTTCACCGACCTCTCACGCTAATCCACCGAAATGGTATGGGATCCATTCTTTAGTGCCCAGACCTTCGAGTAGGGACTCAGGCATGTGATCAGGTCTTTGACAATTCCCATTAGCATTCCGAAACAGGAGGGGGTGCTGGAGCGAGCCATTCTAGTGGATATTTTTCTCGCTGAGTAGTCAACAGCGGCGAGACCCACCACATGGCGACACGTAGCAGAGTCTTATACAACAGGTAGTAGATAGATTATGTAGAGGTCTAAGAAGACCAGTCCATCAGGTGGGCGACCTTAGAATATGGGTTCAGTTGTATGGGGCACACGAGACATAGCCATCTATACGAGGAGCAGGCAGTGATATGCATGCGGCGGGTATGGCCACATGGATCGTGACTACCCGATATGCCATGTAGATGAGTAGAAGATAGTAGAGGGACCTCCTAGTCAGAGGAAAAGGTTTGAACGTGGCGTTCCTCCATGAGCAGGCAGACGTGGCGGAGGAGCTGGCCGAGCAGCGGGTGGTGGACGACGTTTCGAGGCTCTACCACCACCACCACCAGGAGGTCCACCCCGACCACAGGGAGCTGGCGGACAGAGGCGGGCTCAGTTCTATATATGTGAGGCCTATAACCACGGCGCACCTGAGATGATTCAAGTTACTATTTGTTTCTACTCCACCCCTTCTGCATTACTTATAGACAAAGGTGCGATTCATTATTTTATTTCCATTGCCCTTGTTCGGAGCTCTAAAATTCCGACGGAGCCTTTGGCTTGATCCTTACAGCTAGAGACGCCTACGAGAGCAAACATGATGATTACCCACTGGTTCCACTAGTGTGAGCTTAATCTAGGAGGTGAGAGCTTCTTCTGGGATCTTCTTGTAGTGGCGTCGAGGCCTTAAGACGTCATCGTGGGTATGGATAGGTTATCCATAGTTCATGCTCAGATTGAATGTATTAGGCACAAAGTTCAATGTATCTTCACATATGGGACTAGGTTCACCTTCACGAGTGATAAGGGATCCTTTACATTGCAGTATGGACATAATCAAAGGAGGGAGAAACTGATCACACATCAGTTGGCTAGTCTCATCCACTGAGTGGTTGATGTGCGGAGTCCAACTTTTACTATTGTGGTGGATCAATATGCGGATGTTTTATATGACGATGTTTCAGTACTAAATCTTCACATAAAGGTATACTTATTCATTGACATGTACACTGGGACAGCACTGATATCTACTCCAGTATATCGGATGGCTGCCGCCGAGCTTCGAGAGCTGCGGGTACAGCTAGAGGACTTGTAGGCAAAGGGATTTATCTGAGCCAGTGCCTCACCCTGAGAATCCCCGATTTTGTTCACCAAAAAGTCAGATGGGAGATTTTGATTGTGTGTCAACTACCATTGCCTGAATCATGTGACCATGAAGAACAAGTACCCACTCTCAAGGATTGACGACTTCTTTGATCATCTTAAGGGAGGATGATGTTTCTCGATGATAGACCTCAGGTCATTCAATCACCAGCTCAGATTTCGAGACAAGGATGTGAAGAAGAAAACCTTCATGTGACGGTATGGCCACTATGAGTTCATGGATATGCCCTTCGATGTAACCAATGCTCCAGAAGTGTTCATGAGTCCCATGAACAGGATCTTCCGGCCTTACCTCGATGGATTTGTCATACTCTTCATCGATGACATACTAATTTACTTTACTACTGAGGAGGAGCACGACTACCATTTGTAGGTAGTACTGGACACACTCTGAGAGCACGAGATTTATGGTAAGCTCTTGAAGTGCCAGTTCTGGATTCGAGAGGTTCACTTCTTGGGACACGTCATATCAGAGGATAGAGATGTAGTGGATCCAGCGAAGATTGAGGCAGTGCTTGCTTGGGAGCCAACCAGGAGTAAGATGGAGGTACAGAGTTTCCTGGGACTAGCTCGGTACTATTGGAGAATTGTGCTAGACTTCTCCAGAGTTGGAGCACCACTTTCAGCATTGACGAAGAATGGGAAACCCTTCGTGTGGTCAAATAAATGGTAGCTACGCTTTCAAGTGCTGAGGCAGAGGTTGACCAATGCACCAATCTTGAGGCTACTAGAGGTGGGCGTAGGGTACGTGGTTTACTGCGACACATCAGGGACCAGACTCGAGTGTGTCCTAAGACAGGAGCGATCAGTGATCGCATATAGTTCATGGTAGATGAGACCTAACGAGCAGAACTACACTACCCATGACCTGGAGTTAGCCGTAGTGGTCTTCGCCTTGATGATGTGGCAGCACTACCTGATGGGTGAGCATTTTATAGTCTACTCTGACCACCAGAGTCTCAGGTACATCTTCTTGCATAAGGACGTGAACCAGAGACCGTGACAATCGCTCAAGTTACTCTATGACTATGACTTCAAGATATTCTATACTCCTAGAAAGGGGAACGTTATAGCAGATGCTCTCAGCAGGAGATCAGTAATTCAGTTGATAGGAGAGGCGATAGAGCAGTTTTCCGCGTTGCAGATAACCTTTGTGGATAGATATGGAGTAGCCTTTCTACAGTCTCTCACAGTCACTCATCCACTTCTTCAGCGAGTCAGAGAGGCACAACATGGGGATATTTACTGTGAGATGTGACATGCTTAGATATCCTCAAGGCAGGCAGCTGATGGGTTTTCTGAAGGTGGGGAGTACGTCATTCTCTTCAGAGGACGTTCCTTGGTACCAGTTTTACTACAGGAGGAGGTGTTGTGGGTGTTCCACACTTCCCCTCTAGTTATACATCTAGGAGTGGTGAAGATATATTAGGACCTCAGACGATAGCACTAGTGGTCGGGTATGATGATGCCGGTAGTAGAGTTTGTCTCGTTATTCCTCACTTTTCAGCAAATGAAGGTAGAGAACTAGGTTCCAGCAGGCTTGGTTCATCCCTTAGTCATCCCTGAGTGGAAGTGGGATGGGATATCCATGGATTTCGTGATGGGACTTCCACGTACATCTAGAGGACACGACTCTATCTGGGTGATTGTCGACCAATTCACCAAGTCGACCCACTTCATACCGATCATAGAGTAAGTCTTGGTAGAAAGATTGGGACACTTCTACGTGCAAGAGATTGTAAGGCTTCATGGTGTGCCATCAACAATCGTCTCTGATCAAGATACTTGTTTCACTTCCCTGCCATGGAAGGGGATACAGGAGGCTTGGGACGCAGCTTCGCTTGAGCACCGCCTTCCATCCTCAGATGGATGGACAGACTAAGAGGACCATTCAGGCTCTCGAGGACATGCTGTGCATGTGTCCTTGACATTATTCGTAGCTGGGAGGATCACTTACCCTTGGTGGAGTTTGCGTACAACAACATCTACCACTCCACCATCGGGATGGAACCATACGAGGCACTGTACGACCGTCCTTGCAGATCACCACTATGCTGGACTGACCCAGCGTTGTCAACACTTGTAGGACCATAGATGGTACAAGCTACGACGGAGAAGGTGCAGATCATCCAAGAGTAGATGAAGACTACATAGAGGAGACTAATGTCCTTTGCTGATAGGAGACAGAGACCACTGGAGTTCGAGGATTGAAACCACGTCTTCTTTAATGTCTCACCTCGACATGGTCTACGAAGATTTGGCCGAGGTAGAAAGTTATCTACATGATTCATCAGACCTTTTCAAGTCCTCATCAGTGTAGGAGAGGTGTATTTCTGCTTGAATCTTCTACCTCAGTTGCACCGGGTGCACGATGTCTTCCACATATCTCAGCTGAGGAAATACGTGCAAGAACCATCTAACATCATCAAACATGGGGAGATGTAGATCAATGACAGAGCGAATTTCATGGAGCTTCTAGTGGAGATTGAGGATCGACAAGAGTGGGTCCTGCATGGATGGTCGATTCCTCTGGTGTGTGTTCTCTTGCAGTATGGAAACCTCCAAGAGATCACATAGGAGCGGGAGCCTCAGATGCATGCTCTGTACCCCCATTTGTTCCATTAGTGTGTGATGTAGCTTACGGGGACGTAAATACCTGAGGTATGGAGAATGTAAAGACCCATAAATTATGTGGAGTTTTTTTTCTTTAAATACAAGGGAATTTTACGAGTCCACAGTTTCTAACGGCGCTTGATTCCGAGGCCTAGTGTGCCCGGAGTTAATTTCTGAAGATTTGTTTGGGTACGTTCAGTAAACACACATGTGGGATTTTATATCTTTTTAAGCGGTTCTCGGAATTGAGATCTGAGGACTTTGATGAACTCACAGCACCAGCAATCTCTTAAGGAGACCTTTACCCTAGTTGCATTTTATCGGGAGTGGAAGTTAATTTTTGGAGATTCTTAATAAATTAAATAAAAATTATGTGTGACGTAATTTTATTTACGTGGAGCTTAAACCCTACAAGGTGAAGTTTGAGGTGGGGTACACCCCCACATAACCTCCCATGGGAGGATATTATGTGGTGGGGAACACACGAGCACCAAACTCCCCAACTCCCCTTGAACCCCCCTTTATCTCTTGAACTCCCACTTTATGGTGGAGCCTTCTCACCTTCCATCATAATGGTGCCAACACAAGGATTAATTAATGCCTTAATTAATTAATTTGTGGTGTTATGAATTCTTATGTATTCTTTTTAAATGCATGGAATCATTAAAATATATGGAGGCTATTAATTTATTTTTATTTTAGTTGGTATAAGAATTGTTCGGAGAACTCAGGAGTGGAGGAGAATCATTCATCCAACGAGGAATGTGAAGAACATGAAGAACACCCTTTATCTCCAACAAAAAACAATGGACTTCTCTTATATCTTCTTCAACCGAAGCAAGGAAGGGAAGAACCTCTGCCCATGAAGTACACCGAGGGCGTCGTATGGACTCGACTACACCAAGATCTACTCCCTCTAATGTTGACAAAACAACATACGTCTTCAACGACACCCATATTCTATGACACGTCAACGTACAGGGAAAATACGAGGTATGGGGATTTGATTATTTCTAAATGAATAAAATTATACCATCGTTCTTTGATGAATTCTTTTTTTTGTCATTGGCCAATTGATGTCACCTAATGCGGAGGGCTCGGGCCGAACCAACACCACCTGACGCCCATCCGTTGGTTATTGTTGATTGACGGCAGAGACGAAGCCGAAAGGGCGTGGTGTCGTCACACCGCGCTGGAGAAGGACCACATGATGGAGGAGGCGGGGGCGTCAGTGACTGAAGGCAGTGGTGGCTGCCCGCCAGCTACATGGAGGGACACTGTCAGCCGCCCAGACCACAGAACAACCTGCCGGCCGATCCGTCCGGTCTGCGTGAAGGATCCACGGCGCACAAAGGCGTCGCATGGAGGGATACAGCGGCCCGCATCCGCGGGCTGCTCGGTTAGAAGAACCGGCCGACCACTTTCTGATTGGGCTGGATGAACCGATCGGCTGACTGCTTGCCAGGCTGGAGGACCGTGGTTCCCACAGGCGCCGCATGGATGAGGACACAGCCTGCAACCTCGGGCCGCTCGGTTGGGCGAACCGACTGGCTATAGCCGGTAGGGCGGGCAAAATGTGGCGCCCTTAGGATCTGCGTGGGAATAACTGCATACCACTATGCAAGACATGTACTCTGGGAACAACCGGACGGCTACGGATGGCCGGGTAGGTGAGAGGTGGCGCCGCTGGGCACCACTGGACGAACCAGACCGGCCCACAGCGGGGGTCGGGCCCATCCTTCCTTAGATGTGAATAACTCCTGGACCACTCGTCTAATCGATGCGCTGTCTGTGGAACTAGGAACCTCGCGAAAAGGCGGTCATTTTTAGATACTCTAAGTGATTTTTGGAGAAATTCGGAAAATGGCCGGGTTTGGTTCAAGCATAAATCCAACCGGGCCCCTAGAACGGAAATGCAAATAACTCACAGACCAGATGTATAATGGATGCACCGTCTGTTGCGTTGGGTTCCTTATGATGAGACAGAACTACAGGATACATCAAATCAGGTCTTTGTGATAGTTGATGTATCGACACTTGGCTTAAGTAGTGGACCCTCATGGAATTGGGCGTGCTGTGTATGGGAACCCTAGGGCTAGTTGTGACAATTATATACCAGGATCCTCTGTAGGTTCATCATCGATGACAACTATACCAGAATCCTCCGTGGGTTCGACAGTGATGACTACTGTACCGGAATCCTCTATGGGTTCGACAGCGATGACTACTGTACTAGGATCCTCCGTGGGTTCGATAGCTCTGACTTCTGTCCCTGTATCCTCTGTGGGTCCGACAGAATAACGGGTCCTGTATCTTGTGTGGGTCCGATAGCTTATCTGGTCCTTTATCCTATATGGGTCTGATAGTTTAGATGAATCTGTGACTACATCTGATCATCTCTATCACTCTACAAAAGATATATTCTTGTGTGAGTTGAGTCATGTATTTCAACCATTATCGTTGTGGTGATTTACATTACTTCCTTTGTGGACTGGGTTGTGTTTGGGATCGATAGTTGGAGTCGGGACTGTGACTGGTAACTTAGGTATATGTATGGGGATATACCTAAGTTGGATTGGTTGATACTTCATGTTAGTATCTTTCTACTGTGATTTATCCTTTGTGAATTCTGGGAGACCTTATAGGGTCTCAGGTCCCCTATTGAGTATTGTTTTACTCACCCATGCATGGGCTTTGCCCACACTTTGTTGTGTTCTGTGCAGACAACATGCAGTAGTGATCGAGGCTGAGGGAGATGGACGGAGGCTGCTCAGAGCTAGACTAGACAGGACGTACCGCAAGGAAGAGTTTTTCGGGTTCTGTACCTACCATTTAAGTAGGATTCCCCGGTGTATGATCCAAGAACTGTTTTTTGCTTATTACTTGTACTTGTTTCTCAGTTGGGTTTGTATATTTTCTCAATTACATTAATCTCACCTCAATTTTCAATTTTAATACTTTTTTCCTCTCCTGCTTGTGTTCAGACTGTGTGTGTGTGTTACAGGTTACAAGGAAATGCCTTCCCTTTTTATCGGGAATATGCCTTTGCTGTTAGTCGCTAGCCCCTGGCCTATGGAAGGCCAGATTAAGGTAGTCACGGAACGGGCCCTAAGGTTGGGTCGTGACAATATCATCCATTCTGTCATAGTTATTTGACCTTAAATATTAGCCTTTTTATAGTCCAACATGCATCACTTTAAACTGCTAATAAAAAAATACATGGTATTCATTAAATTTGGAACCTATAAAGGGTAATCTGAACAAAATTTATGTCACAGCTTGCTAAACATACATTTTTTATGATTTAGGCAATATTGAGCAATTAAAATATAATGTTTTTGCGGTTGTTTATATAACCATAGTAAAAATAAAACTATGTTTACTAGGCCAATTGGCTTAGGTAAAAATAAGAGCAATTATCAAGAAAATGAAGGTACAAATGATTGAAGATGAACTATTTTTCATTGACAGACAAATTAGAAGTACATCCATAGATTGGGGTCTCTCTCTTTTTAAAAAAAATACAGAATTCTTTCAACATGATTTCTCATCTGTTTCAAATCATCTCGAGCTTCATCAGTAGCCACTTGAAGTTCATTTACTTGACCATATTCACTCTCTTCAGCTCGATGAAGTACTTCTTTGGAAACTTTGATGGCTTAGATACCATCCACTAGGACGTTTTACAACGAATTATGAAGCTGGTCAAGCTCTCCAGTAACTGTATCTAGCTCTTGATGAAGGTGCACCAGCTGGACAATCTTATCCTTGATCTTTTGCTTCATCTCCTTCAACTATATAGCATGATCAGCCTAATATCGGGATATTTCTGCCTGAAATTCACTGATATTGGTCTGCAATCTAGCTCAGATCAGGTCTTGATGACAACATTGCTCTTTCTCCCTCCATTGAATGACTTGTTTCACTGTGACATGGATTTCTTGATATCCAAAACCACCAAGTCCCAGCATGATGAACAGGGATAAAAGTCGTGGAATATACGACGGAAGCTCTTCCAGAGGAGCCTCGAATATTATGTTCCATAAATTTTTCCATGCCTTGCGACATGAGAATTGGAGGGCCTTTTTCACCTCTCAGTCTGATTTGGCATCGCTATCACAAGGAGGATCATAGACTGGGATAATGCACTTAAGGAAGTGCCATGTTCTTCTCCTTCCCTGAACCTGGTTGCTTCAACTTCTCAAACTGTTTAGGATGAGGATGAGGCTTCACCTCCAAACCTTGCCATTGAAGTTGACAACCCTGTTTGGTCAATTGAAAGTATGGTTATTTTCATAGGATAGTAAAAGTTTATTCATTTTTTATAGGTTATCTAAGCCATAAATATCATTATCTTTTACCTAACAGTAGATCAGAAACTTTTTAATAATCCTACCCATCTTTCCTAGATTCAATAGTATTTTCAAGATGGGTTTCAGGAGGGTAATCCAGGTTAAGTTCCACCTGATCCAGTGTTTCTGAAATAATAGGTTTGACATCAATGTCTACACCCCTTTCAACCGTTGTTGGTTCAGCAGTTTCTTTAGATGGAACTATACATTTTTTAACCAAACATGGTTAGAATTGTAAAAATGAGAAGATTAATAGGAAAAATGATGAAACTCACATCCAGTTGATTCTATAAATAGATCTCTAAAGTCTTCTAAATCACTTGGTTATTTTACATTTTATAAAATTTCTTCAAAGGAAAAGCCAATATTCCTCATTTTATCTAATGATATCACATATCCCAGGTTAGTCTCACCAGTGGGAGCACTCAGCATGTCTTCTTCCTGACTTTAATCTAGAAATCTCTGACCCCGGGTAGCTTCTTCAAAGATAGTTGTGGGGTTAGCTGTAGTGGTTTCCAAATGTTCTAGTGCATGTGTTGAACCTAAAACATCACATAATGGAAGTCCGTTTTTTGTCTCATTTGAGGTTCTATGAAGTATTTTTAATTTACCATAAGTTTTTTCTCTCCTGGAATCTGAAATAGGTGCGGTGATGGAAATAGACATCAGCACATCTGCTCTCAGTATTTCTTCTGGAACAATCGTTTTAGTAGGAACTTTCTTCCATTTTACAGCACCCTCCATTGTACTCTGAGGATGGTCAGTCCTTTCCCTTAAAGGGGAAACTGAATAATCCCCTACAATGGCAAGAAGTTTGAGAACTTTTTAATAAGTTATGATTCATGACTGCTAGATATAATTACCACTATTGATAAAGCATTTGATTTTGGTCTTCATTCTTTGATGCCTTTTCTTCATGTCCTTTTTGGGTGGACTGGTGTCATAATATTCGAAAACAGGTATCAAAGACAATAATTCCCTTTCTAACTCATCCTCTATGAATTACTGGCCTGGAGATACTTCACCCGGCTCACGAGGAGATTCAGTGGCTCCAAGAGTGGTTCCACTAGTGTTATACTACGGAGAAGGGATTTTGGTGGTTCATTTATTTACAAGCTAAAGGATAAAGAAGATTATTTCCTTAAAAAAATCTTTGACTAAATTCAAATTTTTGTGAAAATAGAACTATGATAAAAAGGAAATGTAAATCTTCAGGAACCACGTAATCATGCCACTCTTGGTCTAATGAAGGACCAATCCCCTCACTGGTACCCCGATCTTTCATTTCCTTCACCCTATTAGTGATAGGAATAGACTCATCAGTGGAATATATGAGCATTTCACACTCTTTGATGTAAACCCTCACTTCATTGGGGTTGTCCTCAAAACTAATGTGAGAGGAAGCCCGAAGACTCCCCTCTCCAGGGATATGCATCCCTTCACATCACTCCATCCAGGCAGTTTTAACATCACAATATAAACTCCTCCATGTCCAGACAACCTCTAGTCCTAAATATCAAAAATGTGCACCAGAAGGCTGCGAGGAGGGTCCTACAATCTGGGACTTCTACTTCTTCCCAACTCCTGCAATCACAGATAAAGGATAAGAAAATAAAACCCATTGCACTATAAATAATTGGGACTAAATTTCCTAAATGATGTAACTCACCAGGAGTCGATGGATTAGGACTCTTGACTATGGCAGATGGATTATATCTGGCACGAGGCCTCTTTGACGCATTTCAAGCCTCATCATCCCCATCATGGGAATCCATTGAATCATCTCCGGGTGATGAATCTGGTGAATCAGCTCTAGGTGATGAAGATTTACCTTCCAAATGAAATTATTCTTTCATAATGGTTCTCTTCTTTATCCCCACCTGAGGGACCGGCTGATTCAGTACCCCTTCAGGGTATGATGCTACCCTGCTCTTGGCATACAATGTAGTCAATCGACATGCTGCTTCAATAGTTGGTAGAACGAATACCACCCCAGTTTTCTCCATTGATGTTAGCAACCATAGTTGAGGAGCAACAATCAGATGCTGCTCTAACATGACATGAACCGGAGGGGATATGGTAATTTGCTGCAGATATTTAAATAGATGTGTGAATCTGTATGGAGCATATTCCTCGTATATAGTTTCTCCTTCAATCCTCGTGGCCAGTGTACCATCTCTACAAGCCAGCATATACGCCTTTAACTCCAGGCTGGTTGTTCCATCATCAACAAATCGCCATGTTGGAAGATTTCCATATGGAAAGAAGTGAAACTCCTTGAACATGCTCACCCTTATTTTGATATCATAAGCATTGAGGGATAAGGGATAGATTCCATAAAAGTCTTGAACCGATGGCTGAAAAGAACATCAAGGAACCTATACCCTACTTTGTATAGCATACGTCCTAAAGTGGGTGGCGATTCATCCCTATAAAAAATAAAATGGTCCCAGAATTCTTAAGGGATACTTACCAATATAAACATTAAGTAAGCTCCTATGAATATTTTCCAAAACTGGGGTGGCCAACCCAACCGTCTTCCTTTTAGCCATCTTGGCTGCAACGACAAAGGTCCCTGGCCTCACACCTCCTTTCGAATCCAAAACTGGAAAAAGGTAAACACTGAGCCATAAGGGCAAAAATCCTACTAGATGGGTCTTCACTGGAATTTACAGGTCCACTTCATACCTCCACCTATCAAACTCTCTTGCTTCTAGAGTTGGCCAAAATTTTCCCAGAGCACCCCTCTTTGCTACTCTTGGGAAACCATTAGGGCTAGTAACAGAAGGTCCATGTTCTCTCTTGTTAATCAGAAACATGTCTATCCACTCTTCTAGATGGATGTCTTTTTTGGAGGGGGTTTTCGTAGTGGTAGAATTCTTAGGCTAGTAGAAAATTTTCATTAAATATAGATCCAAAGATGGAGTCTTCTCCAAATCATTCCAGGTCACCTTGGGGGGATGATTTCATCATACCTATCTCCCAAAATTGGAGCCACTGAAATCATGTAGACTTCCCACAAACCGATGCCTACTTCTCCATGATTCAGATTTAAATAATTCATTTCCGGACTCCAATGGCTCATTAACTCTTGACCGAAATTGTTATTCCTCTAGACATATGTCTGCCCAGCCAAGAAACATTCATATAATTAATCTCCCTTCAGATCATCGACAATATCTGCACAGGTTTGTCGCACCCAATATGCCCACATCCAAGTTGCCTTCAAACCTCCTCCAGGAATGAAATCCCAACTCTTCTTCCACCCATTAGGTTGGTCCATCTGAGAATTTAGAAAAATAGAGGGATAGCAATGAAGTTGTAGCTCAAGCATGTTAGGCTTTAGATCTGGATCACATGAGCTATGATGCATTATGTATGCCTTCTCCACTATCCCCGCATTGAAAAATGATCCTGCAACTGTGACATTTTCCGAAGAGAAGTTGGTGTAGTTTTGAAACCAAGAATGAGGGATATAATTCGTTGCCTCTGGAACGTTGACTCCTTGCATATGACCATGGCCATACAAGGGCAAGTAGATGCTCTGTGGGAAATTGGAATGATATTTATTCAAGTACATATCCAAATCTGGTAGAGTGTTGTCGTAGATAACATAATAGTCATGGTTGACGACATTCATCATGTCCTCTATTCTCTGGTTGGACCACTCATTAGTAGATCCAATTCTTCTAGGAGCCATTGAATCTGCACAAATATCAAACAATCAACATTCAAGTAAGTTTTTTTGTGATTTTTTGGTGATGAAAATTAAAAAAATCACAAAATCATTAAAACGCACAAGTCCCAAACATGGCGCACAAATCAAACTAGTTGTGCATGTTTTTCCGCCCTAGTCATGGAGTGCAAGTCATATACCTTCTGCAGAAGCGCGACAAAATAAAAGAAGGGTGATTTGTCGAAGAGAGAACCACCTGTGCAACGAGAGCTCACGTTTCTGGAAGCCGAGTGAGTGTTCTCAAGAGTGTTCCTATATATATAGGCGATCAAGTCCACCTGCGCTCAATACTTGTATGATGAACATTCATGCCAGAGAACCATGATTTCTCCATCTTTACCTCATAGCTGGATCCTCTTTCCTTTTCAAATCCAACTCTGATTGGGGACTTTTGTTGACACTCCTTTCCATCATAGATTCTAACGAATGAAAAAGGAGAATACCTTAATCCCAAATAGAGTAACCCTTTGAAGAACATCAAAAAAATTGACGAAGGCAAGGACTAGATGAAAATTTGGAGGGATCTGTGCATGTTACTTTCACATCACATATAGGTCATCCAGCTCACTTGCATGCCCTATTTTATTTTTCGCCAAAGGTTCATGGTGGCCTATAAATTTCCCATGTGGGCCCCCATTTCAAGGATATATTTTTCCAAAAGTCAAATTCAAGCTCTGTTTACCCAAGTCATCAGCTCAACTCTTCCAAAAGATTCTAAGGTAAAATTTTTCCTAGAATGGAATACTTGAAGGAGTAGGATAAGGCCTAAGTTATTAGAATTCATAAACACATGTGCGCCTAAGTATCCAGTCCTCCTTAAAAATGGAAACACATGTGCACCGCCCAACATGTTCGATGAAACTTGTGCATTTCCCTTTTGAAACCATCTTAGGATAATACTAAAGGCTTGAGTTAAGTCTCACCCATGTATTATCCTACGGATTATTCATCGCCCAGTTGAACCCATGTCGCGCATGTATACTTGCACGGCCAAGACTCGTGCACCAACATTATTTGTGTCCCCTTATCCCATTAACATCTCTTCTTCATGATATTTTCTCTCAAACCCCTTTTCAAAGCCATTTATGGCATAGTTCCTTTTTTGGCTTCCTGATATGAAAAGAATTCTATGAGAACCTCTCCCAAAACCTCATGAATTACAAGCATTATGTCACCATAGTTAGAGGTTTACTCCATGTAACCAGATCCTTTATGATGAGAGGATCTTTTGATTTTGGGCTTCCTTCTCAGAAGTAGGCCATAAGTTCCCTTAGTTCGGGCCTCCTATTCAAGAATAAGCCCCAAATGCCCTTATCCTTGGCCTCCTTCTCTGGAGTATTCCCCAGTCATAATTTAATTTAATATTGGACCTCCTTCTAATGAGTAATCCCCACGTTATAAGTCCCCTTTAATTTTGGAATCCCCCTCAGAAGTAAGCCCCAATTTTAATTTCATTTTATTTGGCCCTCCTTCTCAAGAATAAGCCCTAATCATATGTCCCTTTTAATTTAATTGTCCTCCTTAGGAGTAATCCCTGGGTTAAATCTATGAATCTCCATAATTTATAAATACCTTTATGGACCCTTCTCCTGGGATTCTTCCCTAAAGTAATTCCTGGTCATCATCTACTTGGGAAGTCATACATACGTAAGCCCCACATCATTTCATGTAACTGCATCTTTCGTGGAAAAATCATCAGGATTACTGATAACTCTTTTTTCTCACAACGAGCACGACTCACATGATCTTAGAGTGTAAAATTAATCACAACATCTCTTTTTGTGCCATTAACCATGCATAAGACCCATATTTATTCACCATAACTACGTGGACTTTGATCTCTGACTTAAAAGTAGAGTACGTAGGATTCCTTTCTAAGGATCAAATCAATCATTCATTAATTATTTCTCATCCCATGTGATGTTAAACTATATCCTTCTTATCGAACTATGTGGGTTCTGAATCCTTTTTAACGAGGTTATGTAGTTAGCCCATCTGCAGGTATGATCCCAACTCTAAAATAATCCATGTCTCTATGAATGAAAATAAACATCAAGTGCCCTACTGAGTGGCTTTAAAACGAGTGTGGTCATCATAATGACCAAGATATTTCTACATAATTTATTGAAGGATACCATTGACTTAGAATCTCTAATACATACGGATGATTATACATCGATTAAGAACCTCAAATACATATATAAGATTCTCTAAATCCCATACATATCAATCACCGATTGCCAAATCTAATGGAAAACTCATTTTCATGCTTAGTTAATTAATAAGGATTTAGGAAAATAACTTAAATCTATAAGAGAGTCCTCGAGTAGGAAATAATTCCTCCCAAAAAGGTGTGATGAGCCTGACCTCCTAGTCTCTCGACCAATGAAAAATTCTTATGCCTCATTGGTCCAAAACTAATGAGAACCTACCTTTGTAAATTATGTCCAAATGGATATAGAATATTTGGGTGTTTCCAGTTCTATGAATAAACCTGTTAGAAACCGATTGGAAAATTTGAACCATAAAAAAACATAGTTATCCCCATTTCCAGATGTAACAGTAGACGATGGTAAATACTTTTTAATGGAAATGGTATTTATACCCAGATAGAAGATTATAAAATATGGACCATTCATGTTCTGGAGAATGAAATTTGTGATTTCATATTCCTTTTTTTCATGTTTGGAAGGATGATATACCATTGTTGTTGTTTTTATACAATGTTAGTTACTATTACACCATCAATGTACCACTATTTGAGTCCATGTATGAAGTACCATATAGTTCACTGTAGTACTATTTGGAGCCACTTTGAGACAATGCTTGTAGGACCATATTTTGTGTGGGTTATAGTTATAAAGGTGATGTTCATCTAGGAGATCATGAGATCTTTCAAGAGTCATATTGTGTCCTTTGGTGTCCAATGATGTAGGAATTGGTGTTCAATAAAGAGATAATGTATTCCTTGATAAATCATATCATTAAGGATTATGGACATTGGGCCAGGGTGGGAGTCTATCAACTATATTCATTATCACTTTTTGTAGCAACTATGATGGGATAACAAGGATGCATATCTTGTAGTAATTTCATGACACTTAGAACATGGTCGTAATGTATTCTTTGTGTTGTTGTTGTGGAGATATGTGTATGAAATTTTTCATGATGTCAACCTGGTTGAGCAAGAAATATAGTATGGAGTTACCACTACCAGGATCCCAATGGATTTTCTGAACCATAAGAAAAAGGACCTTTATGATGAATTGTTTCCCTTGACTGTGCCTTTGTTTAGTTACAAAACTTATAGGAGAACTTCATAGTATGAAATCTTGATTTTACCTTACTATAATCACCTGTGAGTATGTTTCTAATTTTGAGGTGAAAATCACTTAATATTGGGTTAATGTGGAAAAAAGTTTTTTTTTCAAAAATTGGGGAATATTTCATGATTTAATTTCATTTTGAGGCACATATTCGGTGTGGAATTCCTAGAAAGGAGATCCTTAGAGAAGATATATTAAAAATATAAAATATAGTATATCATCAGCATTCAATTATTCATTATTAATTTAACAGATCTATAATTGTGTCCATATGTTAAATCTAATACATATATTAAATTTAGAATATGGGTTTTACCATAGGTGCGACATATGTCAATTCTGTATTTGATTCTTTAATAGTGCTCAATCATAGGTGGGTTAAATGAATTATATTAAATTATTATATAAAATGTCATTTAATTTGAAAACCTTGTCAGTTTATCTATTTAATATCATTTATGGTGAATTCCCAATAGTTATGCACATAACCCTATGATGAATGAGAATATGGATATGGAGCACTATTTTGTGGGGTGTGTTGGAAAATTTTAATGGGATCATGGATTGAAGATCAGAGTACCATGAGGATCATCACCATCAAGGGATTTCCTTGTTCTCTCTAAATAGAGATGATGAAAATGTCTAATAATTAGTGTTCCATCAATTCACAAGTTATATGTTTTTTATTGGTTTAATGTTTTATTTATAAATTCAGTGTCAATGGTGGATCAAAAATTATATCATTTTTTATTTTCAAAATAATTATTGATTTATAGTTGAGGGATTTTTATCACATAAATTTTTATTTTTTAATAATTTTTTATCCTTTCAGTTCTTCATTTTTTACTATAAACAAGTTAAGGTTTATCCAAGAAATATCAAAATACATTCTTCACATTAATGGTTCATTATTTTTCATCACAATTCCTCATTAACTCATTATTAGTGTCTCATTTAACCGATAATTTTAGAATACATGGACACCAAGAGTTGTGAATTTTATATCTGGTATATTATATTATTTATATGGGATATGATTAGATATTGAGATCGTGATTGAGTAATGATGGGGTGTTTCAACAGATCATATGTGGATTATAGTCTATATCAATGGTGTTAATGTGTTGTTAGAAGTTTTGGTTCTGTGAAACAATGAAAAATGATTCCCTAGCAAATGGGGTGTCCAGAATCCATCCACCAGCGATGTCTAGTCATGAACATGATCATTTACACATTTTGGGGGTTTGATTTGTATATGGAGTTAATAAATATTTTTGTATACAAATATTCATAAATAAATACAATTTCTATAAAATATTGAAATACACAATGTGTAGTCCCCCCACCCATGTTATGTGGAGACCGAGGTATAATAGATGAGTTAAATATCACACATGTTGTTATTTACTCACATATCATGTAAATCATATTCAGATGGTTTAGTGTTTAAAGGGAGTAAAAGAACGAGACCATGGGGGCCACACAGTAGGTGTTGTTTTTCACATAGTATATACCATCATAAGGTACACAAGCTTAGGTAGACGACATGCTCTATGTTCTAGCCCAATCCCCTACATTCCATGTAAAATAGGGAACTCCATTTGTTCCTTAAAATGAACATTGACATGTCCATTGATAACAACCAACGCTTGAGTACTCAGTTATGTCCAAGAGTCCATATTTTGGAGAATATGATTTAAGATGAGAGGGAACTCAACCTCTATATTCTGTGTACCCCTAGAAGACATTAAATTTGTATGTAAAAATACTTTACATGTGAGAAAGTTAGATGGTAACATCAGGACTTGAGATCCACTTAACTATTCCACGAGCTAGTGGGTCACATGGCCTCAGTTGCACCTCCCAAAATGAAAGAGGCTACTAAGTAGCAGTAAGGGTATAAGGTGGTAATGTGGAGAGACTATAACCTCATGATCAAAGTGTATCATAGCGGGATAATAATATCCATGAGTAGTGGAATCAAAATAATAACTGAGAAATATTGGAATAGAACCCATAATAATTTAGTAATAAATATCCAAAATAAGATTCATATACAATATGATGATCATTTATTGTCTATATACAAAATAGCAGTAAACACATGAAAACATGAATCCAATACAGTACAAGTGTCCAAAGTACAAAAAATGGCCAGAAGGGCTATCTCCAAATATAATCATGATCTCAGATTGGTATTGTTCTATCCTTCTCCTAATAAATGATCATATCAAGTATCATACAGTGGGGTCTTTTCCTTTTCGTTACATTCATCTGGGGATTATGTTCATCTAACCAATGACAACATGAATAGGGTGTGTGATAACACTCAGTAGGCCACCATGAATAGTTTCTATAAAAATTCCAGACTATGTATAAACAATGATGTATTTTGAATTAAATAATATGTACAACAATACTTTATATAAATTTTCAAAATAATATATGATGATTTCCATCCAGACATGGAACCCTATGAACAATAATAAGGGGACCATAATTAATGGATAATGTAAATACTAAGTAAATACATGTGATATTATCCATTCATCAACATAATTTAGATACCCATACCATGGATATGAATAAGAATAAAAAATATCCATAATGTACATCTTGTGTAATATTGTTCATAACATCAAATACTGGTATGTGTCCTTCAATCTACATTCAGTGCATGACGGACTAGATAAAATGCATAAAATTCCAAGGCTTCCCCACTAAAACCATTGAAAATCTTGATGGAAACTCAGTAATGTCATTGGTGGAGTCTAAGGAGAGTATCAATAATTAATGTCCTATATGCATCTAAGAATGTTGGATCTAAGAGGTTTCAATGCCCTTGGTATCCTACTAAATCATGATCCAAGGAGTAGAAATTCACAAGTCTTCATCATCCATAATAAATATGAATCCATAGTGTAGAAATGTCCATGGAATCAAATTAAATCGGGATCCAATATCTCTCCCAAGGTATCCAATACCATTATTATTTGATCAATCATTTCATTTATCATTTTATAACCATTAAAAATACATGAGTTTCGCTAATAAATTTTTGAATTCCATTAAATAATTTAATCATTATATATAATTTCATAACATGTCCTCGCATTGGAAGGTGTCAAAAACAATTTATTATTCATTAATTGAATTTTCATTTTTATTAAGATTATTTATATATTTAATGAGGTTATACGCACCCAATAGGGTGTTATATCATAGGTAATATACTTAAATCACATCAAATGTGGCTTCGGGTTTGGTGATCATCCTCCAACCGTATAATTAAAATTGGGGGAATACTAAACAGTTCCTAAAAAATTTATATCATACATTCATTGAATTTTATATGCAATCCCAAAAAGTATAGTGTGAATCATAAATTAGAAATGTCTTGTAAAACACATATCATTAGGATAATGGTATATACCACCTCCCATATACATGTAATATAACTCTTTCCCTGTACAGACTCCTAACTCAAGATGAATTGGAAGAAATTGGAGAAGTGGCCAAACAGCCTGAAAATAGGACATAGGATCTCGTAGAAAAATTGAATAGCTGATAGAATGGGAAAAATAATGGTCCCTGATAAAACTAGATTTTACTGACATAGATTGATGAAGATTAATGTTGTTTGAATCCATGTTTTGATGGTGGATTTGGAAAAATCTTATGATTTTAGCTTTAAGGGAGATCCCAAATTTCAAGGATATATTTTAAGTGGAGGAGGGAAAATATATATAGGTTATTAGTATTTTGGAGCTTAATGTGGTCATTTTACCCAAAACACTGGATCACATGGTTTTTTACAGGATTGTCCAATTCATGCATCAACCATGCACCCCTCATATCCCTAACATTCAACCCGCATGGTTTTGTGCACAAGAATTTTAGAATTCTGCATAAATTATTTCAAACTCCTTAGATAAAAATTTTAGATTTACCTACATGGGTTCATAAACATGAGAACGTGTTTAGGTAAAATAGTGTACCCTCAACATCTCTCTACCCTACCCCACATAGTTTACTCATATCATGTATCATGGGATGTATGGTTTCTACTAACCATGAGGTCAAGCTATTTTTTACCAAAAGTAAGGCACTATGCTCTAAAAATTTCCCAGAATCCCTAAAAACTCAAGTGAACTGATTAAGTACTTATAGTGGGTGAAAACCAAGAAAATAATCTAAAAAAATATTTATAACTCATATAAAATCCTAAGATATTATAATGTTCCCTCCATAAAGTAATTGGTCCCTGAAATTCCCTTCTAGTTGTGGTCAAGAATTTAAAAATGTAACTCCACCCACATAGCATATATGTCAACCTTATGCTCCCATGTCTCATCCTATAAATAGTTATGCGTCCATATCACTTTTATTTGGGTAACTAAATTTCCTCATATAACCATTATGAATCTTTCAATGATATGAATAGGGTTATCTTTGAAGGATGTATATACCAACATCTCCACCTCACCCTACTAACGTTTACGAGATGTTTTTAAGTGATAAAAAATAAACTAAGTTACATGGATGACATTGTGCATGGATATGTACCCTTAAGGTAACTGAAACTGATAGTCTCTCGGTTTGACTCTCTTCAAAAATCTCAAACAGATATAAATATCAGGGTAAAATCTTTCTCTATCTCATAGTCTATCTATTCCCAAAATATGGGGAGATATGTAAAAATTCATGATAACCATACTAAAACTCCATAGGTCATCGACATCGATCAGAATATGATATATATATACATATAATGTTCATTATCCACCTGCTTCCTGATCAACTGGCCCTACTTTGAAATCACTTTCCTGAGATGTAGTCTGACAAGTGCTACCTCTCCTACCTCTAACCTGTGTATAAATGATTTGAATGAACTACTATAAATAGCCTCATATGGTTCCATCTTCATAGTTTCAAGTAAGATATTTTTATATAAAATTAAACCATTGGTATTTGCCTCTCCCAATAGACATTAAAATTAAGGACACATTCTCAAAGAATCTCATCATGCACCTAAATCATGCACTCTTACTAGACATCAGTATGAGGGTTGTATGATGTGATCAGTTGAACCTGTGTTCCATATTACCAGTCTATGATTTTCTAGTATTGAGATTTAATCCATGATTTCTAGATGAAAAAATTTCTTTAGGAATCCCATGAAGGTGGACATTATCGCAGATATACAATATCTCAAGAACATTTACAATTATTATCTCCCTGATTGGAATAAAACGAGGGACCTTTGTGAGCCAATCCACAACAACCCACAGTACATAACTACCTCAGGCTGACCACGACAGCCTGATGATGAAATTCATTGAAACATCTTGTCATAAGCACTCAAAAATACGTACAAATTTTAAATGCACAATAGGTATATAATGTTCTTCCTTCACCTACTAACATGTGAAATACCTCTTGAGAAAAGCTGCTACCTCAAATTCCATCCCTAGCCTCCCATAATAGTTATTCATGTATCATTTTATCTTCGTAACACTTTTTTGAGGTACCCAAATTGAGGCATGGAACTCCCAATATTGTCCTTGAGTATGTTTACTAGAACCCAAATGTAGCCGTGAATTTTAAAAATTTCATACTCACCCATAGTCTAATCAGGTGGTGCATTCTCACTAACCACATTCTCTCATTTTAATTGACCCTCAACATTATAAAATTGTCTCATCCTTAGTCTGTGCAAAATTATGGAAGTCACTAACATGGAAAAGGGAAAGGTAATCCAATGACCACCTTTCAACTCCAATAACCTATCTAAAATTAAGGCCAAATTCTAACTATCACTAAGAGCATCCTCAACTGTATGTATCTAATTCCTCCTACTCAGTTCATTAGAAACTTCATTTCTCTTTCTAGGTATATAATCAATCTAGAACCAAAAAAATTGTAGGTATTCATCCCACCATTCTAGCATAAGGTTCAAGTAATATTGAAAAAATATATAATTGATAATTTCATGGACCTTTTAGACCACAAAATCATCCCAAACAAATAAGTCATATAATAGATAATGTTTTGTATAGCATCTACTAACTTGAGACATTTAATTGTGTAGTCCCTCTCATGTGACATCAACTTCCAAGACATATAATCTAGGAATCCCATGTCCTTCATAAAAAATAATCTTATCTTGATACTTGATACATCCAAAAAATTATAGATCCTTCCTGACTCTTCCAGAATTGGGATGAGCACTAAAGTCAGTATCTCTTTCACCACATGAATGGATTTCTTGTAGTTATTTTATAAAAAATCGCTACTTTCTTTTTCATGATTATAAGAGGTTCTACTCTTCATGATACTACATGAATGAAATGAAACTAATATCCTGATATCCCTAAGAAACTCAAAATGTCAAATATTTTCTTTTTATACTCATAGGAAACTATATTTCTCAACATCTATGAGTCAACTGATACTCCTTCTCATCCGATATTTTGACCTGTTAAGTGAATATTATCCAACCAGAAGTGTCACATTGTATGAAATTCATATAACTGATGCTCTATTTTTTGTCCAAAATGATCTCAAGATGTATGTCATGTTGTTTTTATTGTAATAATACACCTAGATATCATCTATGAATAACACCATAAACAAATCTAGAAAAGGAGAAAAACTCAGTTCATCGGTGCCAGGAAAACTACTAGCATGTTCATGAGACCAAATGACATAACCAAATAATCATATATAATATATCATATATTAATTTTTTAATGAGGTTTGTGTAAGGGTTGAAAAAATAGATGATGATAAATAAATATCAAATAAATTTTCATGAAAACCAGATATCCTCAGTGTTTTTCAAATAGATCATCTATCTACGATAAGGGATAATGGTTATTAACCATAAAATTGTAAAATTTACATTAATCAACACATAACATGAGGGTAACTTATAAATATTTTTAAATATGTCCATCAAACCCCATAGAGAAGTATTATGTCATACAAACCCCATTTTCTCCATGTCCTATAGTCATATCTCGAGCTCCTGTAACTTTGTAGTTGTATTCTATAATGATTAATGTGTATTGGTGAATCTCCAAGAACAAAAATCAATGGAAAACTCTACTTATAACTCAGGAGGTATACTAGATATTAGGTCCACTAGACTAGATACCCTGAGAGGGGGGGTGAATCAGGGTATGATAGATTAAAACAACTGCCCCTTTTGATCTTGTTTTACTGTTTGACAAAATCCTATTCTCTCTCCTTCCTATTGCAGAGTATGAATAAACATTAAAGCATCCACAGGACACAAAAAAATTTACTTGGGTCACCCTCACTGGGATACATCCAAGAAGCATACCCTAGTAGTGTTACAATGTACCAAATCCACTATAAGCCCTCGTTTGATTACAAGTTCAAAGAGGGATCATTGTACCTCCTAGTTTAAAACCACTCACAATTTGAGAACTCACTGCTCCATTAACTGATGTGAACTCACTACTTCTTCAGAACTTCCACTCACAGTTTTTAGACCTTTAGTTATCTTCATTATCACTAATAAATGTATCCTCCACTGTATGTAGATGCTCTATTAATGTCCAAATTTCATAAACTGATTAATACCTCCTTTCCCCTGAACATTGAGCAACAAACTTTGTAAAATACCTTTTCAAATAACCCTATATCACGATACTCCCAATTTCATGAAGTTCAAACAAGACATTGCAAATTCCCTGTCTTTTCGTGATTCAGACACCTTCACAGAGCTCTTTCCTCATAGAGCACACTGCATTCATGGAGATCAGACTATCACAAATCTCAACCCATAGAAAGTCTTAGGTAGTCATGGAGCACAAGTCGTCATAGAGTGACTTCCTTCATGAAGCTCACCGAGCCAACGTGGAGCACACAACTTTCACAAAGCTAAATTAGCCATCGCAAATTTTCATCTTTTCACGAATCACACTACCTTCGTAAACCTCCTTCTCTATTCGAGATAAAAATATTTTATTCACAAACTATATGCTTCACTCGAGGGGGTCCATGCCTATTTATATGGTATTTCACTGACCCTCGAACATTCCACATAAAGTCAGCGCCACGTTATCTCGAATCATGAAGCTCTGAAATTTCTGTTGAAATTATCTCTATACCACAAATCACCACGAAAATTTTTGGATTGCGAAGAATGTCATAATCACTGAGAGTTCAATCGATTTCTTTACACCTTCACAGTGAAACTTCATTTACAATGCCCTTCATCTCCGCAATGCTCTTCAACTCTGCCATTCACGAAGCTCAACGTAACCGCGAAAACACCATCAACATTCTTCTCATCTTTGCAAAATACAATCCATGAAGTGTACTTTCGAGAAATTCATGCCTTTTCCATATTCTGATGATATCTTCAATGAAATCCATATTTCTCGATTCGCACCAAATTCCAAATTTTGGACCCCAAAAATCTGGAAATCAGTGGAAAATGGCGCCACCATGTATCACTCTTTTTGTAACGCCTCCAGATCTTCCATTCCTTTGTCATGGTTCTTTGACAACATGGATTGTCAACAACATCTATAGAACTCAAAAATTCACCATAGAAACTTGTAGTGTCAATAAACACAAGCAACCCAAAAATGATGTAATGTTAACATTAAGTATTTTTTCCCATCAAAAAAATCCATCTGATAAAACTTCATGGAAATAATCAACAATTGGAGGGACATTCACCTAACATGATCCCTCCCCATATTCATATAAACTAGCATTTTGGGAAATCGTCCCTCCGAGCCCAGAATTTTCCAATCTATCTCTACTCAACTGGAAAAAAATGGACCCTTGTGAATAAAAACTCTACACTCTGGTGATGTGAATTTCACCCTTTGGTGATATAAATCAAATGGGCTATATAAGAAACTAGATAGTTCATCTCTAGTTTGATGTCAAACTATATCATCTTGTAGAAAAAAAGATCCAATATGAAGTGAGACCAACATATCTTAAGGGTGATCACCCTGTACTAGACAACACCATCTTTTATGATCCCCAATACAGTATCAATATTCATAACACCATCATAATGATAAACAATGAGCCGTAGTCTCTCCACAACAAGTATACATTTGAATCTATGAGCTTCACCTTTATAAAAAATGATGAAACTATATTAAAGGATAATAAGATCATACCTCTCACCATTGATGACTTGAAACTCTACTCATCTAGTGTAGACAATAATGAATATATTTATATTGAACAATATCCTTGTGAAATGACCTCACTACTGAGAACATGCCAAATTAGCTTTCTAGGAATTACTGTATCTCAGATCCCACAAACATGACCACCACCTCATCTTGAATTATTGACACAACTCCTGCACTAAAAATAATGTGAATGTATGGATCCCACTCATACACTATGAGTAAGATTCGATCATTTTCAAATGATTATAGGAGGGAATGACCTCTATAAAATTTGAATGTGTCCCATCTGTCGCATCCTTGTTACTCGATCGGGTCCCTAAATAATTGAATCCTCATATGTCCATGTCTCCCACATTAATGACATAAGAAATAACTAATAGTAATAACCACCTAGTTGGTACTATACTCATGAAGATCCTTAAAATTGTGATTTGTGTGCAGCTAACACTGATCCACTAGGGAAAAAGGCTGAACTACCCTTCTTAGTACCCCCATATTCCCCCAAGTTTCGTTCTATAACAATCTACTAATTTACTATCTCAACAACTGATGTCCACCAAAAAAATTGGCATAGGATCAAATGATATTCTTGAAACCTGCCTCGAAGAATCTCACAATTGATGTCTCATCAGTAATATAGATCATTAAAAATAATTAAGTTATGCGAAGAATTTCAAATACTCCATAACGGTCATAGCATCGTTCTCTAGATTCATAAATTCACATGCCATTTCATCTCTTAGGGTATTGTTAAATAAGTAATCTTAAATCCTAGTTCGTAAATCAATAAAATCCATATCTCAGAGGAAGAATCATGGTTCAAACATTCCACGAGTTCTTAGAAACTCAACAAAGAATATATGTTGTGACTTTCAATCCCCCCATAGGTTCTATCACAATATGATTAAAAATCAAAAAGGTAGTCTCATGAAAAATATTATAATCCTATCTATGACCATCCCCTGATTAAATGGTAGGATCCTAATATTATAACACATTTATCATCTTTTCCATCATCATTGATGGTTGTGGGACTCCTCGAATATTATGCATGAAGCATAAGAATTTTTCATGGAATTGTGCCTCATCACCCATAATCAGTATGACCACTAGTGTCTCAACTAGAACTATTATGGGCTATACATGGAGCCCATGGACCATCACCATTAGAGTGTCTTCTTTATCACCCTCCTTTTATTCGACTAGATTTTATTATGGTGTTATGACTCTATAATTCCAAACGCATGCCTCAGAATAGAATCGAGTAGTGAAAAAGGTACTGATAAAAGAATAGGATAGGTCAAAGCCCTACTATATAGAAGTCACACCCATCAACCAACTCTGAAATCCTAAACTGGGTAATAGAAACAATATTAAAAATCACTAGATACACTGACTACATCCCACCCTAATGTTCTGCCTAGGTCAAGCTCTGTATTTCAAAGTTAAGAAATTTTAAATTCATCTTAATTTTGTAACTCTATTTAAATGGTTGAACCAAATAGATTACCACTTTGGATCTATAATTTCTGATACACATTATAAACTAAAGTGTGGTGTCCACATAATCCATACCCTAACATGTTCATGTACATGTGATCAATAGTCCCTGACTCAACATGAAATAATTGAATTCTTCTGGTGTTTTCTATAGTGTATATAGTGTAACATTGATTATATTACGACATTCACTATATGTTCCAACAATTATTCTCAATCCCTGCACAAATAATTTGGAAACAACCAGTATATCACTAAAGTCATAGATAATATTGTTATGCAATCATGTAATGAGTCCTTTGTGGCATGGAATAATTTATAGGATGTAAATACCAATAAGTTCCTAAAATGATGCATGATATAGAATTAGATCATCTCATCAAAACATGTAAAAAATTTAATCATAATAAACATAATAACTCATGTGGTTCACCAAATAGGGGAATCATATCAACTATGATAGAACAAATCTAAAAAATAGCAATTCCCATTCTATGCAATTTGGATTTTTCTTTTTCATGGGTTTCCTACTCCCAGGCACAGTTCAAAACCAAATCCTTATGCATTATTAGTCTATTATCTATTAACTCAAATAGTAAATAAAGAAAAGAAAAAATAGTTTAGATACAACATTATAACATATTATCCTGAGAGCTATTAAACATTTCCCCACTCTGGTGGGCCACATTGCCATAAACATGCATGAACAAACACCATAGGATACTAAATAGAATATAGGGTATAAGGTGGTATAGTGAGGAGACTATAACCTCATTAACATAGTTTATCAGAGCTAGATAATAATATAAATCAGTTGAATATTTATATAAATAAGTGAGATGTTGAAGTATAACATCCAATAGAAAGCTGTAATAAATAACCAAAAGTGGTGTCATATATAATATTTTGGTCATCTCATCTCCCTATAAATAATTTTTGGTAGTACATAGAAATATGAAACCTCTATAGTTTATGTATCAAAATTACAAAAATTTAAAAAAGGACTATCCCCAAATAAAATCCTGACCCTATCTATGAAATGTTCTCCCCTACTCCTAATAAATGATCATATCAAATATCATGAAGTGGGTTATTTCCAAGGTTCATACCTAAATCAATAAATTATATTTGGGTAACCAATAGAGTCCCAAATAGAGTGTCAGATAGCATACACTAGCCCACCACCAATGGTATCTAAAAAATTTATAGTCTTTGTATAAAAAACTAAGCAATGTGTCGTATATACATATATAACAATATCGTTAAAAAGTGTAAAATCGCATGTGATTTTTTCTATCCAAACATGGATCCCTTTGAACCATAATCAAGAAATTATAATCAAGGGCTTCTATAAATCATAATTAAACATGTGTGATAATATATAGTCTGACATATGAACTCAAATACTCATTCCTAGGTTATTTTTATGCATAAAAATATCTTAAACGTCCATATTATGTAATCATGTTTATATCATCCACAATGACAGGTTCCATTTAATTCCATGTCCGAACCTGAATATATTGATCCAATATATGAAAGATAAAGGAAACCTCATAAATTCCATGTTGCAGCATGATGGAAACAATGAAACGACTTACGTGGAGTCCAAGTGGAATGTCAACATAGCATGTCCAATGTGAGTCCGAGAAAGGAAAATCCAAGGGGTAGTAGTGACATTGGAAACCTATATAATTAGGATCCAAGGAGTATAAAATTTCAAGGAACCAAATAAAAAATAAATACAAATCTGTGGAGTTGAAATATCCATGAAATCTAAAGGAATCAGGATCCATGGATCTCATCTATGTAATCCCCTAACATTATCAATTCATCAGTTAATTAATTCATGATTTTATAAAAATTCATATTCCATGATGTAATTTAACTCATTTCAACATTTTCCCTTCTAAATTGTAATCATTTCTAATTCACTTCATAACATGTCAACAAATGGAACCTAGGTACAAAATACATCCTGTTCATTCCTCATATTCTCATTCAATTTGTTATAGCTCCGAACAAATCTGTAAATATAACACACACACAACAGGGGGTATATAAAAGGGATGATACATAATTACACATGAAAGGTGGAACGAGTTAATTTTATCAACCTCTAGAAGTATAATGGTACTATTGGGAATCACAATAGTGTTCTAACTATTTTAAATAAGAAATAAATTTAATTTAAGCTGAAATGTCGCAGAAGTTCAATGTGCAGGAATAAGGAAAAATGAATATAAACACCAAAACATATAGGTAAAGTTGTAGACCACATTCCATATAAAATTAGTAGATCATTGGCCTGATATATTCTCAAAACATGAGCTGGATTGGAAGAAAATATAAAAACAATTTAACACCCTAAAAATAAGGCATAATCACATTCACTAAAATAGTGTAGCTGATATCAAGTGAAATGATGAATGACACAGGTGGAATGTAGAACATAACATCATGGATACAAAGATAGAAATGGTCTTTGAATCCTTGTTAGGATTATGAATTGGTAGAATATCCTAGGATTTGAGCTTCAAAGGATTTACCAAATATCAAGGTTTTCCACTGGGGGAATGAAAAAATAATTATCTTAAAATAAATTTTAAAGATTATATAGTCATTCTACCGAGAAATATTGAGCCACATGATTTGGACACATGGTTGGAAAAACGAAGTCCCATCTATGCTCCTCTCACTACCTTGATGGGGAACCCTACTAGCTCATGTGTGTGGTTTACAAAATTGTTTGTAAACCCTGCAAAAATCACCTCCTAAAATTGTTGATCTACCCATATTAGTGTGTATCAATGGGAACATGGTTAGGTAAGAACATTATATCTCTATTGTTCTTTATCCATCCCGTACACTTCACTAAAACTACATGTCTTAGGTCACTTGGTTTCTACTAAAACGGTGGCCCCTCTATGTTTCATCATAACTCGGGATCTATGTTACAAAGAATCCATGGACACCCCAAGAAACTCTTGTGAACTAATTGTGACTTTATATAGGAAAAATACATGCAATTAAACTGACTCAAAATATAGATACCTTATAGAAAAACCCATCATTATAAAGAGACACATACAGTTCCAATATTAGTGGGACATTTGTATACCCCTAGGGAAAATTTGTGTACTTCATTGAGAGAAAATAGATCCATTTTTCATCACACTATAGCCTTGGTGTGAGATTGAGTGAATTCTAGAGATCTCTATCTATATGGGTGTATTCCAACCTTCTTTTTTATGGAGTTTCGTTTTTAGTTCACCTCTATGAGGGTTAAGAGTGGAATTTTATTCTAAGCATCGGAAAACTCCCCACGACAGACTAGAGAAATAATCCCTCTACGAGCCATTTGGGTTGTATCCTCATTACCATAATCATATACTCTTCTTGGTGTTTTAATTATCATCTTGTAAAAAATGTGGGTGTTTTAACAACCAAATATTTTCATAAATAAACATTACATCTTAATTGATGAATATTCAATACATTACATAACAAAAAATATGAATTAAAACCGTATAACATTAGTGACTATGGAGATCATATATCAATATTATTCTTTTTTTAAAGATAATTGACATTCCCCATAAATACCCTTCCCCATGGTACCCTTTGTAGGAATATACTACTAAAAACATTCTTGATCACCTAGGGAATTGAATAATTAGAAGGTGTAAGCTCAGATGCTCAATAAAATTAAGCATGAGAGATATATATTCACAATCATTTGAAATAAAAAGATAAAACATTGGTATAAGATCATGAGAATCACTTAAAAAGTTAATAACTGGTATGAAAAAGATCATAATTCATGATTTATGATAACAATATTTATCATTTCAAAAGGCTTGATTCAAAAGAATGAGAAATCATCATAACTCAATACTGAAAAATATGTTCACATCATAAACATCAGTGGACTGACAATATGTATAGAATATAATTTCTTTAGTAATAAGTGATTATTTCCAAGGTAATAATAGTGTAATAGGATTAGTCTCCAAACAATAATAGTATAATAGGTTCACTCTAAGTACTATCATTGTAGATAAATTCCCTTACTAATCCAGTTTCATTTTCCATTATATTCCTATTTAGCACATGAGATTTCAATTTTAACCAATGCATTATAGTGAGATATAGGTCATATCCATCACATTATAAAAATTGTAATTATTTTTCCACAAGATCATAAATCATATATAATATTATACCACGAAAAATAAATGGGTTTCATAAAAATTTCACCATAACAAAACTCATGGAAAACAAACATGATTTATAAAAACCATTATCTCAAAAACCTAAATCGTGTATAGAAATATTGAAAATGTTATCTTTGGATAATATTCCTTGTAATTAATAAGTAACATCATATAATGTAATCATATATTAAAAAATATTTTGATCAATCACTTGGAACAATTTATAATTAAAATAACCATTACATGTTGAACTCATTTAATATTTTGGAGAGGTTCATAGTTTTGAAGGAACAAAATTATCATTTAAAATAAACTTATAAATATTTATAGGTATATTCAAGGAATCAATGAAACAAAATGGTGGAAAAATACACTCATTACATATAAGTTAAAAATATTTTTTTCCATAGTTTTGTATGAAATGTAAAAAATTACCTCATTTGAAAAAACGTATCCTATTGTAGATTTTTTTTAAAATATAAAACATGGGTAAAAATGATTTTAAACAATTTAAGGAGAATATAAAAAAAATTTAATTTTTTTATAAAACATGGACATGGAAGGTAAATATTCCACATTAGAGACTTAAACATGAACTATCTTGAATAATAATGAGATTGTAAAATAAATCATTACCTCTTTTTGTAACATTATAGTTAAAGAACCCTGAATGAAATAACCATAAGTAGATATGTATATACTAGTAAAATTAATTTTATTTTTCATAAAAGGCATAAATAGTAAGTATAGGCACCACTTAATGGAAACAGGTGTTGAATATGACATGGTTCCCAATGAAATAAATGTGAGACAAAAATACCTTACAATTTGTTCATCTTCTATTGAATGTTATTTAACCTCTTATATAATAAATTTAAATTTATTATAATTATATAGAAAATCATTTAAAAGGTTATTGTATCATATATATTCTTTATATATATATATATTCATCAATAATTATAGACGTATAAAATGAATTACACCATTCTAAGAGACGGTAGGTCTTATGCACACATGAGCATTGTATTAACTTTTTTGAGTGATGGAATGAAAGAAAGGTAAATATCCACCTATAAAAAATCATTATTATATAATTAATATCATATATTTTATTCATATCCATCCTACTTAGCATAAAATAAAATATATAAATGAAATATAAATCACATCTCTTCGAGGAGGTGATGGTCCACACATACGAATGAGAGACATTGTCATTTTCCAATTGTTTGGAGGGTAATATAATTTATTTTATTTCAAAAATGTAGAGGATTAAATATTTTATAAATATCATATATAATCATCAAAACCATAATAATAGTCATCCATAAATATAGTGATTAAAAATGAATTATATCGCAATATAGAGATGGTAAGTCATAGAAACACACAAGTAATACATTCATTTATTATTTTATGGTTAATATATTGTAAAATGGTGATTTTATAGAAATAAAAACATGGAATTATATTGATTATTATTATGTTAATATTTTATGTTAAATATCATATATATTTTGGTAGTAATGATGTGTAGAAAAAAGTGATCACTTAGGGTGATTACCTCTTCTTTGTGATGGGTCCCTTAGATCTACTCTTTAAATCTATAGGATTTCTATTTTTATAAGAAAAATTACCCATAGAATATGGATAAGGATGTTTGAAGGACAATATATCAGGAATTATTTGAGTTATATAGCCCTGGGATGTATAACGAAGGTATGGAGGTAGGGCCCTTTTGTAATTGAGGAGATGGGAACTTTTCAAATTACTCGAATGATTAAAATATAATAACAATATTCTAGAGAGATATGTTTACAAATGAAATATAAATTAACATTAGAACAAATTTATTAAAATATTTTATACCCTGTTTTTTATTTAATATTTTCATGATTTTTACGAAATTTAATAAAATATTAGTTTCATAAAATGAAATTATTGTAAATTTTGACACTATTCATTACATTGTCATTAATAACATCATTAAAATATTAAAAAATTCAAAATATAATTATTTCATCCCTAAAATTTCTTTTTATTCTAAAAATTACTTTATGGCAGTGAAATATCTCAAATTTTAATACTTTTAATATTTATGAAATCGTTTATTTTATTTATTTATTAATTTAATAATTTATACCTCAATATTGTGTGAGAATTTATTGTAATTATTTTTTCCATGTAAGATATAAATAATGCAACATGGTAACAATAAATCATTTATATTTTAAAATACTATTTATAGGCTAACATATGGTTTGGATAACCCTATATACATATATTATAGTTACTAATAACAAAAGTTTTCCATGTTGGACATTTCATCAAATAAAAAATATATAAAGGAAATAATATCATCCTAATGTCCATAAATGGTCATAAAAAATAAATTATTTTTTAAGAAAAAATTCATCCAATAAAAGTTATGTGAGTGTTTCTGTTATTTAATAATCCTTATGATTGGATTTTTAACCTTATTTACCTTATTTACCAATACCATGGTAATAAAATTATTATTGTTGGAATTCATTTTGATAAAAAAAATAATGAAAGATTTAAAAAAATACCCATTGGTTCCAAATATGGAATCCACATTTCAAAATTAATAACACTAAAGTGTAAAATTTTAATCTAAAATTAATCTCAATAAATGGAATTAAAAACAGTTTTCTTGAATAATTTACTTGTAATCCCGAAATTATAATTATACCAAATGAATAATCATTCATATTAAAATTTAATTAATTATAATATATCTCCTGAAAAAATAATTATTTTACTTTGATATAACATTCAAATAATTAAGGGGATTTTTAATATAATGGAAGTTATATTTTATAAAAATTAGTTTTTCATTATTTAATAAAAAAATTAATTAATTTAGTTCATTTCAATAAAAAAATCATAAGATAAATTTGAAATGTTAAATTATAAAATGAAATTATACTTTTCAAATTAATTTTCTAAAAATATATGAAATTAATTAAATTATTCAAAACCAAGGAAAACTATTTTTGGATAAAATGTATTTTTGATGAATAAACAGACAATAATTAAATTCAATGTTTAATTACTAACAAATTATCAATAAAATTATATCAAGTGGGAAATTTATATATCATTAATAATATTTATTAATATTAATATTCTAGAAATTAATAGATAGGTTAAAATTATATTATAAAATAAAAATAATTTAACAGTGTATCAAAGATCATTTAAAATAGATGTTCTCTGTAACTCAAGATATAAAGAAAATAAAATTATACAGTGAGGAATATTTTCTAAAATCATAGTGTGTTATATTACCCCCCCTCCCCCATTAATAAATTGTGTCCTCAATATTTTACCTTTTTCTCGTTAATAAAATGTTATACTATAGAAAATTACATTGTAGATACCCACATCGTACAAATGGTTAATAAATATTTCTCTAAATAATATAGAAAAAGAAAGTACAAATATCATCTAGTATTAAACATAATATATTTACAAGTATAATAACATTAGTCGGAAGTTATGTTACGTACATTGAATATAAAGTCATTTATCGAGGTCTTTGATAACAATAATGTGAATGATCTTAAGAAAGTTAACCATCACAAAATCATAAACCAAAGAATTGTAAATGAACATCAATTTATCCAAATTGATGGTTATTGGACAATAGTTTTGTATTAGGATCCTTTTCCATTATTTCAAGAATTCATTTTCCATAGAGCCTAGTAACATAAGGAAATAAACTTATTTGAAAATTAAATTTTAATCTATTAATAAATTTACAATATAATCCCATGTTTTTCTCCAAATGATGAATAAGAGGAATATTTCATTCCTCAAGAACTAAGACAAAATTATGTCACATCTTATAATCCACACAAGGATAAAAATATACTATAACAATGTTTATATATTATTAAAAAACAAAATGGTTAGCATATGTTAACCAATATGGATAAATAAATAAATTTTTAAAATATAAATATTACCCAAGGTTTTTATTAATCCAATCCATAAGGAGTTATTTCTAAAACTCATCCAATATATTCCAGACCAAATTCATGTACTAAATATTTAGAAATAAAATCAATATGATTCCAAAAATAATTTAACATTAATCCCCAAAATAATATCTTATGTTAGATAACGAATATTAGAATACCATTGTTATATATTCTATATAATTTTGGAATATACATATAATATCATAAATTATTAGTGAAAACATGCATGATTATAGGAATTTAAATTAAGGTTTTTCCTCAAATAAACCCACATAATATTGAATATATTCATAAAATCAAAAAATTAAAATAAGGTAAGAAATTTCATTATTAACAATACAATCCCATCACTGTCAATTGTCTTTGAATACATTGTAATCATTATTATCTTTATATTGGATACATATTACAGTTTATATTTCCCCTAGTCGTTTGTTTCCAAAAATATTTATTTTAAAACTAAATCATTTCTCATGGTAATTGGTACCATTGAATATATAATTTTATTTATTTAATGAAAAAAATGAGGAAAAATCCATAACTGTTTCATGATTCTTATAATCAAGAATATAATTTATAGGATAATTTAAAACATAATTCTCAAATAATAATTCATAATATTTTCTATAATTCCACTTCCTTATTAATCCATTACCCAAGATTTTCATATTATTTTTTATAACTAAATTTCATTGAAATATGATTGATATTATCCTCGTAATCATTGAAAAACCTGTTACATAAACAACCCTGATGAAATTTTTTTAGATATTTCCATTTATGAAATTGATTTTCATAATGAAAATTTTTTCCATATCTAAATCATTCAACTATATATTATACCATTTTAAAACAATTATTGTCATCCATTATTTTAATCGAACCATTCAATTTTCCTTATAAATTAATTTCTCAGTTGTCTTATTGTCCATACACAATGAATATTCCTATTACTTTCAGTCATTATCCTCTATTCCTCTTCCCTCCTTAACATGATGAAAATTGAAATTTCCATCCACTATTATTATCATGAAACTCCTTTATACTCTAATTAAGTGACTCGAGAAACTCACCTATGTTGATATTTTTTATCAAATTATGAGATTGATGATTAGGAATAGTAAACGGGGTTTTCATTCTATTTATCAATTTTTTTTTCAAGAGTAAAATTATTCCATTTTCCATCACATTATCCCTTAATTTGAGTCCTCATAGTTCCATAAATTTTCTAAAACCTAAAAGTAATGTGAGAAAATATATTCATAGTGGGAAATCGAATAATGTTTTATAGGAGGTTTATATCATGAAACCTTCTTCTCAATCTATGACACCATTAGTTTAACCTAGGTCATCCATGATTATCATCTATTAAAATCCTTCACAATGCTTTATAATGAAAAAATGGATTAACTCAAAGTATATCCCCTAGTAGTGACATACTAGGTATACATCAGGGCCAATTATTGTGTACCGAGTTATTAATGAGTCTAAATTTATAACACATTTTCAGGTTTATTAGACATAGGTATAATTTTTCATGATCCACATATAAATTAATCTATTCTTTATCAAAAGAACATGTTTAAATCCCATAATTAGGAATATCCATATAGTTTTTACCAACCTTTTCTATACCAAGTCTCTAAAATTTTACTAAAACATACTTTGATACCGACTATAATGATCTAGACATTTCATACGTAAATGTTTTATCTTAATAGTTGAATATTCAATTAATTGTATAAAAAGTATGCCTTAGGAAAATAAAATTTTTTTTTTATAGATTATACATAAATATTTATATTTCATAAAAACACATTGACACAAAAATAAAAATATTCCCTTATGGTACCATACAATGTAATATCCTACCAAAATCTATCTTGATATCCTTGGTAAAGGAAACATTAGAAATTATTATATTTGATGCTCACTAAGAGTGAGAAATAGAAATAACAATTTATAATCATATGAAATCAGAAGATATTCATAATGGTGTAAGATGACAACCATCACATAAATATTTTATAAAAAATATATAAAAAAATAAGAAAAAACGAGTTCAGGATACAAAATTTATCACTTCAAAATACATGAATGATAACAATGTAAAATCATAATCACTCAATCATTAACCACGTGTTCTGGTCATCAATGTGTATTTCATCATCATTAGTGAAGAAAAGTGATTCAATTAGTAGTCAAGGATAATGTAAAAGGATATTATTTTTTAATTTATTCACTCCCCAAACCATCGAAGTAGTCTAGGTTCACACCCATGTCAATCATAATGGAATGATTCCCTTAATATACTCGGTTCACTCCCCATTAAAATCAGGTTTATCACATGAGATATCCATCAATGACATATTCATTGGAGAGATATATAGTTGTCATCCTTCACATTATGAAAATAATATATATGTTTTCTACAAGATCATAAAAAATTCATCATATCGGAACCCATAAGGGAAATGGGTATAACTATCATTTCATCATAACATTACTCATCGAGAAAAAAAATGGATTCATAAAAATCATTACATCATCAATATAAACCATCCAGGGAAAGAATAATGATAGTATCCATGTATTATATCACTATTAATGAATAATTATAATCCAAAAAATGTAAAATTATATGCAAAGTTAATTTGAGAGATCACATGTGATATTTATTGACTAAAATAACTGATCCAATTTGAAATAATTTTTTTAAAATCCATTCAATTATAAAGCAAAAATATTCATTCAATATAAAATTATTATATTTTAAATATGCCACTAATATTTTAGGTTTCTTAATAGAGGTAAAATATTCTCATTCTAAACAAATTTAGGAAACATTAGTTCTATATTTTTTTTGGAAAAAATCGCAATATAGCTCATTTTTTATATGACTCATATATTCCATTCAAGCCATTTGGTAATAATTCAAAAAATTGTTAAATTTATTTAATAAAATAGTATGAGAGTAGTAAGAACATTTTTAAATTTTGTTATTTGAAACAAATAAATGGATTAGAAAAAATTATCTTATGGAGTCTTAAACATAAGAAATCATAAATATTGATGATATTTTAAAATATACCCTTACAACTTTTTAATATTTTCAATCGTAATCCAATGAAATCATTTATCATAAATGGATATTTAAATCCACATAATTTTTATAAGAGATATAATAAAAAGAATTAATGGTATGTATATAAACTACTCAAAGGAAACAAGTGATGAATATTCAATGTTTCCCATATAAATAAAATTGATTCGAACCTCTCTTACCTTATTGATGACTTCTATTAAAAGTTATTTAACCTTCTATACATTAAATAAAAATTTGATATAAATATATATTAGATTAATTTAAACTTTATAATATCATATATATTAATTATATGTAAATAACATCATCTATATTGGTATATATAGAAGATTAATTCAACTATTTAGGTAGATGGTAGGCTATACATACACATGAATGATGTATTCACTTTTTAATGGATTGAAATAAAGAGTGTTAAATAGTAATTCACTATTATGGACTCATTATATTACCAAATATATGATATATAATCTTTTTATCCAACATTGTTAACATATAATAAAAAATATAAATGAATTATGAATCACATAGCTTCGTGAATGTGGTATTCCACACATACACATGATCATCATTATCATTTTCCAATGGTTTGAAAGTAATATTATACATATGATATTATAATTCAATAATTATATTAAATTTATAAATATAATATTTAAAAATTAAAAACACCATAATACACAACCACTAATGTCGGTGACGAAAAATGAATAGTATCTCTAGATGGTGATTGTAAGACGTATGTATGCATGACTGAAACATTAACTTATTTTTTGATAAAAAAGAGGATGCATAATGATGTTTTCATAACAATAGGGACATTTTTGTATATTAAGGATAAAAATGTATTATTTTTTATAAATAACTTTTATTTATATGAGGTAATTATGTATATTAAAAGAAATTGATCAATTTGAGAGATTACATATTCTTTGAGGCAATTCCCTTAGATCTCATATTATGGGATATTAGGACAGTATTTTGTGAATACAAAAACATCTAGAATTTGAATAAGGAATTTCATAGGGTGATTTTTCATGGTATGTTCAAGATAGAATGAGAGATATGGTTTAAATAACTAAGGACAGATATGACCTTTTATAATTGAGGTTAGGGTCACTTCTAGAATTTCACAAAATAATAAATTATAATAAGACTATTATAGAGAAAAACTCTTAAAAATAAACAATAAATTCATAGGGTATTACGTGGGTTACCATATATAATCCCATATGTCCTTATTTCATATATTTAAACTTTATATATAATTTAATAAAATATTATTTTCATAAAATATCATTATTGTAAATATTTATAGTATAAAGTGCTATGAATTTAATAACATAATGAAAACAATCTAATTTTAAACCAAATATTTTAATACATACCAACAATTTAATTTTAATCTATAAAAACATTGGATCACGTAATTCATCTCAAATCAAATACTATAATAGTTTTAATATAATTTATTTGATTTTTCCATTAAATGTATAATTACAGCATCTATATTGTGTTGTCATTTTGAATAAATACTTATTCTATAAAAATTTAAAAAAAATACCATGATAAAATTAAATAAACTATATTGAAAAAAATATTTATAATCAAACATACAATCTGGTTAATTCTATATTAAAATATTATATTTATTACAAGAAATAATGTTACATGTTTGACTTTTTTTGAAATAAAATACTATAATGGTCATAATATTATCCAAATTTACAAAAGAGATCATGAAACAAAATAGTGGATCAATATAGATGAAATTAACTCTTCTAATAAAATATATAAATGTTTTAGGGTTATTTAATAGTCCTTATCCTTTAATTTATAACCGAATTTTACTAATTTACACTTATGGTGGTAATAAAATTATTATAGTTACTCTTCATAATAACCAAAAATATATAGAATTATTTTTAAATTTTAAACCCACAAATTAATAATATGGAATATATTTTAAAATATTTAACTCTTAGTATTTTCTGAATTTTATTTAATTAAAATCTCAGGAAATGAAATTAAAAATATTTTTCTTAACAAATGTGTTTTAATCCAAAATATACACTAAAATCAAAAGAATTAATATTGATAATTAATAGACAATTATGTAGAATATATATCACTAAAAAATATTTATTTTATGTTTAGATAAAAGACATAACATAAATTTGATTTTTAATAAAAATAATATGACAGATTTATAAAAATTATATTTTTCTCTATTTACTGAAAAATTAATCATTTAAGAAAATTCTCATATAAAAAATCCAAAGATAATTTAGGAATTAAGAATTCAAAAATAAAATTACTTTTTAAAAAATAATTCTATATTTTTTATAAATTAATTATAATATTTAATAACATGAAAAATTATTTTTGGAGGAAAAGTATTTTAGAATAATAAATATTCATTAATAAAAAATTATTGATTATTTACTAAGAGGTAATAAATATATTTTTCGGGAAATTTATATATATTTCATAAAGTATTTAATCATATTCATTTGTTATAAATTAATTGTCAGGTTCTAACTTTCATATTAAATAAAAATATTCTAAGAGTGTATCATAGTTTATTTAAACTGATTGTCTCATTATATCATGCCATCAAAGATATAATATTATATAAAGAAAAATAATTTCCCAAATATTGGGTGTTATAAGTGTACGACCCCCTACATTGTGGGTTATTCCAATTATCTTCCAATAGACCCAATATTTCATTATTGTGATATCAATCTATGTATGCATACATATTGACATCCATTGATGTGAACTCTAATTGAGTGTGTACCTCAAATGTGTAAGTTATGGGCGTAGTGGAAGCGTGTTGGTGGGTGTACCCAACTTTAATTTTTTCCATTAACGACGTTTAATCCAAGATATGTCGTGATAATAATTCTCCAGATATTAAGAATAGAATGAATAACGAAAGAAAATAGAGGATTGTTGGAACCATAGAGAGGATCCTAATATGTTGGATATAATTAATTTAAAAGAACGGTAAGAATTACATTGATCGAATTCTCTCTCTTTTGATGTTTTCAATCACGATCTGATGTGATCCCTCATTGTGTCAGAGAATGAAAATGCAGGATTCCTCTAGTGGTGATCCAAATGAGCTCTATGTATCTCTGGATGTCACCGAAGATATCATCAGGCTCTGGCGTGGAAGATCCTTCACATGCGAACTCCAACTTCGATCGCCTTGATCTTGTGGAGGAAGATCTCTCTCTCGTATATTGAGTGGGTTCTTAGAAGAAAAGAATTCTCTCCTGTCTTGAGATCTTTCTCTAGATCCATTGTTCAAAAACACCAAAATCCCTAGGAAAAAGAGAAATATATAATTTGCATTTTTAATCGAATAGTATAATAAAATGAATTAATTACCTAAAATCATTTATACATTTCATTTAATTCATAGTAAGACCCCATTTTTAATAAAAAAATAGTTAGCTATTATTATTACTTGACATGCGCCCAATGATTGAAAAATAATAATATTTAATTAAATAAATATTATTATTTCTCATAAATTCCCAGAAAAGAATACACGGCATGTATATTAATATACACTATGTATACTTTTTTCCATTATATTTATTTACTCCACCACATTTATTAGACCTTTAATAATGAATATTTATTTCTTAAATAAATATTATTTCATTACTCACTAATATATATATTATTTGGCCCAAAATATATTTTCTCGAATAACTAGTGTCGAAATAAATGTGATCAGGTATCCTTGAATAATTATTAAAACAGAGTCGGTAATAATCTTTATTCAACTTGTTAAATTGGTATTTAACTGAGATACTTGGATAGACTTACTGTGTGGCCCTCTAGGCCACCTTCTCAGTGGAATTAGCTGGAGCATGCCAAAATTCCAAGGATAATGTCTAGAAACATGCCAAGGCACCCATAGGGAAAGAAGTTAATGTTGTAATGATGTGTCACCTCTTATGAACAATTACAGTGTAATGTAATCCCTTTCTATCAATATCTCTAATCATGTGGGTTGCATGTTGGTTCAATAAATCCATGTGTTAGATTATTCTTTTTTTGACTTCCTGGAATTAAACTTGACCATTCCTCACTATGTACATGGATTTATTGAGGATATATCAATTCCATCAAAGGGCCTGAGATATATATTTCCTTTGTGGAATAGAAGGGTCAAATCCTTTCTCGCATTACCTATTAATGCAGTATTAATCACGACACACCCATCATATCCTACCTCACTATGAACTGTGTGCCATCACTATTTTCGTCAATACATGTAAGTGTGCAAGTTGTAATACCCATAAAAATAATCATAAACTCTAAGGACAAATACACACATTCATAAATAAGAACATCCAATGACACTATGAAACATGGATTTCCTACTGGCAGGTCTTGTTCTCATAATATTCTCCAAGATACTACCAAGGGTACACACCATGATAAGGTGCCTCAATGTTTTATGAGTCCTCACACATAATGAAATTTATTATTTTTGTCCCTAAAATAACATCATCCGGTCATATAACATATATTCATGAACATTGTCATGGCACTTCTGGGTTGTCATAATTGCAGGGATACACATCGACCCATTGGTGAAACCTTTATCCTTAGGACATTCTCAATGCATTTTCACGTATTAGAACAATCATGATGTTATTAGGTATATATTAACGAATACTGTACAAAGTAGTTGGTTTTAGGCCACCAACTCCTACAAGAGGACCCCTCATATTTTCTTAAGTGATTCTTCATAAAAATAAAAAATGCATGTTCACTTAGATAAGTTCTGTATTTAAATTATAACATGATGATTGTGACCTCTCATATGAGTTCCATTAGTGATTGACATACTTGTGCACTGAGTTTTACCAGATGAGTGTTACATGAGATCCTCTAGTAGAATCCTAGGTTTGTTGTGTGGTTGGGACCTTAGCATGAGATATCATGTGTATCATTAGTATATGTGGTTGTTATAATCATCATATATCATATTATGATTGAAAATATTTTGGGCTTGTGTTCCAACTCTCTTAATTCCATACATTTGGTAATTTCAGGTTGTCCTACTAGGTATTTTCATACTCACAAATTCATGGTATTTACCCACACATGTCTTATCTTATATAAGTGATTTAACTTTCGGTAGAATACTACGACAATGAGGAGTATGAAGAGAAAATTTGATATATAAATGTTTTTTTATCATGTGTTACATTTGATATTATTCTCATACTGCCACTAATGATGGACTATTTTTGTTGCTTTGGTGATATTTCATTTGTCCTTTTATGCATTCCAGTGCATGTGTCATACATTAATATGGAATGTATACATATTCATGAATTATTTTATTAGTTGTATTTTACCTTTAATAATTATATGGTTATTTGGAGATGTGTGTGTATGTATAGGTATATTAGGCCATTACCTCTCATATGTGTTATATGACTACTCAGTGATAGTATCAAACCCCTGGGCTATTATAGGTGGGCTTATGTATTCATTACTGACTTGAATTCATTTTGGATGGACCCAATGGGTTGAATCATGACACTATGGAATAGCATTTGGTAATTCCAGGAAGCCTCTCTAATGATCATGACATGGTACAAATCTGGTTTCTAAGGAAGTACATTCTAGACGTAAATCATGTCCTCACCTTTGAGGAAATATAATTAGAACCCACTTTATCCTACCTTGAAGAGCTTATATATATCCTTAACACATGATATAATTTGTTTCATTAACATAAATCTTATTCAATGACAATTCTTTAAATAATTAACAAATTGTAAGAGGCACATTGATTTCATAAATAAATTATGAGGAATGATTTCCAAAATTTATTTAAAAACCAAATATATTACTAGATACCAACTTAATACGACTAAAAATTTCATTCCTAGACTATAATCTAATACATATCATAATATTTTATCATTATAATATTTTATTTTATTATTTAATCAAAAAATAAAATTTATGAATTTATGAATTTTATTTTTAGTAAATGTGAATTTTTTTAGTTCATAAGGTAAAATATAGCTTTGGTTTAGTTTTGAATAACATTTATATTTAGTTTATTTTTAGGTGAATTGTTGAAAATGTATATTTCTATACAAATGTAATTTATTGTCATTTTTATTATGATTTAAAATGTATATTTAAATAAACAAAAGCTCATGTTTGATAAACATAATTTATTTAATTAGATACGAATATTAATTATATTTGGGCTTCTAGATTATTTATGATTAAAAAATTTTCTTTATAGGAAATAGTTCTCATTTGTTTTTGTGAACTTATATGAAAATTAATTTCGAGCATTTATAAAAATATAATAAAGAAATTTAATTTAATTTTTTTAATGAGACTAATATTTTTTTGTAAATTGTGAATAATATCATTGGTGATAATGTTTTCATCATAGTGACGGGGTAAAATAGTTTAATTATTGCTAAAAAATTAAAAAAATTCTAAAATATCATCCTCATTCATAATAAATAATGATATTTATACCTTTATCACATTATCATGTACATTTAATTATTTAAATTTCATATCCTTCAGTGAGAAACTGATAATATTTAAAAGTTAATAATAATTACAAGTGTCCCACTCACCTCACTTTTGAAAGGGATCCTTCTTCCTAAATTTTTAACACTACTTCATTATTTTAACTTGATCAAGATCTTCGTATATACCTTCTATTAATCACTAATATGTTTTATAGGTCATATTTTCTCGAAAAATATTCTTTTTTAAGGTGTAATGTATATGAATCAGGTGTCTCTAAAAGAAGATTTATATGTTATTTCTGATATTATTCAAGTTCATTACATTCTAGACCTCACAAAAATATTAAAGAAAAATCATAACATAATAAAATCAATATATTAAATATAATGAGGTGTTTTTATTAAATTTTCAACCATTTTTAATCTTTGTTCAATACTATAGGAAATAAAAAAATCGATCATGCACATGTACATTATACCACCTCTATGTAGAGATGTTATTATTTTTAAATCGCCATATTATTTGAATCGTTAGAATGATAGAACTAAAGAATATATATGATATTTATTAGATAATTAATATTAGTCAAATATAATATATCATTTATCTTATTTACTTTCAAAAAATCTGTGAATGATAATTTCATTCGTGTGTACGTTTGGACTTCCACCTCCATAAACTGATTTGATTTGTTTTCTTATTACCACAATGGATGAATGATTCTAAAATTTTATATATAGGGAAAAAATATTATGAAAATTGATAGAATTGAATAGATATTGGAGTCATTTCATATCGATTTTATTTTAGTTATATATACAAAAGTAATTTCAGGGAAATTGAATCAACAACCTGAACTCTCATACATAAATAATAATTATTCCATGAATAGAGGTCAGATGATTATCAGTGGGCCTAAAAAATAAAATATAGATGAATATTTTCATATGAAAGATTTTATTATAATTAATTGGATTGTTTAGGATGATATAATGTGTCAGAGTAAGCAGAATCTTGAGTTAATAGTTCATTATAACATCTCATTTCTATTTGATATTGTTTATGATTAAATTTCAATCTAATAAAATTATAATTTATTTTTCAATAATACTCTATCTAATTTATTTTACTCTGTTTTAATGTAGAGTTTACATGTTCTTAATTTATTTTCCTATCTTCAGTACTTAATATGATTTTGAAAATATTTTCTTAAATACAACCATATTTATTATATGGTTGATATTATTTTTTGTTCAAGTCCATGATTCATAAAAAATTCAATAATATTATTTTATTTTATAAAATTAATTTTTAAAAGAATTTAAAACAATATTTGTATTCTTTAATAACTAATGAAATGGATATTCTTGACATCTTATAATGAAAGTAATTTAATCATTGTACCCAATGTGTGAATGGAATTTATATTTTAACATTTTCTAAATGAAAACATTTTCATGTCATCATAAATATGATTTTCATTTAAGAAACACATACATGTTTTCATGGTTGTTTTAGAAGAAAATTATTTTTAAATACATTTAAAAATTAAATTTCATCAAAGGGAAAATATATTTTTTTCATTTTTCAAATAATGGATTAAATTATCTTTAAAAAACATTATCATCTCTAACCACATCCATTGACTATTCTCATAACTTGTAGAGAATATATAATAATGATTTAATCATACATATTTATTTTGATGGATTATGATCATTTTTTCAATCTAATTGATTGGGAAGGATTTTAATATTTTATTTTTCTATGTTTTAATTTAAATTTTTACATAGATTATGTATTTATATGTTATTTATTTCCATCATAAGTTAAATAAATTGGATTGAGTATGTGATTATAGGGGCCTATTATTACCATTTGATACATTGGTAGGCCTCACGATAAATTTTTTATTAATACATCACATGTGAATTACCTATTTATGAATTATGTCTCAGAACGAGGACATGAGTGTACGACTATGATGCCAAACATTACACATTCAATCATAATGAATCTATTTATCAATATTAATTTATTTTTTTATGTTTTCATTTCATCCTTAGATATATTAAAATTTAAAAATATTATTTATATGGAATAGTTTATTTTAGTTTACCTCATCAGTATTATTCATGACTTATTTATTTTATAATAGCCCTTATTGGATGGTTTCCATTACAAAAAAATGATCCCACCGTTTATTATGTTTCTATTTCTCCATGATATGGATGTATGATCTATAAATGAATTCATGGATATACTAGTAAATATGATAATATACCGACATTAATATTATCGTTTTTAGGGTTTCATGATAATGTGAGAATCTTGTATATATCTACTCTCCCAAAAACGTTATACTTCCCACAATCAATGGGATCAAAATAATATAAAAAATCATATAAAAACAAATTATCACCCTCTCCCTATCACCCGAAAAACCTGGTCTTCATTTAAAATCACATTAATTGTTCATTATTTTGAATATATTAGTGATTTTTTGATTATATCAATATCAATAGAAAATATAATATTTAAAATTAAATACAATTTTAAAAAATTCATGAAATATTATAATAATATATTGTCAAAACACATTCAACATCTTATAGTATTATTAGACAAAATAATAATTCGTAAATTACTTGATTGTTCCACTAATTATAAGTAGGTTTTTTAAAGTATGTGGTTTAAAAAAATACCACTTAATAAAATTTATAAACACAATATATTAATGTGTCAACCATCTCTCTTTCATGAAATATATTTTCTAGATTATTATTTTAATTTCCATGGTATTTAGTCTTCTTTCTTATCATTTTTTGGTTCCCTAAATAGTGTATATATAATATTAAAATATTGAAAATAAATAAATATCTATGTGCTAAAAAATTTCATCTTAAATTGAAGAACTCTATATCAATGGTCTTAAAAAACAAAAATAGAATTTCCTCTTAATTTATATGTAAATTACATTATCATATTTATATAATAAGTATAAATATTTACCTATTAGATACTCATGTATAATAATATCAAAAATTAACATGATTGTAAAAGAGATGTTTTTTATCCCCTACATCAATTTAACATTTCTTTAATTCATTTCATGAGAACTATGAAGAATATATATGTTTATATGACTAAAAAAATACATAGAGGGTCACATGAATTCAATGAAAACTGATCAAATACTCCCCAAGATGGTTTTATGAAAAATGATCAAATATTTCCCAATAAAAAACAATAATTAATTTACTAAACCATTAATAAATCTCTATAATTCATGTTTCATCCAATATATACTATTGATATAACCCACATCATCAAACATAGGGTGCCCACCAAAATCCTTGTGATCTACAAACACTGATAGGAATGAAGAATAATAAAAAAAGGCACAATCAAAGATTATCACACTTTATAATTTTATTCTATAATAATATATTTTTGGAAAATAGGTTTGGTTTTTCATACCCTAAGAACCATTCACCCACCATAACACAACAAAAAGGAACTTTCCCCATGAAGAAGACCATGCAAGAAGATCTAGAAATGACCAATAATAACATCACCACACGATCAATGTATTCAAAATAATAGTTCAATGGAGCATCTATAACCAATGTAAATTAATAAGAAGAATTTTCACTTATGTTAAAAGATGTAGTGCCATATCCATGGATATCAAGTATCAAATTATTTTATTTTGAAGAAGGAGAGAAACAAAAAATCATCAATGAGAGATCATATGGTTTGATAGGTGTTGATGAATAATTATTTAAATGTTTTTTGAGATTCATTATAACAAACCACTGTACCTATAGACTAATCATCATGAATCTGAGATCTATGAAATGAATATCCTGAGTGGTAGATTCACTGAAAAAAATCATCAACTAAAGTTAAAAATACCGATCCCGAAAATTTCACTTCATAAACTACATTCACAATATGAACATAATTAAAATCTCCATAAAAATTTATGGATTTGTTTGATTAATGGAATCACTTTTTGAAATAAAATCTGGAATGAAATAATGCTATATATAGTATATAACTAGAACATGATGAAAAAATAGAAATCCACCAGCTCTACCATGGACCCAAAGACATCATTAAAATCTTGTAACATATATATACCCAAAATCCATTAATTAAGAAAAAGGAATCCCCATTCATTAATAAATTATCCCCAAAATACATTATTCATCCTTGGAAGGCCCAACATTCTCTGAAAACAAAAAGGGAAAAAAGAGAGATAATAAGAACATTAAATAAGGTAACAAGATCATACATTCATTAATTACCATTAAAAAATTTGCGATTTATATTCAACTTCCAAAAATACTATGATGAAACATCATTATTCATAAGAAGTCCACACCACTAAATCATGGTCAATTTCATAAATATATTTTGAAACACTAATGCAACTCTCAACTATTATCACCTATCAAAAGTCAAAAAAAGTTTCATCATCAAAATATTCACCCAACTCATGGTTATCGCCACCATATAAACTAGATAAAATAGGAAATTTTGAAATATATTACCCACTACCAATGTAATTTCCTATAGAAATAGGATCCCAATCTTATAAAAACTACATTGATGTGGCTTCTAATACCTGCACCCAACCATAACTGAAATTACTAGTACAATACCAATCTAACTCCTTCTTCCAAATCTGTTGTCTACTTGACCAGTGTTTACAATCCTTGAATAGGCCACAACATGCCTATTATTCCCAAAATCACTGACCAAACGATAAACACGAAATATTTTTCTAGAAATATTCTCCCAACATGGTTTTTATCCAATCATATCTAATTATAGTTAAACCAACATGTTGGACATCCATTTGGGATTTCATCCAAATCACTCGGTTAACAACACCGATGCAGTACTACTAATTCTAATTATGATGCCTTAAATATAGAAGGTATATTTTCATCATTCAAACACACAAACTAGATTATGAACCCAACTCTTAGGGACATTGTATGATTAGATACACAATAATCTAAATTCATATTAATGCTGTAACGTGAGTAACAATGCATTAACGATACAAATCACTATTAAATGATCATTTATTTGTCATGACCCTATAATGAATGAGAATATGTATATGGAGCACTATTTTGTTGGGTGTGTTGTAAAATGTTTATGGGATCATGGATTGAAGATCCGAGTACCATTAGGATCATCACCATCAAGGGATTTCCTTGTTCTCTCTAAATAGAAATGATGAAAATGTCTAATAATTAGTGTTCCATCAATTCAAAAGTTATATGTTTTTTATTGGTTTAATGTTTTATTTATCAATTTAGTGTCAATGGTGGATCAAACATTATATCATTTTTTATTTTCAAAATAATTATTGATTTATAATTGAGGTATTTTTATCACATAAATTTTTTTAACAATTTTTTATCCTTTCAGTTCATCATTTTTTACTATAAACAAGTTAAGGTTTATCCAAGAAATATAAAAATACATTCATCACATTAATAGTTCATTATTATCCATCACAATTCCTCATTAACTCATTATTAGGGTATCATTTAACCAATAATTTTAGAATACATGGACACCAAGAGTTGTGAATTTGATATCTGGTAAATTATATTATTTATATGGGATATGATTAGATATTTAGATTTTGATTGAGTAATGATGGGGTGTTTCAAAAGATCATTTGTGGATTATAGTCTATATCAATGGTGTTAATGTGTTGTTCAATGTTTTGGTTCTGTGAAACAATGAAAAATGATTCCCTAGAAAATGGGGTGTCCAGAATCCATCCACCTGCGATGTCTAGTCATGAACATGATCATTTTCACATTTTGGGTGTTTGATTTGTATATGGAGTAAATAAATATTGTTGTATAAAAATATTCATAAATAAATACAATTTCTATAAAATATTGAAATACACAATGTGTATTCCCCCCACCCATGTTATGTGGCGACCGAGGTTTAATAGATGAGTTAAATATCACACATGTTGTTATTTACTCACATATCATGTAAATCATATTCATATGGTTTAGTGTTTAAAGGGAGTAAAAGAAAGAGACCATGGGGGCCCACAAAGTAGGTGTTGTTTCTCACATAACATATACCATCATAAGGTACACGAGCTTAGGTAGACGACATGATCTATGATCTAGCCCAATCCCCTACATTCCATATAAAATGGGGAACACAATATGTTCCTTAAAAAGAACATTGACATGTCCATTGATAAAAACCAATGCTTGAGTACTCAGTTATGTCCAAGAGTCCATATGTTGGAGAATATTATTTAAGATGATAGGAAACTCAACCTCTACATTCTGTTTACCCCTAGAAGACATTTAATTTATATGTAAAAATACTTTACATGTGAGAAAGTTAGATGGTAACATCGGGACTTGAGAACCACTTAACTATTCCATGAGCTAGTGGGTCACATGGCCTCAATTGCACCTCCCAAAATGAAAGAGGCTACTATGTAACAGTAATGGTATAAGGTGGTAATGTGGAGTGACTATACCCTCAGGATCAAAGTGTATCATAGCGGGATAATAATATCAATGAGTAGTGGAATCAAAAGAATAACTGAGAAATATAGGAATAGAACCCATAATAATGTAGTAATAAATATCCAAAATAAGATTCATATACAATATGATGATCATTTATTGTCTATATAAAAAATAGCAGTAAACACATGAAAACATGAATCCAATACAGTACAAGTGTCCAAACTGCAAAAAAAGGCCAGAAGGGTTATCTCCAAATATAATCATGATCTCAGATTGGTATTGTTCTATCCTTCTCCTAATAAATGATCATATCAAGTATCATATAGTGGGGTCTTATCCTTGTCATTACATTCGTCTGGGGATTACGTTCATGTAACTAATGGCAGTATGAATAGGGTGTGTGATAACACTCAGTAGGCCACCATGAATAGTTTCAATGAAAATTCCAGTCTATGTATAAACAATGATGTAGTTTGAATTAAATAATAGGTACAACAATACTTTATATAAATTGTCAAAATAATATATGATCATGTCCATCCAAACATGGAACCCTATGAACAATAATAAGGGGACCATAATTAATGGATAATGTAAATACTAAGTAAATACATGCGATATTATCCATTCATCAAAATAATTTAGATACCCATACCATGGCTATGTATAAGAATAAAAAATATCAATAATGTACATCTTGTGTAATATTGTTGATAACTTCAAATACTGGTATGTGTCCTTCAATATACTTTCTTAGCATGAAGGACTAGATAAAATGCATAAAATACCAAGGCATCCCCACTAAAACCACTGAGAATCTTGATAGAAACTCAGTAATGTCATTAGTGGAGTCTAAGGAGAGTATCAATAATTAATGTCCTATATGCATCTAAGAATGTTGGATCTAAGAGGTTGCAATGCCCTTGGTATCCTATTAAATCATGATCAACGTAGTACAAATTCACAAGTCTTCATTATCCATAATAAATATGTATCCATAGTGTAGAAATGTCCATGGAAGCAAATCGAATCAGGATCCAATATCTCTCCCAAGGTATCCAATACCATTATTATTTGATCAATCATTTCATTTACCATTTTATAACCATTCAAAATCCATGAGTTTCGCTAATAAATTTTTGAATTCCATTAAATAATTTAATCATTATAAATAATTTCATAACATGTCCTCACATTGGAAGGTGTCATAAACAATTTATTATTCATTAATTGAATTATCATTCTTATTAAGGTTATTTATATATTTAATGAGGATATACGCACCCAATAGGGTGTCATATCATAGGTAATATACTTAAATCACATCAAATGTGGCTTCGGGTTAGGTGATCATCCTCCAACTGTATAATTAAAATTGTGGGAATACTAAACAGTTCCTAAAAAATTTATATCATGCATTCATTTAATTTTATGTGCAATCCCAAAAAGTATAGTGTGAATCAAAAATTAGAAAAGTATTATAAAACACATATCTTTTGGATAATGGTATATACCACCAACCCTATACATGTAATATAACACTTTCCCTGTATGGACTCCTAAATCAAGATGAATTTGAAGAAATTGGAGAAGTGGCCAAACAGCCTGAAAATAGGACATAGGATCTCGTAGAAAAATAGAATAGCTGATAAAATGGGAAAAATAATGGTCCATGATGAAGCTAGATTTTACTGACATAGATTGATGAAGATGAATGTTGTTTAAATCCATGTTTTGATGGCGGATTTGGAAAAATCCTATGATTTTATCTTTAAGGGACATCCCAAATTTCAAGGATATATTTTAAGTGGAGGAGGGAAAATATATATAGGTTATTAGTATTTTGGAGCTTAATGTGGTCATTTTACCCAAAACACTGGATCACATGGTTTTTTTACAGGATTGTCCAACTCATGCATCAACCATGAACCCCTCATATCCCTCACATGCAACCCGCATGGTTTTGTGCACAAGAATTTTAGAATTGTGCATAAATTATTTCAAACACCTTATATAAAAATTTTAGAGTTACCAACGTGGGTTCATAAACATGAGAACATGTTGAGGTAAAATAGTGTTCCCTCAACATCTCTCTACCCTACCCCACATAGTTTACTCAAATCATGTAGCATGGGATGTATGGTTTATACTAACCATGAGTTCAAGATATTTTTTACCAAAAGTAAGGCACTATGCTCTAAAAATTTCCCAGAATCCCTAAAAACTCAAGTGAACTGATTAAGTATTTACAGTGGGTGAAAACCAAGAAATTAATCTAAAAAAAATATTTATACCTCATATAAAATCCTAAGATATTATAATGTTCCCTCCATAAAGTAATTGGTCCCTAAAATTCCCTTCCAGTTGTGGTCAAGAATTGAAAAATGTAACTCCACCCACATAGCATATATGTCAACCTTATGCTCCCATGTCTCATCCTATAAATAGTTATGCGTCCATATCACTTTTATTTGGGTAACTAAATTTCCTCATATAACCATTATGAAACATTCAATGATATGAATAGGATTATCCTTGAAGGATGTATATCCCAACATCTCAACCTCACCCTGATAACGTTTATGAGATGTTTTTAAGTGATAACAAAGAAACTAAGTTACATGGATGACATTGTGCCTGGATTTGTACACTTAAGTTAACTGAAACTGATAGTCTCTCAGTTTAACTCTCTTCAAAAATCTCAAACAGAATTAAATATCAGGGCGAAAGCTTACTCTATCTCATAATCTATCTATTCCCAAAATATGGGGAGATGTGTAAAAATTCCTGATAACCATACTCAAACTCCATAGGACATCGACATCGATCAGAATATGATATATATATATATAATGTTCATTATCCACCTGCTTCCTGATCAAATGTCCCTACTTCGAAATCACTTTCCTAAGATGTAGTCTGACAAGTGCTACCTCTCCTACCTCCAACCTCTGTAGAAATTATTGGAATGAACTACTATAAAGAGCCTCATATGGTTCAATGTTCATAGTTTCAAGTTAAATATTATTATAAAAAATAAAACCATCGTTATATGCCTCTCCCAATAGAAATTAAAATTAAGGACACATTCTCAAAGAATCTCATCATGCACCTAAATCATGCACTCTTACTAGACATCAGTATGAGGGTTGTATGATGTGCTCAGTTGAACCTGTGTTCCATATTACCAGTCTATGATTTTCCAGTATTGAGATGTAATTCATGATTTCTAGCTGATAAAATTGCTTAAGGAATCCCATGAAGGTGGAAATTATAACAAATATACAATATCTCAAGAACATTTACAATTATTGCCTCCCTGATTGGAATAAAATGAGGTACCTTTGTGAGCCAATCCACAACAACCCATAGTACATAACTCCCTCAGGATGACCTCGACAGCCTGATGATGAAATTCGTTGAAACATCTTGTCATAAGAACTCAAAAATAGGTACCAATTTTAAATGCACAATAGGTATATAATGTTCTTCCTTCACCTACTGACATGTGAAATACCTCATGAAAAAATATGTTACCTCAAATTCCATCCCTAGGCTCTAATAATAGTTATTCATGTATCATTTTATCTTTGTAACACTTTTTTGAGGTACCCAAATTGAGGCATGGAACTCCCAATACTCTCCTTGAGTATGTTTACTAGAACCCAAATGTAACTATGAATTTTAAAATTTTCATAACCACCCATAGTCTAATCAGGAGGTGCATTCTCACTAACCACATTCTCTCATATGAATTGACCCTCAACATTAGATAATTGTCTCATCCTTAGTCAATGAAAAATTAACGAAGTCACTAACATGGAAAAGGGAAAGGTCATCCCACGACAACCTTTCAACTCCAATTACATATCTAAAATTAAGGCCAAACTCAAACTATCGCTAAGAGCATCCTTAACTGCGTGTATCTAAGTCCTCCTACTCAGTGCATTAGAAACTTCATTTCCCTTTCTAAGTATATAAGCAATCTAGAAGCAAAAAACTGTAGGTATTCATCCCACCATTCTAGCATAAGGTTCAAGTAATATTGAAAAAATATATAATTGATAATTTCATGGACCTTTTACACCACAAAATCATCCCAAAAAATAAGTCATATAATAGATAATGATGTGTATAAAATCTACTAACTTGAGACATTTAATTGTGTAGTTCCTCTCATGTGACATCAACTTCCAAAACATAAAATCTAGGACTCCCATGTCCATCATAAAAAATACTCTTATCTTGATACTTGATACATCAAAAAAAAATATAGATCCTTCCTGACTCTTCCAGAATCGGGACGAGTACTAAAGTCAGTATCACTTTCAACACATGAATGGATTTCTCAAATTTATTTTATAAAAAAATCACAACATTCTTTTTCATGATTATAAGAGGTTCTAATATTCATGATACTACATGAATGAAATGAAACTAATATCCTGATATCCCTAAGAAACTCAAAATGTCAAATATTTTCTTTTTATACTCATAGGAAACTATATTTCTCAACATCTATGAGTCAATTGATACTATTTCTCATCCAATATTTTGACATGTTAAGTGAATATTATCCAACCGGAAGTGTCACATTGTATGAAATTCATATAACTAATGCTCTATTTTTTTTGTCCAAAATGATCTCAAGATGTATGTCGTGTTGTTTTTATTTTAATAATACACCTATATATCATCTATGAAAACCACCATAAACAAATATAGAAAAGGAGAAAAACTCAGTTCATCGGTGCCATGAAAACAACTAGCATGTTCATGAGACCAAATGACATAACCAAAAAATCATATATAATATATCATATGTTAATTGTTGAATGAGGTTTTTGTAAGGGTTTAAAAAATAGATGATGATAAATCAATCTCAAATAAATTTTCATGAAAACCAGATATCCTCAGAGTTCTTCAAAGAGATCATCTATCTATGATAAGGGATAATGGTTATTAACCGTAAAATTGTAAAATTTACATTAATCAACACATAACATGAGGGTAACTTATAAATATTTTTAAATATGTCCATCAAACCCCATATATAAGTATTATTTCATACAAACCCCCTTTTCTCCATGTCCTATAGTCATATCTCGAGCTCCTGTAACTTTGTAGTTGTATTCTATAATGATTAATGTGTATTGGTGAATCTCCAAGAACAAAAATCAATGGAAAACTCTACTTATAACTCAGGAGGTATACTAGATATTAGGTCCACTAGACTAGATACCCTGAGAGGGGGGGTGAATCAGGGTATGATAGATTAAAACAACTGCCCCTTTTGATCTTGTTTTACTGTTTGACAAAATCCTCTTCTCTCTCCTTCCTATTGCAGAGTATGAATAAACATTAAAGCATCCACAGGACACAAAAAAATTTACTTGGGTCACCCTCACTGGGATACATCCAAGAAGCAAACCCTAGTAGTGTTCCAATGTACCAAATCCACTATAAGCGCTCGTTTGATTACAAGTTCAAAGAGGGCTCATTGTACCTCCTAGTTTAAAACCACTCACAATTTGAGAACTCACTGCTCCATTAACTGATGTGAACTCACTACTTCTTCAGAATTTCCACTCACAGTTTTTAGACCTTTAGTTCTCTTCATTATCACTAATAAATGTATCCTCCACTGTATGTAGATGCTCTATTAATGTCCAAATTTCATAAAATGATTAATACCCCCTTTCCCCTGAACATTGAGCAACAAACTTTGGAAAATACATTTACAAATAACCCTATATCATGATACTCACAATTTCATGAAGTTCAAAAAAGACATTGCAAATTCCCTGTCTTTTCGTGATTCAGACACCTTCACAGAGCTCTTTCCTCATAGAGCACACTGCGTTCATGGAGATCAGACTGTCGCAAAGCTCAACCCATAGAAAATCATAGGTAGTCATGGATCACAAGTCATCGTAGAGTGACTTCCTTCATGAATCTCACCGAGCCAACGTGGAGCACACCACTTTCACAAAGCTAAATTAGCTGTCGCAAATTTCCATCCTTTCACGAATCACACTACCTTCATAAACCTCCTTCTCTATTCGAGAGAAAAATATTTTATTCACAAACTATATGCTTCACTCGAGGGGGTCCATGCCTATTTATATGGTATTCCACTGACCCTCGAACATTCCACATGAAGTCAGCGCCACGTTATCTCGAATCATGAAGCTCTGAAATTTTTGTTGAAATTATCTCTATACCACAAATCACCACGAAAATTTTCGGATTGTGAAGCATGTCATAATCACTGAGAGTTCTATCAATTTCTTTACACCTTCACAGTGAAACTTCATTTACAATGCCTTTCATCTCCACAATGCTCTTCAACTCTGCCATTCACGAAGCTCAACGTAACCGCGAAAACACCAGAAACATTCTTCTCATCTTCGAAAAATACAATCCATGAAGTGTACTTTCGAGAAATTCATTCCTTTTCCATATTCTGATGATATCTTCAATGAAATCCATATTTCTCGATTCGCACCAAATTCCAAATTTTGGACCCCAAAAATCTGGAAATCAGTGGAAAATGGCGCCACCATGTATCGCTCTTTTTGTAACGCCTCCAGATCTTCCATTCCTTTGTCATGGTTCTTTGACAACATGGATTGTCAACAAGATCTATAGAACTCAAAAATTCACCATAGAAACTTGTAGTGTCAATAAACACAAGCAACCAAAAAATGATGAAATGTTAACATTAAGTATTTTTTCCCATAAAAAACCCATCTGATAAAACTTCATGGAAATAATCAAAAATTGGAGGTACATTCACCTAACATGATCCCTCACCATATTCATATAAACTAGCATTCTGGGAAATCGTCCCTCCGAGCCCAAAATTTTCCAATCTATCTCTACTCAACTGGAAAAAAATGGACCCTTGTGAATAAAAACTCTACACTCTGGTGATGTGAAATTCACCCATTGGTGATATAAATCAAGTGGGCTATATAAGAAACTAGATAGTCCATCTCTAGTTTGATGTCAAACTATATCATCTTGTAGAAAAAAAGATCTAATATGAAGTGAGACCAACATATCTTAAGGGTGATCACCCTGTACTAGACAACACCATCTTTTATGATCCCCAATACAGTATCAATATTCATAACACCATCATAAAGATAAACAATGAGTCGTAGTCTCTCCACAACAAGTATACATTTGAATCTATGAGATTCACCTTTATAAAAAATGATGAAACTATATTAAAGGATAATAAGATCATACCTCTCACCATTGATGACTTGAAACTCTACTCATCTAGTGTAGACAATAATGAATATATTTATATTGAACAATATCCTTGTGAAATGACCTCACTACTAAGAACATGCCAAATTAGCTTTCTAGGAATTACTCTATCTCAGATCCCACAACCATGACCACCACCTCATTTTGAATTATTGTCACAACTCCTGCACTAAAAATAATGTGAATGTATGGATCCCACTCATAAACTATGAGTAATATTCGATCATTTTCAAATGATTATAGGAGGGAAGGACCTCTATAAAATTTGAATGTGTCCCATCTGTTGCATCCTTGTTACTCGATCGGGTCCCTAAATAATTGAATCCTCATATGTCCATGTCTCCCACATTAATAACATAAGAAATAACTAATAGTAATAACCACCTAGTTGGTACTATACTCATGAAGATCCTTAAAATTGTGATTTGCGTGCAGCTAACACTGATCCACTAGGTCAAAAGGCTGAACTACCCTTCTTAGTACCCCCATATTCCCCCAAGTTTCGTTCTATAACAATCTACTAATTTACTATCTCAACAATTGATGTCCACCAAAAAAATTGGCATAGGATCAAATGATATTCTTGAAACCTGCCTCGAAGAATCTCACAATTGATGTCTCATCAGTAATATAGATCATTAAAAATAATTAAGTTATGCGAAGAATTTCAAATACTCCATAACGGTCATAGCATCGTTCTCTAGATGCATAAATTCACATGCCATTTCATCTCTTAGGGTATTGGTAAATAAGTAATCTTAAATCCTAGTTCGTAAATCAATAAAATCCATATATCAGAGAAAGAATCGTGGTTCAAACATTCCACGAGTTCTTAGAAACTCCACAAAGAATATATGTTGTGACTTTCAATCCCCCCATAGGTTCAATCACAATATGATTAAAAATCAAAAAGGTAGCCTCATGAAAAATCTTATAATCCTATTTATGACCATCCCATGATTACATGGTAGGATCCTACTATTATAACACATTTATCATCTTTTCCATCGTCATTGAAGGTTGTGGGACTCCTCGAATAGTATGCATGAAGCATAAGAATTTTTCATGGAATTGTTCCTCATCACCCATAATCAGTATGACCACTAGTGTCTCAACTAGAACTATTATAGGCTATACATGGATCCCATGGACCATCACCATTAGAGTGTCTTCTTTATCACCCTCCTTTTACTCAACTAGATTTTATTATGGTGTTATGTCTCTATAATTCCAAACGCATGTCTCAGAATAGAATAGAGTAGTGAAAAAGGTACTAATAAAAGAATAGGATATGTCAAATCCCTAATATATAGAAGTCACACCCATCCACCAACTCTCAAATCCTAAACTGGGTAATAGAAACAATATTAAAAATCACTAGATACACTGACTACATCCCACCCTAATGTTTTGCCTAGGTCATGCTCTCTATTTAATAGTTAAGAAATTTTAAATTCATCTTAATTTTGTAACTCTATTTAAACGGTTGAACCAAATGGATTACCACTTTGGATCTATAATTTCCGATACACATTATAAACTAAAGTGTGGTGTCCACATAATCCATACCCTAACATGTTCATGTACATGTGATCAATAGTCCCTGACTGAACATGAAATAATTGAATTCTTCTGGTGTTTTCTATAGTGTATATAGGATAACATTGATTATATTACGACATTCACTATATGTACCAACAATTATTCTCAATCCCTGCACAAATAATTTGGAAACAACCAGTATATCACTAAAGTCACAGATAATATTGTTATGCAATCATGTAATGAGTCCTTTGGGGCATGGCATAATTTATAGGATGTAAATACCAATAAGTGCCTAAAATGATGCATGATATAGAATTAGATCATCTCATTAAAACATGTAAAAAATGTAATCATAATAAACATAATAACTAATGTGGTTCACCAAATAGGGGAATCATATCAACTATGATAGAACAAATCTAAAAAATAGCAATTCCCATTCTATGCAATTTGGATTTTTCTTTTTCATGGGTTTCCTACTCCCAGGCACAGTTCAAAACCAAATCCTTATGCATTATTAGTCTATTATCTATTAACTCAAATAGTAAATAATGAAAAGAAAAAATAGTTTAGATACAACATTATAACATATTATCCTGAGAGCTATTGAACATTTCCCCACTCTGGTGGGCCACATTGCCATAAACATGCATGAACAAACACCATAGGATACTAAATAGAATATAGGGTATAAGGTGGTATAGTGAGGAGACTATAACCTCATTAACATAGTTTATCAGAGCTAGATAATAATATAAATCAATTGAATATTGATATAAATAAGTGAGATTTTGAAGTATAACATCCAATAGAAAGCTGTAATAAATACCCAAAAGTGGTGTCATATATAATATTTTGGTCATCTCATCTCCCTATAAATAATTGTTGGTAGTAAATAGAAATATAAAACCTCTATAGTTTATGTATCAAAATTACAAAAATTTAGAAAAGGACTATCCCCAAATAAAATCCTGACCCTATCTAAGAAATGTTCTCCCCTACTCCTGATAAATAATCATATCAAATATCATGAAGTGGGTTATTTCCACGGTTCATACCTAAATCAATAAATTATATTTGGGTAACCAATAGAGTCCCAAATAGAGTTTCAGATAGCATACACTAGCCCACCACCAATGGTATCTAAAAAATTTATAGTCTTTGTATAAAAAAATAAGCAATGTGTCGTATATACATGTATAACAATATCGTTAAAAAGTGTAAAATCGCATGTGATTTTTTCTGTCCAAACATGGATACCTTTGAACCATAATCAAGAAATTATAATCAAGGGCTACTATAAATCATAATTAAACATGCGTGATAATATATAGTCTGACATATGAACTCAAATACTCATTCCTAGGTTATTTTTATGCATAAAAATATCTTAAACGTCCATATTATGTAATCATGTTTATATCATCCACAATGACAGGTTCCATTTAATTCCATGTCCGAACCTGAATATATTGATCCAATATATAAAAGATAAAGGAAACCTCATAAATTCCATGTTGCGACATGATGGAAACATTGAAATGACTTACGTGGAGTCCAAGTGGTATGTCAACATAGCATGTCCAATGTGATCCCGAGAAAGCCAAATACAAGGGGTAGTAGTGACATTGGAAACCTATATAATTAGGATCCAAGGAGTATAAAATTTCAAGGAACCAAATAAAAAATAAATAAAAATCTGTGGAGTTGAAATATCCATGAAATCTAAAGGAATCAGGATCCATGGATCTCATCTATGTAATCCCCTATCATTATCAATTCATCAGTTAATTAATTCATGATTTTATAAAAATTAATATTCCATGATTTAATTTAACTCATTTAAACATTTTCCCTTCAAAATTGTAATCATTTTTAATTCACTTCATAACATGTCAACAAATGGAACGTAGGTACAAAATACCTCCTGTTCATTCCTTATATTCTCATTCAATTTGTTATAGCTCCGAACAAATCTGTAAATATAACACACACACAACAGGGGTTATATAAAAGGGATGATACATAATTACACATGAAAGGTGGCACGAGTTAATTTTATCAACCTCTAGAAGTATAATGGTACTATTGGGAATCACAATAGTGTTCTAACTATTTTAAATAAGAAATAAATTTAATTTAAGGTGAAATGTCGTAGAAGTTAAATGTGTGGGAATAAGGAAAAATGAATATAAACACCAAAACATATAGGTAATGTTATAGACCACATTCCATATAAAATTAGTAGATCATTGGCCTGATATATTCTCCAAACAAGAGCTGGATTGGAAGAAACTATAAAAACAATTTAACACCCTAAAAATAAGGCATAATAACATTCACTAAAATAGTATAGCTGATATCAAGTGAAATAATGAATGACACAGGTGGAATGTAGAACATAACATCATGGATACAAAGATAGAAATGGTGTTTGAATCCTTGTAAGGATTATAAATTGGTAGAATATCCTAGGATTTAAGCTTCAAAGGATTTACCAATTATCAAGGTTTTCCACTGGGGGAATGAAAAAATAATTATCTTAAAATAAATTTTAAGGATAATATAGTCATTCTACCGAGAAATATTGAGCCACATGATTTGGACACATGGTTGGCAAAACGAAGTCCCATCTATGCTCCTCTCACTACCTTGATGGGGAACCCTACTAGCTCATGTGTGTGGTTTACAAAATTGTTGGTAAACCCTACAAAAATCACCTCCTAAAATTGTTGATCTACCCATATTAGTGTGTATCAATGGGAACATGGTTAGGTAAGAACATTATCCCTCTATTGTTCTTTATCCATCCCATACACTTCACTAAAACTGCATGTCTTAGGTCACGTGGTTTCTACTAACACGGTGGCCCCTCTATGTTTCACCATAACTCGGGGTCTATGTTCCAAAGAATCCATGGACACCCCAAGAAACTCTTGTGAACTAATTAGGACATTAAATAGGCAAAATACATGCAATTAAACTGACTCAATATATAGATACCTTATAGAAAAACCCATCATTATAAAGAGACACATACAGTTCCAATATTAGTGGGACATTTGTATACCCCTAGGGAAAATTTGTGTACTTCATTGAAAGAAAATAGATCCATTTTTCATCACACTATAGCCTTGGTGTGAGATTGAGTGAATTCTAGAGATCTCTATGTATATGGGTGTATTCCAACCTTCTTTTTTATGGAGTTTCGTTTCTTAGTTCACCTCTATGAAAGTTAAGAGTGGAATTTTATTCTAATAATTGGAAAAATCCCCACGACAGACTAGAGAAATAATCCCTCCACGAGCCCTTTGGGTTGTATCCTCATTACCATAATCATATACTCTTCTTGGTGTTTTAATTATCATCTTTTAAAAAAATGTGGGTGTTTTAACAACCAAATATTTTCATAAATAAACATTACATCTTAATTGATGAATATTCAATACATTACATAACAAAAAATATGAATTAAAACCGTATAACATTAGTGACTATGGAGATTATATATCAATATTATTCTTTTTTTAAAGATAATTGACATGCCCCATAAATACCCTTCCCCATGGTACCCTTTGTAGGAATATACTACTAAAAACATTCTTCATCACCTAGGGAATTGAATAATTAGAAGGTGTAAGCTCAGATGCTCAATAAAATTAAGCATGAGAGATATATATTCACAATCATTTGAAATGAAAAGATAAAACATTGGTATAAGATCATGAGAATCACTTAAAAAGTTAATAACTGGTATGAAAAAGATCATAATTCATGATTTATGATAACAATATTTATCATTTCAAAAGGCTTGATTCAAAAGAATGAGTAATCATCATAACTCAATACTAAAAAATATGTTCACATCATAAACATCAGTGGACTCATAATCTGTATAGAATATAATTTCTTTAGTAATAAGTGATTATTTCCAAGGTAATAATAGTGTAATAGGATTAGTCTCCAAAAAATAATAGTATAATAGGTTCACTCTAAGTACTATCATAGTGGATAAATTCCCTTACTAACCCAGTTTCATTTTCCATTATATTCCTATTTAGCACATGAGATTTGAATTTTAACCAATGTATTATAGTGAGATATAGGTCATATCCATAACATTATGAAAATTGTAATTATTTTTCCACAAGATCATAAATCATATATAATATTATACCACGTTAAATAAATGGGTTTCATAAAAATTTCACCATAACAAAACTCATGGAAAACAAACATGATTTATAAAAACCATTATCTCAAAAACCAAAACCGTGTATAGAAAGATTGAAAATGTTATCTTTGGATAATATTCCTTGTAATTAATAAGTAACATCTTATAATGTAATCATATATTGAAAATTATTTTGATCAATCACTTGGAACAATTTATAATTAAAATAACCATTACATGTTGAACTCATTTAATATTTTGGAGAGGTTCATAGTTTTAAAGGAACAAAATTATCATTTAAAATAAACTTATAAATATTTATAGGAATATTCAAGGAATCAATGAAACAAAATGGTGGAAAAAATACACTCATTACATATAAGTTAAAAATATTTTTTTCCATAGTTTTGTATGAAATGTAAAAAATTACCTCATTTGAAAAAACATATCCTATTGTAGAATTTTTTTAAAATATAAAACATGGGTAAAAATGATTTTAAACAATTTAAGGAGAATATAAAAAAAATTGAATTTTGTTTATAAAACATGGACATGGAAGGTAAATATTCCACATTAGAGACTTAAACATGAACTATCTTGAATAATAATGAGATTGTAAAATAAAACATTACCTCTTTTTGTAACATTATAGTTAAAGAACCATGAATGAAATAACCATAAGTAGATATGTAGATACTAGTAAAATTAATTTTATTTTTCATAAAAGGCATAAATAGTAAGTATAGGCACCACTTAATGGAAACAGGTGTTGAATATGACATGGTTCCCAATGAAATAAATGTGAGACAAAAATACCTTACAATTTGTTCATCTTCTATTGAATGCTATTTAACCTCTTATATAATAAATTTAAATTTATTATAATTATATAGAAAATCATTTAAAAGGTTATTGAATCATATATATTCTTTATATATATATATTCATCAATAATTATAGACGTATAAAATGAATTACACCATTCTAAGAGACGGTAGGTCTTATGCACACATGAGCATTGTATTAACTTTTTTGAATGATGGAATGAAAGAAAGGTAAAAATACACCTATAAAAAATCATTATTATATAATTAATATCATATATTTTATTCATATCCATCCTCCTTAGCATAAAATAAAAAATATAAATGAAATATAAATCACATCTCTTCAAGGAGGTGATGGTCCACACATACGAATGAGAGACATTGTCATTTTCCAATAGTTTGGAGGGTAATATAATTTATTTTATTTCAAAAATGTAGAGGTTTAAATATTTTATAAATATCATATATAATCATCAAAACCATAATAATAGTCATCCATAAATATGGTGATTAAAAATGAATTATATCGCAACATAAGGATGGTAAGTCATAGAAACACACAAGTAATACATTCATTTCTTATATTATGGTTAATATATTGTAAAATGGTGACTTTATAGAAATAAAAACATGGAATTATATTGATTATTATTAAGTTAATATTTTATGTTAAATATCATATATATTTTGGTAGTAATGATGTGTAGAAAAAAGTGATCACTTAGGGTGATTACCTCTTCTTTGTGATGGGTCCCTTAGATCCACTCTTTAAATCTATAGGATTTCTATTTTTATAAGAAAAATTACCCATATAATATGGATAAGGATGTTTGAAGGACAATATATCAGGAATTATTTGAGTTATATCGCCCAGGGATGTATAACGAAGGAATGGAGGTAGGGCCCTTTTGTAATTGAGGAGATGGGAACTTTTCAAATTACTCGAATGATTAAAATATAATAACAATATTCTAGAGAGATATGTTTACAAATGAAATATAAATGAACATTAGAACAAATTTATTAAAATATTTTACACCCTTTTTTTTATTTAATATTTTCATGATTTTTACAAAATTTAATAAAATATTAGTTTCATAAAATGAAATTATTGTAAATTTTGACACTATTCATTACATTGTCATTAATAACATCATTAAAATATTAAAAAATTCAAAATATAATTATTTCATCTCTAAAATTTCTTTTTATTCTAAAAATTACTTTATGGCAGTGAAATATCTCAAATTTTAATACTTTTAATATTTATGAAATCGTTTATTTTATTTATTTATTTATTTAATAATTTATACCTCAATATTGTGTGAGAATTTATTATAATTATTTTTTCCATGTAAGTTATAAATAATGCAACATGGTAACAATAAATCATTTATATTTTAAAATACTATTTACAGGCTAACATATGGTTTGAATAACCCTATATACATATATTATAGTTACTAATAACAAAAGTTTTCCATGTTGGACATTTCATCAAATAAAAAATATATAATGGAAATAATATCATCCTAATGTCCATAAAAGGTCATAAAAAATAAATTATTTTTTAAGAAAAAATTCATCCAATAAAAGTTATGTGAGTGTTTCTGTTATTTAATAATCCTTATGATTTTATTTTTAACCTTATTTACCTTATTTACCAATACCATGGTAATAAAATTATTATTGTTGGAATTCATTTTGATAAAAAAATAATGAAAGATTTAAAAAAAATACCCATTGGTTTCAAATATGGAATCCACATTTCAAAATTAATAACACTAAAGTGTAAAATTTTAATCTAAAATTAATCTCAATAAATGTAATTAAAAACAGTTTTCTTGAATAATTTACTTGTAATCCCGAAATTATAATTATACCAAATGAATATATCATTCATATTAAAATTTAATTAATTATAATATATCTCCTAAAAAAATAATTATTTTACTTTGATATAAAATTCAAATAATTAAGGGGCTTTTTAATATAATGGAAGTTATATTTTATAAAAATTAGTTTTTCATTATTTATTAAAAAAATTAATTAATTTAGTTCATTTCAATAAAACAATCATAATATAATTTTGAAATATTAAATTATAAAATGAAATTATACTTTTCAAATTAATTTTCTAAAAATATATGAAATTAATTAAATTATTCACAACCAAGGAAAAATATTTTTGGATAAAATGTATTTTTGATGAATAAACAGACATTAATTAAATTCAATGTATAATTACTAACAAATTATCAATAAAATTATATCAAGTGGGAAATTTATATATCATTAATAATATTTATTAATATTAATATTCAAGAAATTAATAGATAGGTTAAAATTATATTATAAAATAAAAATAATTTAACAGTGTATCAAAGATCATTTAAAATCGATGTTCTCTGTAACTCAAGATATAAAGGAAATAAAATTATATAATGAGGAATATTTTCTAAAATCATAGTGTGTTATATTACCCCCCCCCCCCTCCCCCATTTATAAATTGTGTCCTCAAGATTTTACCTTTTTCTCGTTAATAAAATGTTTTACTATAGAAAATTACATTATAGATACCCACATCGTACAAATGGTTAATAAAAATTTCTCTAAATAATATAGAAAGGGAAGTACAAATATCATCTAGTATTAAACATAATATATTTACAAGTATAATAACATTAGTTGGAAGTTATGTTACGTACATTGAATATAAAGTCATTTATAGAGGTCTTTGATAACAATAATGTGAATGATCTTAAGAAAGTTAACCATCACAAAATCATAAACCAAAGAATTGTAAATGAACATCAATTTATCCAAATTGATGGTTATTGGACAATACTTTTGTATTAGGATCCTTTTCCATTATTTCAAGAATTCATTTTCCATAGAGCCTAGTAACATAAGGAAATAAACTTATTTGAAAATTAAATTTTAATCTACTAATAAATTTACAATATAATCCCATGTTTTTCTCCAAATGATGAATAAGAGGAATATTTCATGCCTCAAGAACTAAGTCAAAATTATGTCACATCTTATAATCCACACAAGGATAAAAATATACTATAACAATGTTTCTATATTATTAAAAAACAAAATTGTTAGCATATGTTAACCAATATGGATAAATAAATAAATTTTTAAAATATAAATATTACCCAAGGTTTTTATTAATCCAATCCATAAGGAGTTATTTCTAAAACTCATCCAATATATTCCCGACCAAATTCATGTATGAAAAATTTAGAAATAAAATCAATATGATTCCAAAAATAATTTATCATTAATCCCCAAAATAATATCTTATGTTAGATAACGAATATTAGAATACCATTGTTATATATTCTATATAATTTTGGAATATACATATAATATCATAAATTATTAGTGAAAACATGCATGATTATAGGAATTTAAATTAAGGTTTTTCCTCAAATAAACCCACATAATATTTAATATATTCATAAAATCAAAAAATTAAAATAAGGTAAGAAATTTCATTATTAACAATACAATCCCATCACTGTCAATTGTCTTTGAATACATTGTAATCATTATTATCTCTATATTGGTTACATATTACAGTTTATATTTCCCCTAGTCGTTTGTTTCCAAAAATATTTATTTTAAAACTAAATCATTTCTCATGGTAATTGGTACCATTGAATATATAATTTTATATATTTAATGAAAAAAATGAGGAAAAATCCATAAATGTTTCATGATTCTTATAATCAAGAATATTATTTATAGGATAATTTAAAACATAATTCTCAAATAATAATTCACAATATTTTCTACAATTCCACTTCCTTATTAATCCATTACCCAAGATTTTCATATTATTTTTTATAACTAAATTTCATTGAAATATGATTGATATTATCCTCGTAATCATTGAAAAACCCGTTACATAAACAACCCTGATGAATTTTTTTTAGATATTTCCATTTATGAAATTGATTTTCATAATGAAAATTTTTTCCACATCTAAATCATTCAACTATATATTATACCATTTTAAAACAATTATTGTCATCCATTATTTTAATCGAACCATTCAATTTTCCTCATAAATTAATTTCTCAGTTGTCTTATTGTCCATACACAATGAATATTCTTATTACTTTCAGTCATTCACCTCTATTCCTCTTCCCTCTTTATCATGATGAAAATTGAAATTTCCTTCCATTATTATTATCATGAAACTCCTTTATACTCTAATTAAGTGAGTCGAGAAACTCACCTATGTTGATATTTTTTATCAAATTATGAGATTGATGATTAGGAATAGTAAACGGGGTTTTCAATCTATTTATCATTTTTTTTTCAAGAGTAAAATTATTCCATTTTCCATCACATTATCCCTTAATTTGAGTCCTCATAGTTCCATAAATTTTCTAAAACCTAAAAGTAATGTGAGAAAATATATTCATACTGGGAAATCGAATAATGTTTTATAGGAGGTTTATATCATGAAACCTTCTTCTCAATCTATGACACCATTAGTTTAACCTAGGTCATCAATGATTATCATCTATTAAAATCCTTCACAATGCTTTATAATGAAAAAATGGATTAACCCAAAGTATATCCCCTAGTAGTGACATACTAGGTATACATCAAGGCCAATTATTGTGTACCGAGTTATTAATGAGTCTAAATTTATAACACATTTTCAGGTTTATTAGACATAGGTATAATTTTTCATGATCCACATATAAATTAATCTATTCATTATCAAAATAACATGTTTAAATCCCATAATTAGGCATATTCATATAGTTTTTACCAACCTTTTCTATACCAAGTATCTAAAATTTTACTAAAACATACTTTGATACCGACTATAATGATCCAGAAATTTCATACGTAAATGTTTTATCTTAATAGTTGAATATTCAATTAATTGTATAAAAAAATGCCTTAGGAAAATAAACTTTTTGTTTTTTTATAGATTATACATAAATATTTATATTTCATAAAAACACATTGACACAAAAATAAAAATATTCCCTTATGGTACCATACAATGTAATATCCTACCAAAATCTATCTTGATATCCTTGGTAAAGGAAACATTAGAAATTATTATATTTGATTCTCACTAAGAGTGAGAAATAGAAATAACATTTTATAATCATATGAAATCAGAAGATATTCATAATGGTATAAGATGACAACCACCACATAAATATTTTATAAAAAATATATAAAAAAATAAGAAAAAATGAGTTCAGGATACAAAATTTATCACTTCAAAATACATGAATGATAATAATGTAAAATCATAATCACTCAATCATTAACCATGTGTTCTGGTCATAAATGTGTATTTCATCATCATATGTGAAGAAAATTGATTCAATTAGTAGTCAAGGATAATTTAAAAGGATATTATTTTTTAATTTATTCACTCCCCAAACCATCGAAGTAGTCTAGGTTCACACCCATGTCAATCATAATGGAATGATTCCCTTAATATACTCGGTTCACTCCCCATTAAAATCAGGTTTGTCACATGAGATATCCATCAATGACATATTCATTGGAGAGATATATAGGTGTCATCCTTCACATAATGAAAATAATATATATGTTTTCTACAAGATCATATAAAATTCATCATATCGGAACCCATAAGGGAAATGGATATAACTATCATTTCATCATAACATTACTCATTGAGAAAAAAAATGGATTCATAAAAATCATTACATCATCAATATAAACCATCCAGGGAAATAATAATGATAGTATCCATGTATTATATCACTATTAAAGAATAATTATAATCCAAAAATGTAAAATTATATGCAATGTTAATTTGAGAGATCGCATGGGATATTTATTGACTAAAATAACCGATCCAATTTGAAATAATTTTTTTAAAATCCATTCAATTATAAAGCAAAAATATTCATTCAATATAAAATTATTATATTTTAAATATGCCACTAATATTTTAGGTTTCTTAATAGAGGTAAAATATTCTCATTCTAAACAAATTTATGAAACATTAGTTCTATATTTTGTTTTGGAAAAAATCGCAATATAGCTCATTTTTTATATGACTCATATATTCCTTTCAAGCCATTTGGTAATAATTCAAAAAATTGTTAAATTTATTTAATAAAATAGTATGAGAGTAGTAAGAACATTTTTAAATTTTCTTATTTGAAACAAATAAATGGATTTGAAAAAATTATCTTTTGGAGTCTTAAACATAAGAAATCATAAATATTGATGATATTTTAAAATAAACCCTTACAACTTTTTTATCTTATCAATCGTAATCCAATGAAATCATTTATCATAAATGGATATTTAAATCCACATAATTTTTATAAGAGATATAATAAAAAGAGTGGTGTCCACTTAATCCATACCCTAACATGTTCATGTACATGTGATCAATAGTCCCTCACTCAACATGAAATAATTGAATTCTTATGGTGTTTTCTATAGTGTATATAGGATAACATTGATTATATTACGACATTCACTATATGTACTAACTATTATTCTCAATCCCTGGACAAATAATTTGGAAACAACCAGAATATCACTAAAGTCACAGATAATATTGTTATGCAATCATGTAATGAGTCCTTTGTGGCATGGCATAATTTATAGGATGTAAATACCAATAAGTGCCTAAAATGATGAATGATATAGAATTAGATCATCTCATCAAAACATTTAAAAAAAATATAATCATAATAAACATAATAACTCATGTGGTTCACCAAATAGTGGAATCATATCAACTCTGATAGAAAAAAGCTTAAAAATAGCAATTCCCATTCTATGCAATTTGGATTTTTCTTGTTCATGGGTTTCCTACTCCCAGGCACAGTTCAAAACCAAATCCATATGCATTATTAGTATATTATCTATTAACTCAAATAGTAAATAAAGAAAAGAGAAAATAGTTTAGATACAACATTATAACATATTATCCTGAGAGCTACTGAACATTTCCCCACTCTGGTGGGCCACATTGCCATAAACATTCATGAACAAACACCATAGGATACTAAATAGAATATAGATTATAAGGTGGTATAGTGAGGATACTATAACCTCATTAACAGAGTGTATCAAAGCTAGATAATAATATAAATCAGTCGAATATTGATATAAATAAGTGAGAAGTTGAAGTATGACATCGAATAGAAAGCTGTAATAAAAAACCAAAAGTGGTGTCATATATAATATTTTGGTCATCTCATGTCCCTATAAATAATTGTTGGTAGTACATAGAAATATGAAACATCTATAGTTTATGTATCAAAATTACAAAAATTCAGAAAAGGACTATCCCCAAATAGCATCCTGACCCTATCTAAGAAATGTTCACCCCTACTCCTAATAAATGATCATATCAAATATCATGAAGTGGGTTATTTCCACGATTCATACCTACATCGATAAATTATATTTGGGTAACCAATGGAGTCCCAAATAGAGTGTCAGATAGCATACACTAGGCCACCACCAATGGTATATAAAAAATTTGTAGTCTTTGTATAAAAAACTAAGCAATGTGTCGTATATACATGTATAACAATATCGTTAAAAAGTTTCAAATCACATGTGACTTTTTCTATCCAAACATGGATCCCTTTGAACCATAATCAAGAAATTATAATCAAGGGCTACTATAAATCATAATTAAAGATGTGTGATAATATATAGTCTAACATATGAACTCAAATACCCATTCCTAGGTTATTTTTTAGCATAAAAATATCTAAAACGTCCATATTATGTAATGATGTTTATATCATCCACAACGACAGGTTCCACTTAATTCCATGTCCGAACCTGAATATATTGATCCAATATATAAAAGATAAAGGAAACCTCATAAATTACATGTTGGAACATGATGGAAACATTGAAATGACTTACGTGGTGCCCAAGTTGTATGTCAACATAGCATGTCCAATGTGAGTCCGAGAAAGCCAAATCCAAGGGGTAGTAGTGACATTGGAAACCTATAGAATTAGGATCCAAGGAGTATAAAATTTCAAGGAACAAACTAAAAAATAAATACAAATCCATGGAGTTGAAATATCCATGAAATCTAAAGGAATCAGGATGCAAGTATCTCATCTATGTAATCCCCTAACATTATCAATTCTTCTGTTAATTAATTCATAATTTTATAAAAATTCATATTCCATGATGTAATTTAACTCATTTTAACATTTTCCTTTCGAAATTGTAATCATTTTTAATTCACTTCATAACATGTCAACAAATGTAACGTAGTTACAAAATACCTCATGTTCATTCCTCATATTCTCATTCAATTTGTTATAGCTCTGAACAAATATGTAAATATAACACACACACAACAGGGGGTATATAAAATGGATGATACATAATTACACATGAAAGGTGGCATGGGTTAAGTTTATCAACCTCTAGAAGTATAATGGTACTATTGGGAATCACAATAGTGTTCTAAATATTTTAAATAAAAAATTAATTTAATTTAAGGTGAAATGTCGGAGAAGTTCAATGTGCGGGAATAAAGAAAAATGAATATAAACAACAAAACATATAGGTAAAGTTATAGACCACATTCCATATAAAATTAGTAGATCATTGGCCCGATATATTCTCCAAACATGATCCGGATTGGAAGAAACTATAAAAAAAATTTAACACAATAAAAATAAGGCATAATCACATTCACTAAAATAGTGTAGCTGATATCAAGTGAAATGATGAATGAAACAGGTGGAATGTAGAACATAACATCATGGATCCAATGAGAGAAATGGTCTTTGAATCCATGTTAGGATTATGAATTGGTAGAATATCTTAGGATTTGAGCTTTAAAGAATTTACCAAATATCAAGGTTTTCCACTAGGGGAATGAAACAATAATTATATTAAAATACATTTTAAGGAAAATATAGTCATTCTACCCAGAAATATTGAGCCACATGATTTGTACACATGGTTGGGAAAACCAAGTGCCATCCATGCACCTCTCACTACCTTGATGGGGAACCCTACTAGCTCATGTGTGTGGTTTACAAAATTGTTTGTAAACCCTTCCAAAATCACCTCCTAAAAATTATTGATCTACCCATATTAGTGTGTATCAATGGGAACATGGTTAGGTAAGAACATTATCCCTCTATTGTTCTTTATCCATCCCATACAATTCACTAAAACTACATGTCCTAGGTCACATGGTTTCTACTAACACTGTGGCCCCTTTATGTTTCACCATAACTCGGGATCTATGTTCCAAAGAATCCATGGAAACCCTAAGAAACTCTTGTGAACTAATTAGGACTTTAAATAGGCAAAATACATGCAATTAAACTAACTCAAAACATATATACCTTATAGAAAAATCCCGCATTATAAAGAGACACATACAGTTCCAATATTAGTGGGACATTTGTATACCCCTTGGGAAAATTTGTGTACTTCATTGAGAGAAAATAGATCCATTTTTCATCACACTATAGCCTTGGTGTGAGATTGAGTGAATTATAGAGATCTATATCTATATGGGTGTATTCCAACCTTCTTTTTTATGGAGTTTCGTTTCTTAGTTCACCTCTATAAGGGTTGAGAGTGGAATTTTATTCTAAGCATTGGAAAAATCCCCACGACAGACTAGATAAATAATCCCTCAATGAGTCCTTTGGGTTGTATCCTAATTACCATAATCATATACTCTACTTGGTGTTTTAATTATCATCTTGTACAAAAAATGTGCGTCTTTTAACAACCAAGGATTTTCATAAATAAACATTACATCTTAATTGATGAATATTCAAAACATTATATAACAAAAAATATGAATTAAAACTGTATAACATTAGTGACTATGGAGGTTATATATCAATATTATTCTTTTTTGAAAGATAATTGACATGCCCCATAAATACCCTTCCCCATGGTACCCTTTGTAGGAATATACTACTAAAAACATTCTTGATCACCTAGGTAATTGAATAATTAGAAGGTGTAAGCTCAGATGCTAAATAAAATTAAGCATGAGAGATATAAATTCACAATAATTTGAAATAATAAGATAAAACATTGGTATAAGATCATTACGATCACTTAAAAAGTTAATAACTGGTCTGAAAAAGATCATAATTCATGATTTATGATGACAATATTTATCATTTCAAAAGGATTGAATCATAAGAAAGAGAAATCATCATAACTCAATAATGAAAAATATGTTCACATCATAAACATCAGTGGACTCATAGTAAATATAGAATATAATTTCTTTAGTAATAAGTGATTATTTCCAAGGTGATAATAGTGTAATAGGATTAGTCTCCAAACAATAATAGTATAATAGGTTCACTCTATGTACTATCATAGTGGATAAATTCCCTTACTAATCTAGTTTCATTTTCCATTATATTCCTATTTAGCTCATGAGATTTCAATTTTAACCAATGTATTATAGTGAGATATAGGTCATATCCATCACATTATGAAAATTGAAATTATTTTTCCACAAGATCATAAATAATATATAATATTATAACACGTAAAATAAATGGGTTTCAAAAAAATTTCATCATAAAAAAACTCATGGAAAACAAACTTGATTTATAAAAACCATTATCTCAAAAACCCAAACCGTGTATAGAAAGATTGAAAATGATATCTTTGGATAATATTCCTTGTAATTAATAAGTAACATCTTATAATGTAATCATATATTGAAAATTATTTTGATCAATCACTTGGAACAATTTATAATTAAAATAACCACTACATGTTGAACTCATTTAATATTTTAGAGAGGTTCATAGTTTTAAAGGAACAAAATTTTCATTTAAAATAAACTTATAAATATTTATAGGAATATTCAAGGAATCAATGAAACAAAATGGTGGAAAAATACACTCATTACATATAAGATAAAAATAGTACTTCCATAGTTTTTTATGAAATGTAAAAAATTGCCTCATTTGAAAAAACGTATCCTATTGTAGAATTTTTTTAAAATATAAAACATGGGTAAAAATGATTGTAATCAATTTAAGGAGAATATTAAAAAAATTGATTTTTTTTTATAAAACATGGACATGGAAGGTAAATATTCCACATTAGATACTTAAACATGAACTATCCTGAATAATAATGAGATTGTAAAATAAAACATTACCTCTTTTTGTAACATTATAGTTAAAGATCCATGAATGAAATAACCATAAGTAGATATGTAGATACCAGTAAAATTAATTTTATATTTCATAAAAGGCATAAATAGGAAGTATATGCATCACTTAATGGAAACAGGTGTTGAATATGACATGGTTCCCAGTGAAATAAATGTGAGACAAAAATACCTTACAAACTGTTCATCTTCTATTGAATGTTATTTAACCTCCTATATAATAAATTTTAATTTATTATAATTATATAGAAAATCATTTAAAATATTATTATATCATATATATTCATTATATATATATATTCACCAATAATTATAGACGTATAAAATGAATTACACCATTCTAAGAGACGGTAGGTCTTATGCACACATGAGCATTATATTAACTTTTTTGAATGATGGAATGAAAGAAAGGTAAAAAATCCACCTATAAAAAATCATTATTATATAATTAATATCATATATTTTAATCATATCCATCCTCCTTAGCATAAAATACAAAATATAATTGAAATATAAATCACATCTCTTCAAGGAGGTGATGGTCCACACATACGAATGAGAGACATTGTCATTTTCTAATGGTTTGGAGGGTAATATCTTTTATTTTATTTAAAAAATGTAGAGGTTTAAATATTTTATAAATGTCATATATAATCATAAAAACCATAATAATAGTCATCCATAAATATGGTGATTAAAAATGAATTATATCGCAACATGGAGATGGTAAGTCATAGGAATGCACACGTTATACATTTATTTCTTATTTTATGGTTAATATATTGTAAAATTGTGACTTTATAGAAATAAAAACATTGAATAATATTGAGTATTATTAATTTAATATTTTATGTTAAATATCATATATATTTTGGTAGTAATGATGTGTAGAAAAAAGTGATCACTTAGGGTGATTACCTCTTCTTTGTGATGGGTCCCTTAGATCCACTCTTTAAATCTATAGGTTTTCTATTTTGATAAAAAAAATAACCCATAGAATATGGATACGGATGTTTGAAGGACAATATATCAGTAATTATTTGAGTTATATAGCCCTAGGAGGTATAACGAAGGTATAGAGGTAGGACCCTTTTGTAATTGAGGAAATGGTCACTTTTAAAATTACTCTAATGATTAAAATACAATAACAATATTCTAGAGAGATATGTTTACAAATGAAATATAAATGAACATTGGATCAAATTTATTAAAATATTTTATACCCTATTTTTTATTTAATATTTTCATGATTTTTAACAAATTTAATAAAATATTAGTTTCAAAAAACGACATTATTGTAAATTTTGAAAATATTCATTACATTGACATTACTAACATCATTGAAAAATTAAAAAATTAAAAATATAATTATTTCATCCCTAAAATGTCTTTTTATTCTAAAAATTACTTTATCACATTGAAATATCTCAAATTTTAATACTTTTAATATTTATGATATCGTTTATTTTATTTATTAATTAATTTAATAATTTATACCTCAATGTTGTGTGAGCATTTATTGTAATTATTTTTTCCATATAATTTATTAATAATGTAACATGGTAACAATAAATCATTTATATTTTAAAATACTATTTATAGGCTAACACATGGTTTGGATAACCCGGTATACATATATTATAGTTACTAAAAACAAAAGTTTTCCATGTTTGACATTTCATCAAATAAAAAATATATAATGGAAATAATATCATCCTAATGTCCATAAAAGGTCATTAAAAATGGATTATTTTCTACGAAAAAAATCATCCAATAAAAGTTATGTGAGTGTTTCTGTTATTTAATAATCCATATGATTTTATTTTTAACCTTATTTACCTTATTTACCAATACCATGGTAATAATATTATTATTGTTGGAATTCATTTTGAAAAAAAAATAATGAAAGATTTAAAAACAATATACCCACTGGTTCCAAATTTGGAATCCACATTTCAAGATTAATAACACTAAAGTGTAAAATTTTAATCTAAAATTAATCACAATAAATGTAATGAAAAACGGTTTTCTTGAATAATTTACTTTTAATCCCAAAATTATAATTCTACCAAATGAATATATCATGTATATTAAAATTTAATTAATTAGAATATATCTCCTGAAAAAATAATTATTTTACTTTGAGATAAAATTCAAATAATTATGGGACTTTTTAATATAATGGATGTTATATTTTATAAAAATTAGTTTTTCATAATTTATTAAAAAAAATAATTAATTTAGTTCATTTAAATAAAAAAATCATACTATAATTTTGAAATGTTAAATTATAAAATGAAATTATACTTTTCAAATTAATTTTCTAAAAATATATGAAATTAATTAAATTATTCACAAACAAGGAAAAATATTTTTGGATAAAATGTATTTTTGAAGAATAAACAAACATTAATAAAATTGAATGTTTAATTACTAAAAAATTATCTATAAAATTATATCAAGTGGGAAATTTATATATCATTAATAATGTTTTTTAATATTAATATTCTATAAATTAATAGATAGGTTAAAAAATATATTATAAAATAAAAATAATTTAACAATGTATCAAAGATCATTTAAAATCGATGTTCTCTGTAACACAATATATAAAGGAAATAAAATTATATAATGAGGAATATTTTCTAAATTCATAGTGTGTTATATTACCCCCCCTCCCCCATTAATAAATTTTGTCCTCAAGATTTTACCTTTTTCTCGTTAATAACATGTTTTACAATAGAAAATTACATTGTAGATACCCATATCGTACAAATGGTTGATAAATATTTCCCTAAATAATAGAGAAAGGGAAGTATGAATATCATCTAGTATTACACATAATATATTTACAAGTATAGTAACATTAGTTGGAAGTTATGTTACGTACATTGAATATAAAGTCATTTATAGAGGTCTTTGATAACAATAAAGTGAATGATCTTAAGAAAGTTAACCATCACAAAATCATAAACCAAAGAATTGTAAATAACCATCAATTTATCCAAATGGATGGTTATTGGACAAAGTTTTGTATTAGGATCATTTTCCATTATTTCAAGAATTCATTTTCCATAGATCCCAGTAACATAAGGAAATAAACTTATTTGAAAATTAGATTTTAATCTATTAATAAATTTACAAAATAATCTCATCTTTTTCTCCAAATGATAAATAAGAGGAATATTTCAAGCCTCAAGAACTAAGACAAAATTATGTCAAATCTTTTAATCCACACAAGGAAAAAAATATACTATAACAATGTTTAGATATTATTAAAAAACAAAATGGTTAACATATGTTAACCAATATAGATAAATAAATAAATTTTTAAAATATAAATATTACCCAAGGTTTTTCTTAATCCAATCCATAAGGAGTTATTTCTAAAACTCATCCAATATATTCCTGACCAAATTCATGTACTAAAAATTTATAAATAAATTCACTATGATTCCAAAAATAATTTAACATTAATCCCCAATATAATATCTTATGTTGGATAACGAATATTAGAAAACCATTGTTATATATTCTATATAATTTTGGTAAATACATATAATACCATAAATTATTAGTGAAAACATGCATGATTATAGGGATTTAAATTAAGGTGTTTCCTCAAATAAACCCACATAATATTGAATATATTAATAAAATCAAAAAATTAAAATAAGGTAAGAAATTTCATTATTAACAATACAATCCCATCACTGTCAATTGTCTTTGAATACATTGTAATCATTAATATCTCTATATTGTATACATATTATGGTTTATATTTCCCCTAGTCATTTGTTTTCAAAAAATTTTATTTTAAAACTAAATCATTTGTCATGGTAATTGGTACCATTGAATATATAATTTTATTTATTTAATGAAAAACAAATGAGGAAAAATCCATAAATGTTTCATGATTCTTATAATCAAGAATATTATTTATAGGATAATTTAAACATAATTCTCAAATAATAATTCATAATATTTTCAATAATTCCACTTCCTTATTAATCCATTACCCATGTTTTTTCATATTATTTTTTATAACTAATTTTCATTGAAATATGATTGATATTATCCTCGTAATCAATGAAAAACTCGTTACATAAACAACCCTGATGAAATTTTTTTAGATATTTCCATTTATGAAATTGATTTTCATAATGAACATTTTTTCCACATCTAAATCATTCAACTATATATTATACCATTTTAAAAACAATTATTGTCATACATTATTTTAATCGAACCATTCAATTTTCCTCATCAATTAATTTCTCAGTTGTCTTATTATCCATACACAATGAATATTCCTATTACTTTCAGTCATTCTCCTCTATTCCTCTTCCCTCCTTCTTAACATGATGAAAATAGAAATTTCCTTCCACTATTATTATCATGAAACTCCTTTATACTCTAATTAGGTGAGTCAAGAAACTCACCTATGTTGATATTTTTTATCAAATTATGAGATTGATGATTAGGAATAGTAAACAGGTTTTTCATTCTATTTATCATTTAATTTTTTTATCAAGAGTAAAATTATTCCATTTTCCATCACATTATCCCTTAATTTGAATCCTCATAGTTCCATAAATTTTCTAAAACCTAACAATAATGTGAGAAAATATATTCATAGTTGGAAATCGAATAATGTTTTATAGGAGGTTTATATCATGACACCTTCTTCTCAATCTATGACACCATTAGTTTAACCTAGGTCATCCATGATTATTATCTATTAAAATCCTTCACAATGCTTTATAATGAAAAAATGGATTAACCCAAATTATATCCCATGGGAGTGTCATACTAGGTATAAATCAGGGCCAATTATTGTGTACCGAGTTATTAATGTGTCTAAATTTATAACACATTTTCAGGTTTATTAGACATAGGTATAATTTTTCATGATCCACATATAAATTAATCTATTCCTTATCAAAAGAACATGTTTGAATCCCATAATTAGACATATCCATACAGTTTTTACCAACCTTTTCTATACCAAGTCTCTAAAATTTTACTAAAACTTACTTTGATACCGACTATAATGATCCAGACATTTCATACGTAAATGTTTTATCTTAATAGTTGAATATTCAATTAATTGTATAAAAAATATGCCTTAGGAAAATATACTTTTTTGTTTTTTAGAGATTAGATATAAATATTTATATTTCATAAAAACACATTGACACAAAAATAAAAATATTCCCTTATGGTACCATACAATGTAATATCCTACCAAAATCTATCTTGATATACATGGTAAAGGAAACATAAGAAATTATTATATTTGATGCTCACTAAGAGTGAGAAATAGAAATAACAATTTATAATTATATGAAATCATAAGATATTTATAATGGTATAAGATGAAAACCGTCACATAAATATTTTATAAAAAATATATAGAAAAAATAAGAAAAAATGAGTTCAGGATACAAAATTTATCACTTCAAAATACATGAATGATAATAATGTAAAATCATCATCACTCAATCATTAACCACTTGTTCTGGTCATAAATGTGTTTTTCATCATCATTAGTGAAGAAAAGTGATTTCATTAGTAGTCTAGGATAATTTAAAAGGATGTTATTTTTTAATTTATTCACTCCCCAAACCATCGAAGTAGTCTAGGTTCACACCCAAGTCAATCATAATGGAATGATTCCCTTAATATACTAGGTTCACTCCCCATTAAAATCAGGTTTATCACATGAGATATCCATCAATAAAATATTCATTGGAGAGATATATAGGTGTCATCCTTCACATAATGAAAATAATATATATGTATTCTACAAGATCATAAAAAATTCCTCATATCAGAACCCATATGGGAAATGGGTTTAACTATCATTTCATCATAACAATACTCATTGTGAAAAAAAAATGGATTCATAAAAATCATTACATCATCAATATAAACCATCCAGGGAAAGAATAATGATAGTATACATGTATTATATCACTAGTAAAGAATAATTATAATCCAAAAATGTAAACTTATATTCCAAATTAATTTGAGAGATCACATGGGATATTTATTGACTAAAATAACCAATCCAATTTGAAATCATTTTTTTAAAATCCATTCAATTATAAAGGAAAAATATTCATTCAATATAAAATTATTATATTTTAAATATGCCACTAATATTTTAGGTTTCATAATAATGGTAAAATATTCTCATTCTACACAAATTTAAGAAACATTAATTCTATATTTTTTTGGAAAAGTCACAATATAGCTCATTTTTTAAATGAATCATATATTCCATTCAAGCCATTTGGTAATAATTCAAAAAATTGTTAAATTTCTTTAATAAAATAGTATGAGAGTAGTAAAAAAATTAAAATTTTGTTTTTTGAAACAAATAAATGTATTAGAAAAATTATCTTATGGAGTCGTAAACATAAAAAATCATAAATATTGATGACATTTTAAAATAAACCCTTACTACTTTTTTATCATTTAAATTGTAATCCAATGAAATCATTTATCATAAATGGATATTTAAATCCACATAATTTTTATAAGAGATATAATAAAAAGAATTAATGGTATGTATATGAACTACTCAAAGGAAACAATTGATGAATATTCAATTTTTCCCATATAAATAAAATTGATTCGAACCTCTCTTACCTTATTGATGACTTCTATTAAAAGTTATTTAACCTTCTATACATTAAATAAAAATTTGATATAAATTTATAGTAGATTCATTTAAACATTATAATATCATATATATTAATTATATGTAAATAACATCATCTATATTGGTATATAAAGAAGATAAATTCTACTATTTAGGTAGATGGTAGGCTATACATACACATGAACAATGTATTCACTTTTTGAAGGATTGAAATAAAGAATGATAAATAGTAATTAACCATTATGGACTCATTATATTACTAAATATATGATATATAATCCTTTTATCCAACATTGTTAACATATAATAAAAAATATAAATGAATTATGAATCACATAGCTTCGTGAATGTGGTATTCCACACATACACATGATCATCATTGTCGTTTTCCAATGGTTTGGAAAGTAATATTATACATATGATATTATAATTTAATAATTATATTACATTTATAAATATAATATTTAAAAATTAAAAACACCATAATACACAACCACTAATGTCGGTGACGAAAAATGAATCGTATCGCTAGATGGTGATTGTAAGACGTATGTATGCATGACTGAAACATTAACTTCTTGTTTGATAAAAATGAAGATGTATAATGATGTTTTCATAACAATAGGGACATTTTTTGTATATTAAGGATAAAAAATGTATTATTTTTTATAAATAACTTTTATTTATATGGGGTAATTATGTATATTAAAATAAATTGATCAATTTGAGAGATTACATATTCTTTGAGGAAATTCCCTTAGATCTCATATTATGGGCTATTGGGACAGTCTTTTTTGAATACAAAAACATCTAGAATTTGAATAAGGAATTTCATATGGTGAATTTTCATGGTATGTTCAAGATAGAATGAGAGATATGGTTTAAATAACTAAGGATAGATATGACCTTTTATAATTGAGGTTAGGGTCACTTCTGGAATTTCACAAAATACTAAATTATAATAAGACTATTTTTGAGAAAAACTCTTAAAAATAAACACTAAATTCATAGGTTATTAAATGGGTTACCATATATAATCCCCTATGTCCTTATTTCATATTTTTAAACTTTATATAAAATTTAATAAAATATTATTTTCATAAAATATCATTATTGTAAATATTTATAGTGTAAAGTGCTATGAATTTAATAACATCATGAAAACAATATAATTTTAATCCAAATTTTTTAATACATACCAACAATTTAATTTTAATCTATAAAAACATTGGATCACGTAACTCATCTCAATTCAAATACTATAATAATTTTAATATAATTTATTTGATTTTTCGATTAACTGAATAATTATATCGTCTATATTGTGTTGTCATTTTGAATAAATACTTAATCTGTAAAAATTTATAAAAAAAATACCATGATAAAATTAAATAAACTACATTGAAAAAAATATTTATAATCGAACATATATTCTGGTTAATTCTATATTAAAATATTATAGTTATTACAAGAAATAATGTTAAATGTTTGACTTTTTTTTGAAATAAAATACTATAATGGTCATAATATTATACAAGTTTCAAAAAGAGATCATCAAACAAAATAGTGGATCAATATAGCTGAAATTAACTCTTCTAATAAAATTTATAAATGTTTTAGGGTTATTTAATTGTCCTTATCCTTTAATTTATAACCTAAATTTACTAATTTACACGTATGGTGGTAATAAAATTATTATAGCTACTCTTCATAATAACCAAAAATATATAGAATTATTTTAAAATTTTAAACCCACAAATTAATAATATGGAATTTATTTTTAAATATTTAACTCATAGTAGTTTCTGTATTTTATTTAATTATAATCTCAGGAAATGAAATTACAAATAGTTTTCTTAACAAATGGGTTTGAATCCAAAATATACACTAAAATCAAAAGAATTAATATTGATAATTAAAAGATAATTATGAAGAATATATATCACTAAAAAGATATTTATTTCATGTTTATATAAAAGACATAACATAAATTTTATTTTTAATAAAAATAATATGATAGATTTATAAAAAATATATTTTTTACTATTTACTGAAAAATTAATCTTTTATGAAAATTCTCATATAAAAAATCCCAAGATAATTTAGGAATTAAGAATTCAAAAATAAAATTATTTTTTAAAAAATTATTCTATATTTTTTATAAATTAATTATAATATTTAATCACATGAAAAATCATTTTTGGAGAAAAAGTATTTTAGAATAATAAATTTTCATTATTAAAAAATTATTGATTATTTACTAAGAGGTAATAACTATATTTTTCTAGAAATTTATATATATTTCATAAAGTATTTAATCATATTCATTTGTTATAAATTAATTGTTAGGTTCTAACTTTCACATTAAATCAAAATATTCTAAGAGTGTATTGTAGTTTATTTAAACTGATTGTCTCATTAGATCATGCCATCAAATATTTAAAATTATATAAAGAAAAATATTTTCCCAAATATTGGGTGTTATAAGTGTATGACCCCCTACATTGTGGGTTATTCCAATTATCTTCCAATAGACCCAATATTTCATTATTGTGATATCAATCTATGTATGAATACATATTGACATCCATTGATGTGAACTCTAATCGAGTGTGTACCTCAAATGTGTAAGTTATGGGCATAGTGGAAGCATGTTGGTGGGTGTACCCAACTTTAATTTTTTCCATTAACGACATTTAATCCCAGATATGTCGTGATAATAATTCTCCAGATATTAAGAATAGAATGAATAACGAAATAAAATAGAGGATTCCTGGAACCATAGAAGGGATCCTAATATGTTGGTTATAATTAATTTAATAAAATTGTAAGAATTACATTGATCGAATTTTCTATCTGTTGATGTTTTTGGTTACGATTTGATGTGATCCCTCATTGTGTCAGAGAATCCAAATGCATGATTCCTCTAATGGTGATCCTAATGTGCTCTACGTATCTCTGGATGTCATCGAAGATATCTTCAGGCGCTGGCGTGGAAGATCCTTCACATGCGATCTCCACCTTTGATCGCCTTGATCTAGTGGATAAAGATCTCTCTCTCGTATATTGAGTGGGTTCTTAGAAGAAAAGAATTCTATCATGTCTGGAGATCTTTCTCTAGATCCATTGTTCAAAAACACAAAAATCCCTAGGAAAATGAGAATTATATAATTTGGATTTTTAATTAAATAGTATAATGAAATGAATTAATTACCTAAAATCATTTATCCATTTCATTTAATTCTTAGTAAGACCCCATTTTTAATAAAAATAGTTAGCTATTATTATTACTTGACATGCTCCCAATGATTGTAAAATAATTTTATTTAATTAAATAAATAATATTATTTCTCATATATTCCCAGAAAAGAATACACAGCATGTATATTAATATACACTACATATACTTTTTACATTTTATTTATTTACTCTAGAACATTTATTAGACCTTTAATAATGAATATTTATTTCTTAAATAAATATGATTGCATTACTCACTAATATATATATTATTTGGCCAAAAATATATTTTCTAGAAAATATAGTGTCGAAATAAATGTGATCAGGTATCCTTGAATAATTATTAAACAGGAATAGGTAATAATCTTTATTCAACTTGTTAAATTGGTATTTAACTGAGATACATGGATAGACTTACTGTGTGGCCGTCTAGGCCACCTTCCCAGTGGAATTAGGCGGAGCATGCCTAAATTCCAAGGATAATGTCTGGCAACATGCCAAGGAACCCATAGGGAAATAAGTTAACGCTGTAATGATGTGTCACCTCTTATGAACAGTTACAGTGTAATGTAATCCCTTTCTATCAATATCTCTAATCATGTGGGTTGCAGGTTGGTTCAATAAATCCATGTGTTAGATTATTCTTTTTTTTGACTTCCTGGAATTAAACTTGACCATTCCTCACTATGTCCATGGATTTATTGAGGATATATCAATTCCTTCAAAGGGCATGAGATATATATTTCCTTTATAGAATAGAAGGGTCAAATCATTTCTCGCATTATCTATTAATGCAGAATTAATCACGACACACTCATCATATCCTACCTCACTATGAAGTGTGTGCCATCACTATTTTCGTCAATACATGTAAGTGTGAAAGTTGTAATACCCATAAAAATAATCTTAAACTCTAAGGACAAATAGACACATTCATAAATAAGAACATACAATGACACTATGAAACGTGAATTTCCTACTGGCAGGTCTTGTTCTCATAATATTCTCCTAGATACTACCAAGGGTACACACCATGATAAGGTGACTCAATGTTTTAAGAGTCCTCACACCTAATGAAATGTATTATTTTTGTCCCTAAAATAACATCATCTGGTTATATAACATATATTGATGAACATTGTCATGGCACATCCGGGTTGTCATAATTGTAGGGATACACATCAACCCATTGGTGAAATGTTTATCCTTAGGACATTCTAAATTCATTTTCACGTATTAGAACAATCATGATGTTATTAGGTATATATTAACGAATAAAGTACAAAGTAGTTGGTTTTAGGCCACCAAATCCTACAAGATGACCCCTCATATTTTCCTAAGTGATTCTTCATAAAAATAAAAAAATTTCATGTTCACTTAGATAACTTCCATATGTAAAATATAACATGATGATTGTGACCTCTCATATGAGTTCCATTAGTGATTGACATACTTGTACAATGAGTTTTAACAGATGAGTGTTACATGAGATCCTCTAGTAGAATCCTAGGTTTGATGTGTGGTTGGGACCTTAGCATGAGTTATCATGTGTATCATTAGTATATGTGGTTTTTATAATCATCATATATCATATTATGATTGAAAATATTTTGGGATTGTGTTCCAACTCTCTTAATTCCGTACATTAGGTAATTTCAAGGTGTCCTACTAGGTATTTTCATACTCACCCATTCATGGGATTTACCCACACAGGTCTTATCTTATATAAGTGATTTAACTTTTGGTAGAATACTATTACAATGAGGAGTATGCAGAGAAAATTTGATATATAAATGTTTTTTTATCATGTGTTACATTTGATATTATTCTCATACTGCCACTAATGATGGACTATTTTTATTGCTTTGGTGATCTTTCATTTGTCCCTTTATGCATTCCAGTGCATGTGTCATACATTAATGTGGAATGTATACATATTCATGCATTATTTTATTAGTTGTATTTTACCTTTAATAATTATATGGTTATTTGGAGATGTGTGTGTATGTATAGGTATATTAGGCTATTACCTCTCATATGTGTTATATGACTACTCGGTGCTAGTATCAAACCCCTGCGCTTTTATAGGTGGGCTTGTGTATTCATTACTGATTTGAATTCATTTAGGATGGACCCAATGGGTTGAATCATGACACTATGGAATAACATTTGGTAATTCCAAGAAGCCTCTCTAATGATCATGACACGGTACAAATCCGGTTTCTGAGGAAGTACATTCTAGACGCAAATCATGTTCTCACCTTTGAGGAAATATAATTAGAACCCGGTTTATCCTACCTTGAAGAGCTTATCTATATCCTTAACACATGAGATAATTTGTTTCATTAACATAAATCTTATTCAGTGAAAATTCTTTAAATAATTAACAAATTGTAAGAGGCACATTGATTTCCTAAATAAATTATGAGGAATGATTTCCAAAATTTGTTTAAAAACCAAATATAATCCCAGATACCAACTTATTATGACTAAAAAATACATTCGTAGACTATAATCTAATACATATCATATTATTTTATCAATATAACAGAATATTTTATTATTTAATCTAAGAATAAAATTTATGAATTTATGAATTTTATTTTAAGTAAATGTGAATTTTTTTAGTTCATAAGGTAAAATATAGCTTAGGTTGGGTTTTGAATAATAAAAATTTTAATTTAATTTATTTAATGAAACTAATATTTTTTTTGGAAATTATGAATAATATCATTGGTGATAATGTTTTCATCATAGTGAAGGGGTAAAATAGTTTAATTATTTCTAAAAAATTAAAAACAAATCTGAAATATCATCCTCATTCATACAAAATAATGATATTTATACCTTTATCACATTATCATTTAGATTTAATTATTTAAATTCCATATCCTTCAGTGACAAACTGATAATAATTAAAAGTTAATAATAATTATAAGTGTCCCACTCACCTCACTTTTGAAAGGGATCCTTCTTCCTAAATTCGTAACACTAATTCATTATTTTAACTTTATCACGGTCTTAGTAAATACCTTCTCTTAATCACTACTATGTTTTATATGTCATATTTTCTCGAAAAATATTCTTTTTTAAGGTGTAATGTATATGAATCAGGTGTCTCTAAAAGAAGATTTATATGTTATTTCTGATATTATTCAAGTTCATTACTTTCTAGACATCACAAAAATATTAAAGAAAAATCATAACATAATAAAATCAATATATAAAATATATTGAGGTGTTTTTATTAAATTTTCAACCATTTTTTATCTTTGTCCAATACTATAGGAAATAAAAACATCGCTCATGAACATGTACATTATAACACCTCCATGTAGAGATGTTATTATTTTTAAATAGCCATATTATTTGAATCGTTAGAATGATAGAACTAAGGAATATATATGATATTTATTATATAATTAACATTAGTCAAATATAATATATCATTTATCTTCTTTACCATCAAAAAATCTGTGAATGATAATTTCTTTCGTGTGTACTTTTGGACTTCCACCTCCATAAACTGATTTGATTTGTTTTCTTATTACCACAATTGATGAATGATTCTAAAATTTTATATATAGGGAAAAAATAATTTGAAAATTGTTAGAATTGTATAGATATTGGAGTCATTTCATATCGATTTAATTTGTGTTATATATACACAAGTAATTTTAGAGAAATTGAATCAACAACCTGAACTCTTATACATAAATAATAATTATTCCATGAATAGAGGTCAGATGATTATCAGTGGACCTAAAAAATAAAATATAGATGAATGTTTTCATATGAGAGCTTTTATTACAATTAATTGGATTATTTAGGATGATATAATGTGTCAGACTAAGCGGAATCTTGAGTTAATAGTTCATTATAACATCTCATTTCTTTTTGATATTGTTTATGATTAAATTTCCATCTAATAAAATTATAAGTTATTTTTCATTAATACTCCATCTAATTTATTTTCCTCTCGTTTAATGTAGAGTTTACATGTTCTTAATTTATTTTCCTCTCTTCAGTACTTAATATGATTTTGAAAGTATTTTCTTAAATACAACAATATTTCTTATATTGTTGATATGATTTTCTGTTCAAGTCCATGATTCATAAAAAATTCAATAATATTATTTTATTTTATAAAATTAATTTTTAAAAGAATTTAAAACAATATTTGTATTCTTTAATAAATAATGAAATGAATATTCTTAACATCTTTTAATGAATGTAATTTAATCTTTATAACCAATGTGTGAATAGAATTTATATTTTAACATTACTAAATGAAAACATTTTCATGTCATCATAATTATGATTTTCATTTAAGAAATACTTACATGTTTTCATGGTTGTTTTAAATGAAAATTATTTTTAAATACATTTAAAAAATTAAATTTCATCCAAGGGAAAATATATTTTGATCTTTTTTCAAATAAAGGATTGAATTTTCTTTTAAAAACTTTATCATCTCTAACCAAATCCTTTTACTATTCTCATAACTTGTAGAGAATATATAATAATGATTCAATAATACATATTTATTTTGATGGATTATGATCATTTTTTCAATCTAATTGATTGGGAAAGATTTTAATATTTCATTTTTATTTGTTTTAATTTAAATTTTTATGTAGATTATATATTTATATGTTATTTATTTCCATCCTATGTTAAATAAATTGGATTGAGTATGTGATTATAGGGGCCTATTATTACCATTTGATACATTGGTAGGCCTCAAGATAAATTTTTTTATTAATACATCGCATGTGAATTACCTATTTATGAATTATGTCTTGGAACGAGGCCATGAGTGTATGACTATGATGCCAAAAATTACACATTCAATCATAATTAAACTATTTATCAATATTATTTTAATTTTTTATGTTTTCTTGTCATCTGTAGATATATTAAACATTAACAATATTATTTATATGGAATAGTTTATTGTTGTTTACCTCATAAATATTATTCATGACTTATTTATTTTATGATATCCCTTGTTGGATGGTTTCCATTACAAAAAATTTGATCTCACCGGTTATTATGTTTCTATTTCCCCATGATATGAATATATGATCTAAAAATGAATTCATTGATATACTAGTCAATATGATAATAAATCGACATTAATATTATGGTTTTTAGGGTTTCAAGATAATGTGATAATCTTGTATATATCTACTCTCCGAAAAATGTTATACTTCACACAATCAATGGGATCAAAATAATATAAAAAATTATATAAAAAAAAATTCTCACCCTCTCCCTATCACCCGACAAACCTGGTCTTCATATAAAATCACATTAATTGTTCATTATTTTGAATATATTAGTGATTTTATGATTATATCAATATCAAAAGAAAAAAAAATATTTAAAATTTAAAACAATTTTAAAAAATTCATGAAATATTATAATAATATATTGTCAAAACACATTCAACCTCTTATAGTATTATTAGACAAAATAATAATTCTTAAATTACTTGATTTTTACACTAATTATAAGTATGTTTTTTAAAGTATGTGGTTTAAAAAAATACCACTTAATAAAATTTATAAACACAATATAGTAATGTGTCAACCATCTCTATTTCATGAAATATATTTTCTAGATTATTATTTTAATTTCCATGGTATTTATTCTTCTTTCTTATAATTTTTTGGATCCCTAAATAGTTTATATATAATATTTAAATATTTAAAATAAATAAATATCTATGTGCTAAAAAATTCCATCTTAAATTGAAGAACATTATATCAATGGTCATAAAAAAACAAATACAGAATTTCCCCTTAATTTCTATGTAAATTACATTATTATCTTTATATAATAAGTATAAATATTTACCTATTAGATACTCATGTATAATAATACCAAAAATTAACATGATTGTAAAAGAGATGTTTTGTATCCCCTACATCGATTTAACACTTCAATAATTCATTTCATGAGAACTATGAAGAAGATATATGTTTATATGACTAAAAAAATACAAAGAGGGTCACATGAATTCAATGAAAACTGATCAAATACTTCCCAAGATGGTTTTATGAAAAATGATCAAATATTTCCCAATAAAAAACAATAATTAATTTTCTAAACCATTAATAAATCTGTATAATTCATCTCTAATCCAATATATACTATTGATATAACCCACAACATCAAACTTAGGGTGAACAACAAAATCATGTGATCTAAAAACACTGAAAGAATAAAGAATAACAAAAAAAGGCACAATCAAAGATTATCACACTTTATAATTTTATTCTAGAATAATATATTTTGGATAATAGTTTTTCTTTTTAATACCCTGAGAACCATGCACCCACCATACCATAATAAAAAGGAACTATCCATATGAAGAAGACCATCTAGAATATCTAGAAATGACCAATAATAACATCACCACACGATCAGTGTATTCAAAATAATAGTTCAATGGAGCATATATAACCAATGTAAATTAATAAGGAGAATTTTAACTTATGTTAAAAGATGTAGTGCCATATCCATGGAGATCAGGTATCAAACGATTGGATTTTGAAGAAGGAGAGAAACAAAAAATCATCAATGAGAGAACATATGGTTTTATAGGTGATGATAGATACTTATTTAAATGTTTTTTGAGATTAATTATAATAAACCACTATACCTATAGACTAAACATCATGAATCTGAGATCTATGAAATGAATATCTTGAGTGATAGATTCACTGGAAAAATCATCAACTCAAGTTAAAAATATTGATCCCGAACATTTCACTTCATAAACTACATTCACAATATTAACGTAATTCAAATCTCCATAAAAATTTATTGATTTGTTTGATTAATGGAATCACTTTTTGAAATAAAATCTGGAATGAAATAATGATATATATAGTACATATCTATATCATGATGAAAAAATAGAAATCCACCAGCTCTACCATGGACCCAATGACATCATAAAAATCTTGTAAAATATATATACCCAAAATCCATTAATTAAGAAAAATGAATCCCCATGAATTAATGAATTCTCCCTAGAAAACATTATTTATCCTTGAAAGGACCAACATTCTCTGAAATCAAAAAGGGTAAAAAGAGAGATAATAAGAACATGAAATAAGGTAACGATATGATACATTCATTAATTACCATTAAAAAATTTGTGATTTATATTCAACTTTCAAAAATACTATGATGAAACAACATTATTCATAAGAAGTCGAAACCCCTAAATCATGGTCCATTTCACAAATATATTTTGAAACACTAATGAAACTCTCAACCATTATCACCTATCAAAAGACACAAAAAGTTTCTTCATCAAACTTTTCACCCAACTCATGGTTCTCCCCACCATATAAACTAGATAAAATAGGAAATTTTGAAATATAGTACCCACTACCAATGTATTTTCCTATAGAAACAGTATCCCAACCTTCTAAAAACTACATTGATGTGGCTTCTAATACCTTCACCCAACCATAACTGAAATTACTAGTACAATACCAATCTAACTCCTTATTCCAAATCCCATGTTTAATTGACCAGTCTTTACAATCCTTGAATAGGCCACAACATGCCGATTATTCCCAAAATCTCTGACCAAACTATAAACACCAAATATTTTTCTAGAAATATTATCCCAGCATGGTTTTTATCCAATCATATCTAATTATAATTAAACCAACATGTTGGACTTCCATTTGGTTTTTCCTCTAAAGCACTCAGTTAACAACATCGATGCAGTACTACTAATTCTAATTATGATGCCTTAAATATATAAGGTATATTGTCATCATTCAAACACACAAACTAGATTATGAACCCAACTCTTAGGGACATTGTATGATTATATCCACAATAATCCAAATTCATAATAATGTTGTAACATGAGTGACAATGAATTAACGATACAAATCACTATAAAATAATCTTTGATTTATCATGATCCCAAATTATATACTCATTCATCATTAAAAATCACATCCAAGTATAAATTATTTTTTTCTTCATAGAATTAGGTAAAATTGGGGTCATATTCCAAACAACGTATTTAAGCCACATTGACCATGCACTGGTCAATGTCATGCATCTATGAACCTTATAACACAATATTAACATGCCAATGATTGATATGACACTCCATTTTATGAGAGTATAACCATCATCACTCTTCTATACCAAATACCTAATTTAAACAACCAATTATTCATTATTTACCAAAAAAATCTTAATGTAGTCATTCCACATATTCCTATGAACCAACAGAAATCATTAGTCCACTTCACATTCCAAGTTCATGAAAATGACATCCACATAATTCACTACTTTATTATTCAAAATGAGGCTCACACCCTCAAAGAGATAATGGGTTTTTCTCCATGAAAATACTCCCCTATATAAAACTTTGAGGACAAAAATAATAGCTTACCACTTTCAAAATATATGATTCACTCATCTGAATCCATGAACATAAAATTAGTAGGCTATAAGGAACATAACCCACTCAAAAACCCCATTAATCCTTATCCCATCCATGAATATCACCGATTAAAAATTAAATCTCACCTAGAATATCAAGAATGTGATGCATGATTATATTTAGAATAATGGGCGTATTCTCTATTACAACAAAATATATCCATTCGAATCATGGTCCCATGAGCAATACATTATTAGAACTAGAACGAAGCGACTAATAAATGACCATTATCATCAGGCACGATGGTCTCATCAAGAAAGGATATCTCTTCGAAAACCTCTTTAAAATCAACCACATCACTTGTACCAAGATTCACTTCATGAAGTCCCACTAACATACATTGCTCCTAAATTGAGAAGGTCTTCACCTGGATCTCGAGCTTTTGGGGTACATTGCTCCTAAATTTAATATTATCTACTTGAACCCTCACTATTATGAGAATAACATTCCATATTTAACCTTAATTGGAATTTGAATAATCATCCCCTTCAAAACCAAAAAAAACATTTAATTGGATCCCAATGTTCTATACCTAATATTTTATAGGAATCATCATACTTATAGCATGTTTCAAAGAAACAATTCCACGTAACGACCACTAAATCAATAACCTACCCATGTGTTACACCTTAAACAACTCACCAACTAGGCTAACAACCCTAATAGGTTACACTAAAACCGAACTAGTTTTTAACTCACATAGAATCCTATGATTCATATTATGGGTTACTAGGTTTACCACCTATCCCTATACATCGAGTGTTAAGGAATATAAAACATAATAGGAATAATTTTATCTCATATAAATGAAACATATGGCATCATATATGCTAAAATCATAACCCACTACAAGGGAGCCCATCGACTCTATGAATATTTACTGTAGTATTTCTTGATAGAGAATATGTTCCTATACATATCTATAAATATACCTCCAGCATCTCCATATATAAATTTTTATCAAATAAATCATACTCATACCATTGTTCGTTATATAATTGCATTCTAATCAATATGGTAATATGCCATTTATGTTGTTACTAACACTTTAATTGAAAGATGATGAGTCACTCCCATAGGAAAAAAATAGGGATATAAATACATATAACAAACTAATTGTGTCACTCTAGATCACATGACCATGGGACTTCATTATTGTCATCAATAAGAATATCATAATTTATCCACATGACCATCCATTATAGAGTAGAAATATAATCACAAGGTGGTCCAATTGAGTAGAATGGAACAATGCATACAAAATGGGAAATTACATATGAGTTATTTTTAATACATTAAATAGTTTTATTTTTTCATTATTGAAAATAGTCACACATGTAGTCTTACATTTCATATGAATCCTATCTGACTAATCATGATGATTATTTGAAATAATTCATTGATGGAACAAGAGTAAAAATCTATGTCAGATCACATTTTTTACTCCATGTTCATAAAAAAGTCATTAATATATAACTATAACTATGAAAACCATGAACATCAATCTGCAACCCCTAGTTGTCAATACATACTAACAGAATGAGAGTTCATCACTCAATATCACTATAACTATCACATGCTCTAACACATTCATATATATCATATATACGATGTTATTATTGGTATTCAAGATTAAGACACCTCTAATACCACTCAATAACATTCTGACATATATTGTTATAAATATTGAATAGAATGATGAATCTACATGACCTCAGTTGTGCCTCCCCAAATGCCAGAGGTTTCTGACTAGTTGTGGGGGTTTATGGAGGTTCCATGGGGAGACAATTCCCCCTATATAGTGAAAAGTAATAATCGCAAATAATCATGTATCATACACCATCCATAACTGTCAGAGTGTGAAGATAAAAAATAAATCCCAGGAATAATAATATAAAATGAAATATATGAAGTTGAATAATAATTCTAGGGTATAAGATAGATCACCAACTTCAATAATCACATATATAAAAAAATAAAGAAATATTAAATAACTAAAATAAATATACATAAGGATCCACCAAAATCCTCAAGAATATCCACATTATGATATCTAAATTCCATTTTATTCTACAAAAAACATGGGTAAACTAGGGAATCTACCAAAAAATATTATTATAACCAAGTGAATGTATTTTTTAGTACCCAAGTGAAATGGTGGGACGAGTTGGGTATGAGTACATAATAATGCGTGAAACAAAAAATTCAGTCCATTATATACTAGTAATGAAGTTATATGTGCATGATACATGATTTGAAAAAATAAATGACCACTACAATTAAATAATTAAACAATAACCACTATTTATTCTTATTTCTGTAACCTCGATCAATCATACTATTTCTTCAAATTCTGTTGTGTCTCTATAAAAATCATGATGATCATGCTGAACATAATAATTAATTGGATAGTCATTCACCCCGGTAAGATATTATTATAACCTTGGCTATACATTCACTCTAAAATATAGTATAATGACCTAGAGAATTCTCTATCATGGGATCATGAACCATGTAATGATCCATCCTAGTTTATAATAGTTCTTGGTAGGAAAGCCGAAATGGTGCATGAGTCATGGCCAAGCCCACTAAATACAACATAACCCCAACAACTCACACATGTAGTATATATCCTCTCTATAGAGAAAATATAACCCTATATAGATGTTCATGAAATCCTCACCAGTGGTATCACATACCTCCTAACTATGAGAGTTTTATTTTGTATCATAGAACTCCCATTATTAGTGTTTTTATTATAATTAATCACATACTTCCTTGTAATGTGTTTTCATCATTCATCACTAGACACCCCTTAATGGTGTTTAATATTTTTAGGAAAACCTCAAGATAATTTTCTACATTTAAATTAATATATATATATACCACCAATGTGGATGAAAATCGTCCTAACCTGTGATAAAACACATAGTAAAACTCTCCAAAGAATGTCCCAACTCTCCAAAATTGATCATTCCTAAAACAATAACCCCAAATATATGGTGAAAAATATGATCATCACTACCACTTTATTAGGAAATCATATAGTTTGGATACATAGTAGGTTTATAGATTCATGATCTAGAAAAGTAACCTCACACAGGGTTCTCCATGTCACCGTATAACGTAGTTACCCAATTTGGGTCCCTCTAGTCATGTCATATAAATGGTACACCACATGGGTATTTTCTCAATTGAAATGATTCCTATGGTCAAATCCTATAACATAAGTAAATACATTCCCCAAACTAATATCAGTTTACCAATGCCTATAAGGTGTCTCAAGGGTCCTAACATAGCCTACCCAGGACACTCATCTCGTGTGATGCCACACCACTATATGGTGGTGGATAATGGATCCCAAATAATGATTACTAATTCAAACATCATCTAGTTACGACCTCAATCATGATTAAGGATCCTAGAATATATCATTTATAATTTTTCTAGGCCATTGATGTATTTTGGAATACAATACAACTCCATTAGTGAAAAGGGATACATGGAAAATTATGTATTTGAAGTTATAGAAGAGTGCATCTAGTGGATGATGAAGTTATGGAAATATTCTGAAAAAAGGATGTAAAAATACATTGGAAGAATTGAATTTTTCATGAGATTAATGGTGTCAGATATATTTCAGGTCTTCCTAATAATTTTTCTTGTATGATAGTTTAATGATGAATGTTAGGGGAAAAGCGTTCTAAGAGGATCACAAAAAATAATTTGGGTTTCCCTTTCAATATTTAGAGTTTTAAATAATGATATAATTTTTCTAAATTGATGGATATTGGTTTTCTCAATTTTCAATTTTTTACCACTATATGTTCTATTTTTTTTACTAATGAATTTGGGAAATCTTTAGGAAAAGTATGAAACTCATAGTTGAAAAAGAATATTTAATCTATAACATTCAGACATTGTATTTTTTTCTTAATGTTATCAACTTAAGAAGAAATGTAATTTTTCATTCATTATTTCATAATGAAAAATAAAATTCTATATATTATAGATTGTTCATATGGGTGTCTATAGACCTACCCCAGTAATATATAATTTAGGATTACAATACATTGTGAAATTAATTGATGAGTCTATTAGGATAGTATGGGAGTACTTCTTAAAAAATAAATCAAATTTGTTTGGATTATTTGTGAAATTGAAAGATATCATTGAAAAATAATCCAAATTTAAGCTTAATATATTGTGGTTATTTAATGATGTTGGGTTTATAGAATGTATTATTGGAAAATTATATAAATTACTCGGGTATCGAGAATCAAAAAAAATTCTTAGGATTCTATAACAGAATTTCACAATAGAATGATTGAAATATATATTTATGGAATAATAAAATATTATTTGGCATATTTTAACAATTCCAGAGGAATTTTTTGGAAAATTTGGTGAATATAGTTTTGTACATAATCAACCAAATATTATGAACTCCCAAAAAAATTAGCTATCAGAAAAACTATGGTCCGATAAATCACTATAATTATATAATTTTTATGTCTTTGAATGTGTATCTTATGTACATGTTGATGAAATTTTTTACAAAGATCTACATGTGAAATATCGTACATCTTTCATCATGGGCTATAGGGATGAAAATATTACATCATGATTTTGGGATGATTTGAAAATAAAAGAAATCTGGAATATAAATGTTTTCATTGAGGAGAGTGTAATTTAAATATAAATCTAATTTACAGAGAGGGAAGATGGATGTAATGAATAATCTTCCATCCAAGTTGGTATGAATGGGGGGTCTAGAGGAGTTTAAATTATATACAATTCATAGGGCTACAAATCTACTCGTTGACAAATTTTGGAAGAAAGCTCGTTGGGTAGAATAAAAACTAAACGAATGAAACTAGTTAAAGATATAACTTGAATTTTATGGTTTGGAAAATCATGGTTAAAAGTTTCAAAAAAATGAAATTATGGACTTTTTTATTTGAAGAGAGAGTGGATCTAGAATAAAATAATTTTGGATGACATGTGTCAGATGGAAGTTACAAAGTTGTGTAGATGAACTGAATATATTTCTATTAATTGATATAGAAAACTAGAAAAAATTATATAAACGTAAATACATATATATTCCAACATGTGGTATTTGTGTGTGAAGGATGATTTGGATTCAATTTTTTTGAACATTACATTGGATATAGCAGAACTACCACCTGAAGAAAGGAAACTTGAATATTAGTTGATTTTCTATTTAAAAGACAAATGTTAATGAAGAAGAATGGAAGTGAATTGAATTTAGAAAAAAGAGGCATTTAAATATCTATGTTACTTTCCCTTTAATTTAGGTATATCAATACTTGAGTAATACTAATAATTGTTTCATTTTGAGGCTTCCATATCAAATAGATTGGTGTGAAATTTTATTCTCATTATAAGGATATAGGGGAAGAGATAAATACAAATACACCTACATGTTTTATGAATCATTATAATTAGAACATTTTTGGAAAATTTAATATAATTATTTGTTGTCATAGACAAATAAAAAGTTAATGGAACCAAAAATTCACTCATTCATGGAAATGATAGGATATAATTGAAGTATAAAAAACTATTGGTGTTACTATAAGGATTAGTATAATGGGGAATTCAACATTTTTATAATGTATTTCTATGAAATAATTATTTTAGATTCATCGATTAAGTGAATTTTTTGGGATGTTGGAATTTTCTAAAAAATAAAATAGGCATATCATTGTAAGGAAAAAATATCTGAGGCATGAGGATTGATTTAAATAAAAAGGCTATGTTTATGGTTCTATAAAATAAAGTCTATATTCATATGAATAATGAATTGTTTTCAATAAGAAGAAAAAAGTAAATATGAACCCCTCTTCTTATTATTAAATTTTAAATTTCAAATGAATAAGAACCATAATCCATGTTAGGTGATATGAACATGGTTGGAGTATCATATAAATGAGATATAGAGAGCCTTGAGTATAAAATGGTGATCATTTTAGAATATATAGTTCATGCAGTGGGAGTGGTTCGTTATTTATTATCAAATCCAGAGAATGAACATTATAAATCCATAAAGTATATTATCATGTTCCATAAAAGAATGGAATTTTTTTTCTTTTTCTTCACTTAAGTTGATCCATTTTTTGGATAATGTTAATGAAATCATTGGTTTGACTCAGACCCATAAGAGATCACAACTTGATATGTTTTTAGTTTTGGTGGAACCAATATAAGTTGGATGTCAAGGTTTAAAATGATGATTTCACTATATAAAACAGAATCATAGTATGTTGTACTAATATAAGTAATAAAAGAAATGATATTATCAAGGTTTTATATTTATGAGCTTAATATTGATAATGAATTTGGAATTATTTATTCCAATAGTCAATGTGAAATACAATTAACTAAAAATCTAGTCTTCTTTGAGAGGAAAACAGATTGACCTAAAGTACCACATTGTTCAAATAAATAATGAATATAGAGAGTTAATGATGAAGAAGATTATTATATCAAAAAATCAACCTGATAAATTAATAAATGTTTTAGTCTATGAGAGTATAAGGAAATATTATTCCTCAATCAGACATTGGAGAGTAGAAGAGGATGTAGTATCAGATAACAAAATAAAAATGGAAGGGTATTTTCATATTCTAATGTATTGGATGATGTCTTGTGTGTTTGTGAAGAAATATTAAAGTGGGATATTTTTAGGAATTGTAAATCAACTTTAATTTTGGAGTCAATTTATGAAAAAATTATAATCTTGTATAACCATCAATCCTACAGAAGTAGAAATATTAAATATTCTAGGAGTTTGTTATTATACAATTATAATATTAAAATTTTAAATGGATTCTTGTGTGTGGTAGTGGATTTATATAAATGATTGTTGATATGTTTTTTAGTTTAATTTGATAATAAAAGGATGGATACATCTTCATATCAATTTCTTCTAGTTGATTTTATATATAATATTGAGGAAAATGGTGTGTTATTTATCTACCGATGATTGAAAATCATACCATTTATTTCTAAAAGGAATAGGTATTCATCCCATTCAATGGACCAATCCCCACCAATGTTGGAAGTCAGTGAGAACTATTGAATCTATATGAATACCTATAATAGTTGGGTGTGACAACATGTTAATGCCTCACTGCGACTTACTCGATTCTGTGATCTACATGGATTTAATGTACAAATAATAATAATTTTATTGTGAATCCATTGATATTAATGATTATTATGTTTCACCCCATGAATATAGGGATAAATTATAAGGTAGGTGAAACCTCTAGTGACTGTTACTTTCTCCGATTACTAATATTAAATTGAATGTATGTGTGAGTTTTGAGTAAGATAATGTGACACCTTCTTGGTTATTGGTATATTTTGTTTTTTTTTCTATTTTATTTATCTATGATATATTTTAGAGTGAAGGAAAAATATTGTGTTTTTTAATGAAAATTAATAGTTCTCACAAATATCTAACAATTTGCAGTACTTGTGAGTATAACCATGCGAGATAGGTATTTGGGAGAGATAAATATTTTTAAGGTCTCTAAAAAGGTTGTTAAATCATGTGGGATCCCTATAAAAACAATTTATCTCCTTATCTAAATGGTAGGAAACTGACATCGTTGGTGAAAACTTTTGAAATTTTGGTGGACAAATTATGTAGTCAACAAAGCAAAATTAAAATTGTGAAATTTCATATTTTACCTTATATATTTTGATCATTTTCTAGATCATTTCACGTCCTTTATGTTTCCATCCATTCCCTAGCCATGTATCACCTCATACCCATAAACATTGGTAGAAACCCTTGAATTTTTACTTGATTTCAATGAGTAATCTCTTGTTTCTCCCTCATCCTATAATATCATATTCTAACAATATCATTTTATTCTTCTAAACCAAGAAACCATGTATAACCAAACCTTTTGTTTATGGTTGAATATTGATGTTGTTTATTTTGGTTTAGGATGTGAGGATCCCTCTTATACCATTCTTCTGATATTTTCTGAAGGTGATGACATCTTATCGGTATTGGGGTAAGTTACTCTACCTTTACCGAATTTTATTATAACATTATGCATAAATTTTTCAATTTATTTTTAATATTAAAACAAATTTGAATTTCTATATTGAGCATTATTATATATTTAATAACCATATTTCCTGTTTTGAGTTGGAAAAATATTATTTTCCAAATGATTTCCTTATAATTGGGGATATTTTTCAGACAAGTTGTTTGTAAATTTTATTAAAAAGTTAGTTTTTGATTTAAAATGTGTTTTCAAATATTTTTTGATTGATTGTTGTGATTCCATGGTCAAATATTAGTTTTCGAATATTTTCGGTTGAATTCAGAATTGATTTATTTTAAATATTGATTATTTTGGCACATGGATGACCTTTAATAAGAATAAGACTAGATGAGTGAGACTATTTATTTAATAATTGTGATAGATATGGTTCAATAGATGATATTAATTGAGGGTCTAGGTTTTAGTTATTTTTGATATTCGTAGTCTGGACAATGTTCCATGGGTGTGTACTAGTTACCATTTGAGGTCATAAGTTGATTATTCCCCCAAATTGCTTATATTAGGCTTGAGTTTTTTATTATTAGTTATACAAACACTTTTATTAGATTAAATACATGATTAACATTCATTGAACTCATTTATATTTGATGTTTCTTTATTATTTAGTTTGGTGTGAGTTTTTTTATAAAACCATAGGGTTTATTATTATCGTTTCAAAAGTGGAAATAGTTTTAAAACTGAAATTAATGGATTTAACTATGAAATGGTTTATATACATTTATAGTTATAATATAATATGATTTTACCTCACACCATGCATATTCCATTGATAATTTAATACTTGGTTTTTCTAGACCCTGATATTGGAATGACTACTGTTTAGTTTGAAAATACTTATTGAGGATCATCATCCTTTAGGGTTCTTATGATATAGGTGACCAAGAGTCAAGTGGAGTGTTGGAATATTTACTTCTTTTTTGGGTTCATTAATGTTTTGGTTAATATTTCATTGCTATCATTTTACCTGGTATATTTTTTATAATTTTTTTACAAATTTTGGGTGATGTTTATTTGTGATTATGGATATATGTTTGTGATTTATGGTTATTTTTTATGTTTTTTTTTTCAAATTATATATTTTTTATTATATTATTAAACTAATTATTTTTATTTTTTGTGCCACCAATATCTAGATGGGTCATTAAAGAATTATAGGTGGAATATATGTGTCATTTATTTGAATTTTTAGGGAAAAATAATCTACAATTTTCATGTTTGATACCATGGAACAAATTGTCATCCCACAATGATCAAGAATTTTCCTTAGTCTTTTTTGTGAAGCATTATTTGTGAAAACTATGGTGGAATAGAGCTGGTTCATTACAGGTGATTTGATAGAGTAAAACATAGTGATATTATTGTGGTGATGAATTTCTTATAAGTTATTGTGCATGGAATTTAAAAGATAACAATTCATAGTCTTCATCATAAAAAGTGGCTTCGGGGACTAAAAATCATATGTGTGGTGTATAGGGATGGATTCATAACATGAATAATACTATAAATTAATAAAATGAGACTTATTTTTCACCAAGTTTATGATAATGAATTTTAGTTATTTTTAACTTGTTGGGATTACCAAAATTTAAGTAAATTTTGTGATGATCTCATAATGGGAAAAAGTGAATTTAAAAAATTCAATTTTTTTTTGAATTTCCCAAACACACACTTAAAATTTAGAAACATTAACTTGGGAAAATTATTTTGAAGTTATTTAAGAGTTTTAGAGACCCATTTTATGTGTTTTTGGAATATAACATGAATATAATGATTCAAATGAATATTTTAAAATTATTAGTCATTTTTAAATATGAAATAGATTGAAATAATCTAAAATCAAACAAATAACTAACTCTTTTTGTGAAATTTTTGTACAATTATCATGGAATAGTTTATAGGATGTATCATAAAATCACAAAACAAAAAGTGAAAAATGATTTCTTTAAAATAAAATAATGTAATTTTTGAAAATCAACATTATTTTATTTGTGAAAAATAAATTGAAAGATAAAAAGTTTTAAACATGATCATTTTATCACATAAATTTCAGAAAGATTTACTCATTAATAGTTCAGTGTATCTTTGAAAGTGATCGATGAATGTTTGGTGTTTGGTTTCCATAAATTTTAGTAGATAATTATGAGGTATAACTCATATTCAACCATAAAATAACATATAGTAAATATTTTTCTTTTAATTTGTAATTAATTTAAATAGAAATTACAAGAAATAGGGAAATTATTCTTTATCAATTTTTTTATTCTCCTTTTATTTTATATATTGTTTCATTATAAATAAAAATGAGTACATAACTAATTGTATATGCACATGTTATAAGAATAATCAAACATTATTATCAGAATTTTTAGTGCCATAATGGAGGGTCATATAGCTCCATTTCATTCATGGTTGGTGGAAACAAGGTTTTACACTATTCTATATTTTTTCATGAGATAGAATCTGGATGATTTCAATCTATGGATTGAGATAATTTATTGAGTGTTTATTCAACGTTCACAACAACTTCTTTCTCCGAAATGATATACTCTGAAATATTTATGGACAATATTTTATTATAATATAGTGGACCTATTTTGAATATTTATTCTTTGTTATTGATCAGGTTAATTATTATTATTTTTTCATTGTATTATTTATCATTACATAGGTTTATTTAAATGTAATTTTGTAAATAAATAAACATTAATTTATTTAAATGATAATAAATGAAACATATTTTTTCCTTTGGATCCTTAACTCAGCTAGTCAATCATCCATGGAAATTATTTTGACTATAACAATGTTATATATAATTCAATAAATACTATTGTTTCAATAAATAATTAAATATTATATCCATTAAACTCCTTAATAAATATTTATTTAAATATTAACATAAAAAAATAAATATTTCTATTTAGATACACCCTAAATTGGTGAATAAATATATATATATATTTATTACCTTATCAATATTAAAGATGATATAAAATTAAACTCACTAATTCAAAACATGAAAATATATTTATTGAATTAATGTGATAAACATTAATAGAATAATTTTTAATTTAGAATATGGGAATAATATTTATTTTTAAAATTAAATAAAATAATATTTATAGATTATCAAGAACTGTAGAAAAAAATTCTTCTATTATATTCTTACTCTATGAATGAACTATAAAATAATTTTACATGTGATTTGAAATTAATTAATGTTTTATTTTTCAAGGTAGTGGTTTTAAATTTGTAAACATTATACAAAAATAGAGAAATTTTTTTTAAATATCTAATTTTTTCTTTATAAATTTTAATTTTTTTTTTGTAAAATAGTTCAATTATATATATATCAAAACATTACATTATTTTCTAAATGGAGTGTGTAGATTTAGGTCTATTAATGTTAGTTGTTTATGTCCCATCCTGATCCCAGTTCACCCACAATTAATTGAATCTATTTATCATTATATCCTCAATTGAACCTTCCCACATGCAATAGGGTTCATAATAGAAGTGGACATAAAATGATGGTACAATGGGGGGGATTATTCCTTCCTTACTATAGTGTATCATAGTAGTTAATAATAGATTAATCTACAGAAACAATATAATAATTAAAATAGAAAATGGTAACAAAAACTGATAAATAGTCCAGTGCCAAACAAATAACCAACCATGCATGAATAGGATACACCCATAATACAATCCAATTAATATATAAATGGTAATAAATACATGACGGAAAAACTAATAATAGAATAAATAAATAAATACTCCCACTTTATAAGGAATCCTGATTACTTAATCTGCCGCTAATATCATGCCATATCCTAGCATAGAATATACTTCCACACAATGAAATATCCAATCTCTACTCTGTAATTAATATAACTTCTTAAGTAACATATTTTGGCCCAAACAACGTATGAGTAAACCATTATAGGCCACCACCAATAGTGTCAAATTCATTTTAATCAGTGAATATAAAATGATAAGCTTTCATGGATAACAAAATTAATGGTGTAAATTAATGAGAAAACATGTATACTCGATTTCCTAGACTACTCCCAACCTACAGTACCTACTTTGGCCAAAATCAAAATGTATTTCAACAAGTTCCCAGACACACACACACATACACACACACACAAATAGACATACACACACACACACACAAACACACACACACACATATATATATATGAGTTCAGGTGATCAACTAGGGAACAAGACCAAGGATTACATGTATAATGATGACCATATATTGTTCCACAATATTCATGATACTAATTGTTTTATAATCATGAAAAATATAATTTTAGAAATCCTAGGATCCCATCCATGGAATTCCATTTCAGAACCCAGATATCATAGAACGAATAATATAATTCATTAAATCTATGAGCCCATCTAATGGATTCTCTATAAGGATCCCATATAACACTCAAAGTGTAATATAACCTATTAAACATATGAGCTCGTACATGTTTTTTGTATATGGAACCCATGCACTGATTATGTAATAATATAATTCATTAAACTAATGAGACCATCCATGTAATTTATTTATAAGGAACCTGAGTTTCATTCATGGAATATTATAATTAATTATGCCTATGAACATATTCAAATCATTCCATAAAACAAACCCATGTATTTCTCAATGTGTTATATAACTATGATGAACATTTAATTTACTAAAAAAACCTACTCTATGAGAAAAGGAACACAAATACATAATTAAAACATATATTAAATCATCTCATTTTTAAGTAATTATAATGGTATATGTAATTATACATTATATATAATGGTTTTTTCATTATCACTTCATTTCATTTAGTTCAACCATTTTGAAAAGGCCACACTGGGGAATTCCCTTTTCCAAAAGAAATTTATAATGGATAAACAAATAATTAATTAGGAAGTAGTCATGTCCAAATTGAGTAAGAATGGTGTAATTAATTTCAATTTTATTTCATGATTAGTTAACTCCATCATAATAGTCCGCATAATGTTAAAACACGATGGTCCAAGTGGATTTATGCATAAAACATTGTAAATTAGAACATGTTATTTATTTATTTAATGAATTGTTTAATGTCAATTGATTGATAAGAAAAATAAATGCCAAGCGTAGTTCATATAATGCAACTCATTTGAATTTAATCAAATGGATATTCAACAATATGCAATGAAATGTTCCATTTGAAGCACAAACCATGTAAACATTCCTTCATTCGATTTATAATATTTTACTTTTAATTTCACTGAAGATATATGCATGGCCATGTTAGTATACCCACCTAACTAAAATTTAATTTATTCATTTAATATCATTTAATCAATTCCCATTCTATTAGTGACTCTAAGAAAACATAACTATTGATTTTTTCCATTACAATTAATAACCAATGTGGTTCAATTATATAACAGATGTAATGGGGTGATAAAAGTTAGTGAATAGATTGGGATCAATTATATAATATCATACCATGTGACACTAAAATTTATTTTATAAATATAAATACATAACAGAAAAAATATATAGACCACCTTACTCACACCGAGGAAGCTTAACCCATCCAATACAAGTATTTGGTTTGAGTAAAAAAAACAGAAAATGTGAAACTAGAAAATGAACTCAAAATAGGGAATATGATCACATATAGAAATAACACAAAATATGGAAAGAGAAACAAATAAAAGAATTATTTTTAGTCATATACTTAACAATATGAATCCAATAGAATCAACAATGATTAAATAATATCATGAACATAGGAGATCTATCATTGAATAGTTCTTGGAAGAGGGGGGTCTTTGAGGGGCAGCGTCGCATAAATGAGAGGAGGAGAAGACATATTATTATAGGTGTAAAATATGGGAATATAATCATTTAATCAATTTTAATAGAGTTATTTTTCATATTCACGATTAAAATAAGAGTGAACTAACAATGAGACCATAAAATCAACATGATAACCCCATGACACTATTATGCACATGGTTAAACAATCCGTGAATAACATGGGTGTTGCTACTATCCATAATATCCCCCTTGATTCATGGATATAGTTAAATGTTTTATCAATGGTGTGAAAACTGTGCAAATCCCATTGAACATTCACACTAATTGTCATATTTATCTAGAGCACCTCATACAGTTGAGACAAATGGTGTCCCCTTAGAAAACATTCAACATCATTTGGACAAATGGTTTGAAATAACTATGAACCAACCATGTTACTAGAGATATCTCTCCCAAAGATGATATTTACAATTCTAATGCCCATAAAACCCATCCAGAATCCTGACACTCCTCTCAAGTCATAGAACCCCTGAAAATAAATTTTAAGGAGTTAAAACAATCAAAATTAAATTTTGAATGTAATTTTAAAATTCCTCCCATCAACCAAATGAAAATTCAATTTCCTTTCGAAATTTAATCTCAACTAAAAACATAATATCTTAGTTTTTTCCCACCCTAGAATTGTCATCCCAAAAATCATTGACATACATTTTAAAACATAACCTGACATACATGGTTTATGAATTTGATGTTAAATGTAAGTATTGTGTTTTCAAATTTCTAGTACACCTCTTAAAAAAACTTAAAGAATATGGAACATAAATTATTGAAATATCATCTAATGATTATATCGACAAACATAAGGCAATTATTTCACTTACTCAAGACCGTCTATTCCATGATACAATCATTCCAACATCCCTTTCCCACAACTGACCAATGGTTCTTCCCACCATAGGTTCCAATATCAATGTTGTGATGAAAGTATTTTACAACCACCACACCAAACCCCATGATTATTCCCATTCCATACATCATAATTGAAATGAATATGAATCCAGTTATTCAATAGTGCTAAATTAAAAATCACCCATAACAAATTCCATATTTTTGAAAATTATTACTAAGGAATTCTTTGAATTCAATATCATACTGAGGGTAGGCACACTCAAAACCCGAGGTATAATCCGCACTAAATGGATCACCTTAAATAGATTCTAATGTAAGACACTAAAGGAGTCCCTCCATCTACTAAAAAACTAATTTTATTATCTTGGAATATTTTGAACACTCTAATTGCATAGTTTGGATGAGATTAGTATATTGGGCTTGATCATCTCAAAACTAGAAGTACATCACAATTTCATTGATGGGAGTGCATCACTCTCTCCAATGATAACGTTAATCTAGGATATAATTTCCTTTATCTATCCAGTGACACCATGTCTCCTAAAAATGTTGGTCAGGGTCCAGAAATTGTTCAACCATTTTATGGAACCTAGAACACTTCTAAAATAGACATTAATCTATGTAACATCCTTTCATTTACCAAAATTTACAGGTCTCCAAGCCTATCAACTTCATTTTGAAAGCCATAGATCCTTATCCCACACATAAAAAATTTCTAATTTTCTATACATAATGGTTGACACAGGACATGGGTATGAACTAAACTCACCAAACATAATGGGTGTATAATCTCATACCACCTTGTTCAATACTGAAGTCACTCTCCAACAAGATGTCTACCGACAAGTCATAGATGAAAATGCTACAACATGGATTTCTTATCATTCCAGGAGCTCACTTGGATCTCTTATTCATAATCCAGGACCCCTCAAGATACATGATTTATTTAATGACTTCTAAGCTCATTGTGCTATTTCAAAAATGAATGTATTAAAATCATATAAAACTGGTCAATATGGCCATGTACCAAACCAATCATTCTGATAGTATAATATATATACCCAAGAACCATATGTGATATCTCAAAAACATTATGCATCACAATTTAAATGTATATAAATAATAGAAACATCCACGCATTAGTCTCAAAATGAGATTAGAACCAAGATCACCACCTCTAAAGGCATCGAAAAACCATGTATAACCCATCTCGCAGGTTTCCCTTGTTAAAAATGTATCACTAACTCCATAGGGTTATATTAAATTCAATGGTATTATAGGTATACCCCTAATATCTACTAATCATGTCTCAAAAATGGGACAATCAGTTAATCCACCTAACCATGAGGTCTCTCGGTAACGAGCCAAGCCCAATATATGGTCCTCTATTACAAAACATCTAACATTCCTAGATAGGCACTCTAAAATTGTAAAAATAGAATAATTTAAAGCGCTCCTCTTCCTCCAAGGGTTAACATGTATCAATATAGGGATAATGAAATAACCTAAAAAGCATCACCCTACCAGGGATATATTTTACATGCTCATCCTCATAGGGAAATTATCCCTAAAAGATAACAATACTAAAATAAAAGGAAAGGATGTTGACTCTCACTGGATATCCTTATATAGAAATACACCAATGAGTTTCTTCTATCCAAACAACAACTCGCTTACCTAAGGTGTATTTTTATTTTATAAGTATCCAACCTAATTTGAATGAAATATGAATAGAACATATTATTATTGTAAACTCAATGAAAGCATTATATGGTGATACATATTCCCATGTGTGTCACATGTGACTGGGGGGACCCAGTAGAATATAAAATTCATCATTTCCATGATGAAATTAATTCCATAAAATTCCACTAGGATCTACCACCTATCCTCAATATTTGAAATAAAATATGAAGTCTAGAGAGACCATTAAGAAACGTCCACACTTCATCCTAAGGAAACTCTCATAACAATGTTATATATGACCCTTACATGAGGGAACAACTAATAACATGGCCAAAATTATATATTTAATATATTACATTGATTCAAATTTATTTTCAAAATTTAAGAGGCTCATATTTATAAAAATTCTTGTACTTATGAATAGGAAAACTGTACATGGAGGAATATTAAGTTAATGTCGCATAACACTCTCATAAAATTATATCATAACGTCTTATTAAACCACCATTTGTTTGGAAATGATATCTCACATATGGGGTATAGTTAAAATGATTTTTATACCAATATATAAAGGAGAATTATATTTAATTTGTATCTATAGTTTTATTTAACTAATTGAGTGTACCAATAAGATATTAAAATGGGTAAAATATAATCATTTAATGGGAATTCGTTCAGTAAGATGACACCATAAATTTATATGTATGTTATACAAGTGGCCAACAAAAAATTAAGTAAACATCCCTATCGGTCATAAGAATACACCCAATGGGAAAAGTACCAAGGTATATAATTATAGAGGTGACATAAAAGGGTCCCTTAATCCCAACACGGGTTTAGTTATATGGGCGTTCATTCCTAATTTAACGATGAAACACTCTATGAATTAAAATTGGCATCCCAGTTAAGTGAAACTATTCGTAGTTTCATTATTATGTTTTTAAAAAACTATTAGAGGGTTTATCACAAAAGAAAACAATTCAAAAACTATCATATATGAGTCAAATATTACATATAAGTACTACATTATATGGGTCACAATTCCCATGTTATTAAGGAACTGGACATTTTATGTTTGAATAGGTGAACCATTTAATTGATATCCATCACCGAACATGTTAATTTTTATTATGGAATAATGACCATATAAGGACTCAATTATGTGGGAATCCATTCCCATGTTATGAAGGAATGAACTTTGTAAATTAAAATCTAAATACTATATAATTGATCACTATTAGTAATGACATGAATTTTTCAAAAATAAATCATATTACATTCCATCTCCCAGATTCTATTTATGTAAAAAAATTTACAAAATTAAAACCCATTACAATTCATTAATGCATGTTCAGGTGGTTTAATAGAATAACACCATCCAGATATAATATAAAACCCATTTATGATGATGTAGAAACATTATTTATAAAACCTTATAAATCAACTATCATGAGAAATGATTTAAATAAAGTAGATGATGCAAGTATGGACATTGGAAAATCAGACAAGAATGGTTTACCTTTATACATTCTAATTACATGAGAATCCAATGTGCATAAAGTGATTCATGAGAAAAATATCATTCATATATTTACAATTCCATGATAAATAATATTATAGACCAGTAACACATATATTTGTGAACAATCATTAATGGTTATGTAATAATCAACTGTAATAACAAATAGAATGAACAAAAATACAATTCCTAGAAAGAAAATATTACCCCTATGTGTGGGTTGATAGTTCCAAAACATAAGATTTTTAAAAAGTTCTAACACATTCATAGTAACATATCTACTAATTCCCAAATCAGTAATGAAGAAAAAAGTAAGGCTCTAATACATATTTTTCACAACACGAGCACTACTTGTTTCTGAAAAGTAATTGATCATACTTGGCCAAATGGCATCAATCATACCTCTCATATTAGAGAGTCAATTGAAACTATGTGAGGGTCGAATGATATAATTTTTGGAATATTTTACCCTCTTTACTAGAGTGTACCACAGTGTTGAATAATAGAATAATTAGTAGAATAAATATAATAATAAAAACATCAAAATATAATAACAACTGGTAACCAGACTACTTCCAAATAAATAACCAAACGTGCAGGAACATGATTTTACATAAATAAAATGTAGTAAAAATATAGTAGGTAATACATTAATTAGGGATGGAATGACTAAAAAATTAATAAATAAAGTCTCCCACTCAGAAAGGAAACGCAAGTATAGGATCATCTGCGACTCCAATGCCATGTCATATCCCTGATGATACAACCACATGAATCATGAGTCAATTATTTACATACATCCATGAGATATTACCATGTAAAAAATGTTAAAATGAACAAGGTGTGACTACAACTCAGTAGTCCATCACCAACTGTGTCTAATTCATTGTAGTTAATAAATATAAAATGATCGTTGTTTAGGTGTAACAAAAGTAAAGTTGTGGAGTAAAAAGATCAAGTTGTTCGAGTTCCTAGAGGAAGCACATCCAGCTCTACCATATTTGACCTAGAACATAATGTATCAACACATGTTCCATCATAAATATATGCATGAGTGTGTGTGTTATTTCAGTATTGGAATAAATGAGTATGATGATTGTTTCCATATATAATAATGATTATAGAGAGATTTATAATTTTCATAACACAAAGGGATTAAAAATTGAGAATAATATAATGTTCGTAATCCTATCATCCTATCCAAGTATGTATTATTTGAAACCCAAGTATTTATTGATGCATAAAATAATTCATTCGATCGATGATCTTGTTTAAGGATACCCATATAGGGAACCCAAGTATTATTGAAGGAATAATATAAATCATTCAATTTATGAGCCCACCCAAATAATTATATATCATGAACCAAATTTTTACAAAAGGCATATTATAATTCAGTCAACCTATGATCTCATCCATGGAATTACCTATAAGTAACACATGTATCCCTCATAGAATAATATAACTAATTCATTATATGATACTTTTAAATTAATTATATATATGAAACACATGTATTTCTCGAGAAACACTATAATTATAAGTCACATTACGTTTAATAATCAAACATAGTCCACAAAAGAAGTCGATGCAAATATATATTTGAGAAAACCTTAATTCATATCATTTAATGGTAATTATAAAGGTCCATGTAAGTATTAATTCTATCTAACAAGTCCTAGTGACAATTTATTATCATTAACACTTCATTTATTTCATTCCAACCATTTCATATATATGGGTGAACCAAGAATATATTTGGAATTGTAATGTAAAAATCATGTAATCTTGTTGTAATGAATATCATTTTCATTTAATAATTACTTTTTTATACAATTATTTTCATCGTATAATAATCTATATAAATTTAAAATACTAGGGGCCACAGTGTTTAATAAATCCTACCTGAAAGTCATTTAATATTGTTTATCAATCTAATCCACCATTTATAGTGAATATAATGATAAGTGAAATACATTTTTAGTGTAGTCAACTTTCCAAAACTCATTTAAATTTAATTGTTTATCCATTACATTTTATGTAATAAAGTGTTCCAAGGGAAATCATATAACCCATAGCCATGAATTAATTTAATTTAAATGTTCACTCATTATCACTCTCGCATGAGACTCAAGTCCAGGTAAGTATAATGATCATATTGTAACTAAATTATGTGATTTCAATTTATTTAATCAATTAAAATTCTATGAGTGAATAAAAACACATCTAAGTTATGTTTGGGTCAATTTAAAGAAATTAAAAAGGTGAAAAAATGGGACACACCCAAAGGGGTGATTCAGGTTGGGCAATAACCCTCCAATAATAACAATGATTTGAAAGATGGGTCTAGGACATTTTATATGGAAATAATTTATTGAAGTTCATAATTTTGGATCATAACCAATATAGTCTACTTTAAATCATAATGATTCATTATATAAAAGTTAATGCATTATGGGAGAAACACTTAAACCACCTATGATATAATGTGGAAGTTTCACTCCTCTAGTATCAATATTTTGTTTGAGCTAAAAAGAGTGAAAAATGTAAACCATAAAAAAACTAAAAATTGTGTATATGATCTCTCATAGAAATAACATGAAATATATTGAGAGAAAATGTGAATGGATGGAGGCCTAATCATAGGAATACTGGGGGGATCCAATGCAACCAACAGTGATCAAATCAGAACATGGGAAAGGATATTCATAAAATCCCTGAAGAGGGAAGATGATAGGAAGGGAAGGGATGTTGTACAGGAATTAGAGGAGGAAAAGAAGTAGTATATTTAAGGGGTAAATATAGGTGAAAATAGTAATATAAACCTTATTAATAGGGTTAACATATTGACGTCATGGTTTGAAAAACCATGATACAACAATGCACCCCTACAGTCTAAGTGGTGACTCCATAACATTTCTAGGTGCACCGTTATACAAAATATGTACTTCCTATGTATGGATACTATCTAAAACATCCCCCATGTCACACAGTTATAGTGAATGGTTAGATAAAAAACTATTCCAAAAATTTAGTCCCCTTTAAATATTTTCACCAAGTTTTATGGTTTTCTTCAGTACGCTACATATCATTGAAAAATAGTTTCCATGTACCAAATAGAATTCACAGTTTGGATACACTATCAACACTAACCTTGAACCAAACTTCTTTATAGGGAAATTTATCTTGAAATTGATAAATGGAGATATATTTTCTCAAAAATAATTTGAACTCCCTAAAAACCTCTTAGGCATTAATCCCCATTAATAAAATTCATTTTCAGTAGTTCCAAAAAAGGAAATTCCACTAAAATTGTCAGTTTAAAATTTTATCATTTCCACCATATGAAAAATAGATTACATTTAAAAATTTTAAACTAGTTAAGAACATAGTATCTTACAATTTATATAAAAAAATATTTTTAATATTTTAGTTGAATACATGACTTTTAATTAAAATTTGGATTTTATTGAATTATAGAATTTTTATATTTTTAATTAAAGGGAAATTGTAATATAATGTATGAAAAAAATATCAAAAAGTTTTTATCAGAAACTACTGGTATCATATGATTTTATGTTTCTAGAAAATATCAAACTATTTTTTTAATATATTCCAAAGTTGTTTTAATGTGAATTCTATGATGTTAAAAAATAAAAAAAAATTGTTTCCCCCGCCCATTGTATTGTAAGGTGACTTTTATATCACACATTATTCTCTGGATAGTATAAGGACATTTTCCCCTCTTAAAATCCTAAAATCCATTTTATTTTATATTTTTTCCACTTAATCATATATATTTTTCATTTTTTTCTTTTATTTTAATATTTTTATTTGTTAAATGTATCAGAAATTTATTATTTTTAAATAAGATATGATTCCTAGACAAATTTTATTGATCATAAATTATTATTCAATCATAATTCTACCAAAACATATGTTTCCAAAATGTAATTAATAATGATAGGTTGAAATATAAATAATGTTTAAGGAGGGCATAGAAATAGGCTTTGGTTCCTGGTTCACATTCAAAAAAGTCGCTTTATTTTCCCATAGAGGTGAATGTGTAGATTTCATGCTGATAAAAATTCTCAAATAGTTGGTCCATATTTACCATATTATAATTCAAGACTAATTAGTCTAGGGAGTTGGAATAAATATTGATCTATAATGCAATATATTGAAGTTAAAAATAATGGAAAACACTAGGAAAAAATATTATTTTTTCTAGTAATAATGAAAACAAATAATTTTATGGATTATCTAATAGGATCAAAATAATGAAAAATGATAAATACTATATCAAGGATATGAATACATGTGTGAATGATGATAAAGATAATATTGAGAAAATGAAATTTATATTTATAATTTAAAATTGTGATTTTTTGAAATTGTTTAATAAGTTAAAGGGGTGAGAAAACACACAATTGAATGTGGGTTTTATTAAATATATAAAATTTTCAGAAATAAAAAATTCATATAATATAAAATATGTAAAATTATAGACTACCACCATCTTTAATAAAATATTTTTTCTGTTTGATGATATATTACCCAAAGATAATGAGATTAATTATTAAACATATTATGATAAAACAAATCTACGTTCAAAGGGTTTGATCTCTAATAGAATACAAGTATATCCAAATGAATGTACACATATTTACAAGGATGATTAATAACATTAAAATTTATCAATTTGGGGTGTTTCTTGCTATAAAAATGTTCAATCCAGGCCTAAAAAATATTTATTTTAATTTTTCATAATCCCAGTGTTTAGGCACTTATATGAATATGAGGAGACTATAATGTAAATTAAATCAGAAACATATACAAGAAATTAATAGGGATGACATCATCACCCTATAAACACTCCTCATTGACAAAAAATATATAAATAGTGTTTAAAATTTGGAAATAAGCCAGTAAAACTTCATCTTGTGCAATCGATAGATTGAGAAAATACATTTGGTTCACAAAGACACACACATAGTTAACGGATGGTTATATTGGTGAATTATAACTTTCCACCAAGGTTCTTCATGAATAAAAAATACATGGTGTTATATATTCTTATATCAGGAAAAATACAACTAGGTAATTATATTGAAGTTTATTTGGATCCATTAGTCTAGTATATGAAATTAATATGGTATTATGGTGTTACATTATTTTATTCCTATATAAATTATGATTTCATATTAAGATCCAAATTCTATGGGAAGATAAATAACATTTATAGTTATGAACATTTTCTAGGATTTATTATTAAATCACTTGAAGTGTTTCATATTTGTGAAAAGGGTACATAATCAACTAGGTTGAAATATTCACTGATCACTCTGTTTTTATGAAATCATTAATTTCTATGATATTGACACACACACAAAAATATTAGACAATTTCAATTATTAGACTTCAGAAAAAGGTACAACACAATCTCCACTAACAATTGATCTAATATTTTAGAATGTAAATTATACAGACTCCACTTTTTGTAAACAATATTCAAAAACCCATATGAACAGTGGTCGGAAAAAGTGGTTAGTTTTTTAATTACCATACATCAATTAATTTTACTTTATAAATTTTAGTAATTTATTATATCTGAAATAAATTTTTCTGGTACTCCCATTTTGTATCATACAAAGGAGTGAATAAAATGGAGATGGGTTCGAGTTTTAAAATTTTCCCCACTACATTAGTATGACAATTTTTAATCCATTTATACACATCCTGATTGAAATACTTAGGTTCCCATGAGAAATATTTAAGAACATAAATAATATGAAAAATTTCCACATTACATCTAAATCTATATTTATAAATTTTTTATCACTAGTGGCCTTTTCTTGAGTTAAGTAATGTTAAAAATTTCTAAATCATCCACATGTGTTTTAGAAGTATAAAAGAGCATTAATTATGGAAATTCAGGATCTATCATAGAGATATTAAGATGCCTTAAATGTATCAATGATCACCACTACATCATTCCATTTATCTATGAATAATATATTTGTTCGATTGTTTGGAATGATCACTTATCTCTCTAAGATGTGAAGTGGATGAGAAAATAGCTCTAAAAATTATATAGTGATGAGTTATTTGCCTTAGATCCTCCTACACCTAATTTATTAAGGTTCTATATACCACAAAATTCCTCCTCATCCCATGGATATATATTACCTACTAAATAATCTATAAATGGATTTGTATGACTTACTAGATAATTCATATATATATATTATATTATTACAACTTATTAATATTGTAATAAAATATATTACATTATAAAAGTGTTCCAATAACATGTCTCATAATTATAGTGAATATTAATAAAATATTGGACAATAAAATATTATTGGAACACTTTTATAATGTAATATATTTTATTACAATATAAATAAGTTGTAAAAATATAAAATATATTTATGAATTATCTAGTTAGTCATAAAAAGTCGTTTATAGATTATGAGACGTGTATTCTTGTAAATCACTTTTACCCCATGATGGAGACCACAATATCTTATAATACTATTCAATATACTATGATATAACTTTGAATATGCTATATGTGTGACCATCTTGGTCCTTATCTCGATAAGAGTTAATACTAATGAAATACTATGATTACATTCTAGAAAACAATCAAGGCCCCAATGTAGATAAGATAATTTCATTGAAATGACAATATTTCCTACAAACATGTTCCATTTAATATAATCTATTTATCTCATGATATATAATTAAGCATGATGAACACTTTTTTCTATCATCCTTTCTTTCCTTATTTCTCATTAACCATACTAGATAGACATAACTTCCTATACCATGTCCATGGATTTAGTGAAGGTATTTCTATAATGATCAACTTTTCGAAATATATCAATTCCAATTGGAAATGAAAAATTATATCTTGACTATTAAATCAAGGTCATACCCACAATGATTCAACAAATGAAAGATACCACACTATAAATCAAAATCATTGAATTTTGTCTTCCATGAATGCACATAATCCAATTTCATACACTAAAAATGATTTCATTTTAGAATACCATTAAAAATACTCATAAAAATTCACTATCAATGACACAAGAAACATATGTTTTATATTATTAGCAGTTTATTCCTTTTGATATCCTCTACTCGATACCACTAAGTGCGAACATCCTTAAAGAAAGTCTTAATTCTTATAATCCCCCAACACATAATAGTTAGATATAATTGGTGTCTAGTCAATATGATGTATAAAGACCATACAATATATGATTCATACGAATTTCACTATATCTTTATGTTCACATTATTTCCTGGGAACTTATTAATCCATTTTATGTGACAGATAATATATTGGAATCACAATGAAAATAGTTGAAAAATAAATACCAACACTATTATGATAAGTCTAAATCATGAATCACTCACTGTATAGATGATATGGTAATCAAAATGTATTTTTCAATTTATCTTCAGAGAACCCACTTTTACAACTATCCAACTTTTACTAGATCCAACATACTATCTAGGCATGTTTTCTCTCATATGATAAGATCATTCTTCTTATAAGTTATTCATTTTAGCACTGGGATTTCTTTCTCTACACTATATGGAAACTCTTTTATTTGTACATTATTTCCACAGAGTATGTCTCCTCAATATATTATATCCTCATGTGTATTCTATTTTTATAAATTATGATCTTGAAATATTAGTTAAAACCAACCTTAGGATAATATTAACTTCTATTTTGAGAATACTTTATTTAATAAGTGTGAATCCATAAAAAAGAATAATTTAGTGTGTATTTTTATATACATCTCTAGTTTCATATGAATCCATAACTCCCTCAGTATTAGTATATAAAGGTACCACTATATTGAATGAGATTCTATTTCTATTTACCAATGCATCATTGAGATATTATATAATATGGATATAATAAAAGTTTGGATTTTGCATCCTTATAACTTGTTTCCCTTCCTCTTCATATACAAAAAACATATCTCTTTTTCTCTCTGATGTAAAAAAATAAATTTATGACCTCTCCCCTTGTAGTTCTCCTGGATATATCAAATATTCACCGACAATAATGTATATTTTATAAATATCATATCTAGTACATAGAATGGTATATGTGATAGATCTATTTCTGGTGAATTTGGAATTACACTAACACTTTAATCTCATTCTATTGATCATGCATTTTTCATGGAGAGATTTATTCCATGTAACATTTGTATCAATTCACACTCGAATTTTTTCAAACTGTATTCTTGAATACCATTCCAGTATATGTAATATTGACTAGTTCTAAGAAACCAATTATATCTACCTATGTATATATCAATTTCAAGATAATAATTTTTTATCTTTATTTCAATCTCTAGAGTGTTACTTTCATTATCATCTTAATAGAATATAAGAGAAACATTTTTTCCAATATTTTGTAAAACATATTTTCCTATGAATGTTGTGGAACTCAAATTAACCACATTTAGAGACATGATATACAGTCATTCCAAATGGTTTTTTATTTGATTAGACTAGTGGAATTAATCCATAAATGATCCATAATAAATTTTTTCCTTATAGTAATTAAATGGTCTCATAAACCCTTTATAGTTATGTCCTATTGAAACCTTCCATGATTATTGGTCTTGAAAAAAATTCATGATATAATGATCATAAAAATTAGTGATCAAAAGATGAAAATTATAATGGATTTATATATAAAAAAAGGTATAATCAACCAATAATTATTGGTTCCAGTCTTGTACCATAAATGAATTTTTTGTCTTGAATATCAATACATAATAGAGATTTGAAGCATTCATAATACTATGATCATGTACATAGATACCTGAAATATATTATTAAATTTTAGGTAAAAAATTTCAATTATAACTTGTTTCCATTTATTGTTAACTTGTAGGATCCATTATTCACAATGAATATTGTTTCAATACCCATGAATAAAATAACACCACTAGTACAGTTTCATTATCATACCCATTAGGTGTCTCTAAACATTCATTTTCTATGAGCTCCTACAGGACTTTTTCTTAAGAAAAATAGTTTTGTATATTTATGGTTGGAATAACCCAAGTAAATCATTATCTCACGATCCAATATATATATATTCTATATTATAGAAATTTATTCTATATATTGACTATAAATTTTATATCTCAAATACTATTATAATATACCTAAATTTTATTTGGATACTAGAATAGATAAAATTTCGGTTTTCCCTGATGTAATTTTTATATATTAATAACAAAATATTTGCATATAGATAAATATTATCATGAAATAATGGATTTTTATCATAATATAACACATATGATATCTGATGAAACTTTGTGATGTTTTATTTTTACAATGTGTTTGTATTTTATGACCATTGACTTATATAAAAGAATGTGTTTGTTCATCAAGATTGTTCCAACTCCATCATAATGTGTTTTTATACGAAAGATTAATGTTTTTGAATGTTTTAAATCAAAAATAAATGGGGTGAAAAGTTTTTATATTTGAGAAAATGGATTTCAAGGCATAGGATTTTGGACTGATCACTAATAGACATAGAAAGTGTAAGGAATATGAAATATTGAGGTTTATTAAATTTATTAATAAAATCCTTCTTATGACTCAGATCCATCTAGATTATTTTCAAGAATCATTATATTAAGTGTTGGTTAGAGAGTCAAATGTTCTGGAAGAACGTCCTGAGATTATGAGTGAAGAATTTGTAATGTTTCTAATGATTATTTTTTAAGAATGTGATGTTAGGAGTTAAAAATGTTCATAATTTATAACAGAAAGTGAGATGATTATTTTCCATCCTAAAGTTCTCATAAATCATGAAATATATCTTTAGATAATATTTCGAAATCATGGAAGAATCCAAAATAATGTATCAGTTCTAGAGATCATGTGAATGTTTCATTGGATCTGTAAGTACCAGACACAATATTTTTAAAAAGAAGGAATGATTAGTAGATAATTAGGTTATAATATTTTCAATGTTATGGAATGGAGTATCCATTAAAATCTAATTCCATTAAAATGAGAATTATGTCATTATTAGAATTCCGTTGTGATTGAAATGACATCATTGTAAGGATTCCATTGGATTTAAGTCATCGAAGTTCCATCAGACTAACTCTGAGAAGGAATCTTAATCGGATTGACCGTGCAGTGGAAAGTCAATCAAACTAACTCAGGGGAACATATTCGAATCATCATGTGCATAAGAATAAAGTCATATCTTAATAAGTAGATGAAGAAATGAAGATCCTGATGAAAAGAGGATGGTATTCATATTATACTGATCAGAGGAATAAATTTAGATCGTAATGTGTTGAGGATGTTCCATTGTAATACATTTATAGTGGAAATACGATGAGGAAGTTATATCAGATAATATTAGATAAAGTTACATAATACTAAAGATGAGGAAGAAACATTTGACTAATGAAATGTTATAATGTTTGAGAATACAAATTTCATAACAATATTGGAAGGATTGATGTAGTCAAATATGATGTTTAAGTTTTAGTTTCTATGGGGAATTGAAATTTTAGTAAGGGGGAATTTTTTTTCATTTTCTTCTATTTTATATTCTAAATCAGAAAATAATATAAGAAAATTAAATTCATACATTTTATTTTTATTTTTTTACATGTTAAAAATGAAGACCACTGAGAAGTTTATGTGATAAGTTCAGGTATATTTATTTTTGGATAGATATACCATTATAAAAACATACATATGAATTATTTCTTTCTGGACAAAGGAATATCAGACTTAGAAGTTGAACATAGTTTGAAAAATAAACATTGAGGAAGGTAGCATCATATGGAGTCAATTGTATTGGTTCAATTGTACATAGTTCATCAGACGTAAGACCATTAAACACAAATTCTTTAGACCTATGAACTTTTGTAGATAATTTCAAATAAAGTCTTTATTCTTTTTTTGGATAAATTGTTTTTGTTAGAAGCTTTGAAAAATGATGGGTGTTAGTATAATCAATAAAATATAGAGATAAAATATGTTTTATAGGAATTTTTATAAGTTTTATTCACATTATTATAATATTGAATTTTCATATACCCACATGATTTGATATATCAAGGATATAAGTTCTCATATAGCGGTTATACCGTGTAAATCTTGAGTTCTTAACATTATTTTCCTAATTTTTATGCATTAGTATTTACTAATAGATAGTAAGGATATAAAAATTAATATGTTATAGGTTTTATGTTTTGAACTATTGAAACAAAAAAATTAAAAATTGATTCAACCCCCTTCTTAGTTTTTTTATAAAATCCATTGGAAGTCGAACTGGTATAAGAAACAAGGTTCTTATGTTTAATACATATTAGGGATTAATGCAATTATGTTAATAGGGGAGTAATTCCTATATTTTATGGAAAAATGATAATGGATTATAAATAGGAATCATTTTTATCTCGTATCTCTTGGATTGGTTTTTTTTATGATGCTATAATTATTTTTCCATTTATTGAGATTGATTCCCTGATGTCTTTGGGTGGTAATAGAAATATAAATGTTTATGGAAAATAAATAAATGTTATGATTATATACTTATTAGAAACTATTTATAGTAAGTGGATGGGTACCAAAACAACAAAGTGTGTGTGGGACAAGATATAAAGTATTTTATAAAGGAATACTAAAGAGAAGGAAGAAAAGATACTAATTTGTGTTAGTAAGTATGCATTCATCATAATGAGATTTGAAGAAACTATTGATGAATACGTCACTGTAGTAAAAGATAATTATTTTAAAATTAGATAATTTAGCGGTCTCTTGGAATATTCTACAATTGTGATGAATCTTATGAGAAACTTTCCCGACATGTTTGATTAAAACATTGATTCTTTAAAAGATAATCATGATTTATCTCCTAATGACATTCATTACATTCTTATTTCATATGAAATGATAAAAACTGTAAGGTTGAAAAATAATATTATTAAAGAAATATATTTTGAATCCATGAGAAAATAAAATTCAAGATATGGAATATGTTGATCCTTGTGACCATGATGATTTATAAGAAGATGAGTTGAATGAAAAAATCATGTCTTTTATAATATAGAATAATAAAAATTGAAGATGAAATTATCAAGGTAAACATAAACTCAAATTTGTTGAGTGTGGTTGAATTAAATACCTTTCAATGATTTTCCAAAAGAATAATGTTGCTGAATATATAATGTTTTCTAATTAAAACCCTCCATGTATGAAGTTAAACAAAAATAATAAAGAAAAAACGTCATAAAAGAAATATAAGATATAGTTTACTTAGAAAAAGTAAAGTATATTGACAACGAAAAATGAATTATAATCAACTGAAAATATATATTCAGAAGTTGAATGTTCGGAAATGGTTAGAATATTCATTGAAAATTTGGAGAAAATAGAATACACCTCAAAAAATGAATAAGAAGGTAGAGAATCTTATAGAGAGTATCAAATCTGAATTTAACTTCACTGATGTCATGAGACTAAAATCTATTAAGAAATAAATAATAGTAATTAATTAATATTGTTATGAATTTTTGAAAATAAAAAATATGTCATCAAAAGGAGTAAGAACACATTCAGGAGCCCATATATTTCAAACATATAATTTACGAAAAGTTAAATGCTTGTAGATAAGGAATAAAATGTTAACAAGATTCAAGAAAATCTTCTTGAGTCGAAAATTAACATGATAATTATGAATGAAAACATCAACATAGATTTGGAAGTAAAATTTTAGAATTTTAAATTAGCTGAGAGATCTCAAATAACGAATTAGGTGAAATCCTCACCAACCAAAAATAATGTTTCAAATGATTATTATAACATTTTAGTTTATAGAAAAATTAGTGGGAAATATAGGGTGGAAAAAGGATTTTATAAACCTCTCACATATATAATATTTTAAATATTACAATGTTGGAATGGTGGTCCACATACTGAGTATGATATAAATTAAATATGTTTTGAACCTCAACAATGTTTCTACAAAGAAGGATTTTACCTCTTCAGAACATCATGATTTGTTTTCAATTTCTAGTGTTTTGGAATGTATGGGAATAGATATTTTAATTGTTGGTATAACATTTCACTTCTCAGAAGATGTTTTTATCAATTAGAATGAAATGGTTGATGAAGTATGCATAACATTCCTGGTCCATAAGAATATATAAATTAAAAGAAACAATTTGTTAGAAACTTTTAAAAAATGTATATATTTATATGTCAGGAAGAATTTTTTTCATGATGGTTGTCATGAGAAAATATGTATGAATCTCCTTCCATAAAATGTATGTTATAGTAGAAAATAAAAGGAAATATGAAATAATAACGTTTAGGAAGTGGATGTTGTGGTTGAGACAAATTTTAAATCAAGTAAAAGGAAAAAACCATATAAACATGTTAGTGGTTATTCTTCACATATGAAAGAAGATATAAAAATCATGAATTATATTTATTGTCATGATGGTGGAGCAGTTAACTTTGGCCAAGATAGTTCATTAAAAAATGGAGGAATGGAAATGGATGAGATTTAGGCAGAGAAGATGAAATATAAGGATGTTCTATTTGTTGATGTCATAAAACATAACGTATGTAGTGTAATATGATATTTTGATGATGTAAAAATGTGATTTTCCAAAAATATTCTTTTGTCATAATATGTATGAAATAATTTAATGTCAAAAAATGGAGAAACAACTAGTGGTAATCTATTTCAACATGGGGATTTTATTTACACATGTTAATTGAGTGATAAAGATGATAAAAAATTATATTATCGAAAGCATGGTCACCCTGTGTAGAAAAAAATGACCAAACAATCCAATGTTTATGATGTTAATTATTTTCTAGAATTAAAAAGAATAAATCAAGAAGTTCTAGTAACTTTTTAAAAATGTAATATGACTAAAAAAACTCATAAGAGAGTTATTATTCAGTCTAAAAATACATTTTTAACTTATTCGTTATGATTTATATGTGCTGATGATACAACAAAATATAAATGGATATTTTTAAATAATCAATATTATTGAGTATTTTGCTCGGATTAAAAAAATATTGTTTATGAATCATAAGTCATAATATTTGGAAATTTTCATGTCATATAGAAATGATGTCAACAAAGAAATGGGGATTTATATAAAGAAGTAATCAAAAGATAATGGTTCTAGGTTCACAAGCAATCCATTAGAAAATTTTATGATAAATTAGGTTATCAAACATTATTATAGTGATACAGATACTCCACAAAAAAATAGAGTAGCATAAATAAAGAATTGAAGTATTGTGAAAATGGGACGAAGTATGTTAACAGAATATAATCATTCGGAGTCATATTATAGAGAAGCTATTAGAACTTCTGTACATGTTCATAATATATTCTTTATGATTCAAGAAACCCAAATGACTTTTTATGAAATTTGGTAAAATAAAAACAATATTTTAAGCACTTTAATGTTTTTTGATGTCCATGTTTACTTATTATTTAAAAATATGGATCTAGGAAATTTTCATGAGATTGATGGGGACGGAAATTTTATTGGATATTCACTAAATAAAATATGTTACATTTTATGGAACATGTGCTTACAATGGTTGGTGGACTGATATATGTGAACGTAATTGAATATAAAAATTACATAACAACGGTTGTTTAGAATGTTTAGAAGTACAAACTGGATATTTCTAATGATATTGGATGCAATTAAAAACATCATTAGAAAGATTCCCGAGAATATTGTGATAAGGAATGTTTAAATAGAATAGAATAATTTAAACTTCCAACCTTACAAATTGATATTAACTATGAAAATATTATTGGAAATTAGAAGGCTCCAGTTTAGACTAGAAGAAAGATGATATTACAAAATCATACATCACTTATCCCATAAGTTGAGCCAGAATTGTTTTTAAAATCTATTAAAGAAAAATAATGGGTTGATTCTATGAATGAAGAGTTGGATTATATTGAGAAAAATGAATCACAACAACTTGTTTCATGGCCACAAAATACATGTAATCAGAAAAAAGTGGGTTTATAGAAAAACATTTAAATTCCCATAGAGAAGCCTTATGAAAAAAATAATGTCTTTTCTGTAATGGATATTAATAGGTGGAAGGCATGAATTTTGGAAAAACTCTTCCCCATATACAAGATTAGAATCAATTTGAATATTTCTATTAGTGGTTGTACATGTAAAATGCAATGTATATTAAATAGATATAATGTATTATTTCTTATAAGGTGAGATTGAGGAAGAATTTTACATTGAACAACCTTGTGGTTTTCAACATGATAATGATTAAAACATGATTTTAACATTGAAAAAATCCTTGTATGGGATGAAATGAGACCCACGTTCATGGAATTAAAAACGTGAAATCTATTTTAGAATGTTCAATTTATCTAAAGTAAAAGATGTTAGCAATTTATATGTCAATGATGTTTACTCTTGAACTCTAATTGTATTTGTATATGTGGATGATATAATTTTTCTAGGGAGGAGGAAATAATTTCTAAAGAATATTTTGAAAAAATGATGAATATTTTTTAAATGTAAATCGTAGGACAATTAAATTTATTTCTTTTTTTAAAAGTAAAAAAATAGTATTATTTCTTATCTCAGAAAATTATTCCATGGAATTGTTAAAGATGTTTGGGATGGCATAATCCAACGAATTTTATTCTCCTATATATGTGAGGACAAAGTTCAGTATAGATTAGTCCAAAAAATGTTTGAATTAGAAATACTTTTGGACGATGATAGGAATTTCACTTTTCCATGCATCATAATGTATTGATATTGTTTATGTTATTACATTTTGTGCAAGGTATCAATGAAACACAAAAGAATCACCTAAATTAATAGTAAATGGATTTTTGAGATATTTCAAATAAACAAATTCATAAGGGTTGTTATAAAGAAGAACTTTTTAGATGTTGTTTCATGGTTATAGTAATGGTGATTGGGCTGGAGATTATAATGATAAGAAATCAACCACAGAAGGAACATTTCTCATCAGTGAAGTTTGTGTGAGTTTTCATAGTAAGAAAGAAATTCTAGTAACTTTTATCACAACTGAATCGAAATATGTTGCAACTACCCAGGCTTTTACTCATATGTTGATGATGAATGTATATCTAGAATATTTGAAAGTAAAAATTTCTAAACCATTGAAGATACATTGTGATAATTATTGTGAAATTTGTCTTTATAAAAATCAGGTCCAACATTAATGATCAATAATCATAGTAATAAATATCAACTTTACAAATGAGTATGTTGCTGATATAGATGTTTTATTGGAAGATATCTTGATGAAGTATCAATTTGGTGATACCTTTATAGAGACAATTCCAAAAGAATGGTTTGTTTATTTCTGGATATAAATTCTAACTTCAGCTCATCTAATGACTTCCTAAATAACACAAGGAGATCCCACACCATTTCTGGAAAATGTTGAAAAATTGGGAGAGTATGTAATATGTTCTTTACATTGTAAGATGTATTTACTTATTATTATTTTGTGAATTTGAATATTTACTTATCATAATATAAGTGATACATAAAGAAAAGTGATAGAAAATGAAAAGAAAGGAATTTTTATCTCAACATGACTTTATATTTTCTTTCTCTTGGGGGATGTAATTTCTTTAGAAATAATACTATATCAAGTAGTTTGTTTTCATGAAACTCTCTTTTGAGAATGGATATGTTTTGGAAAAAGTAAAAAATTGATTTGTTTATAATATTTTATTTTATAATCTTCTATGAGAGTTAAAAAAGTTGTTAATGAGTGTTTTCAACAAATCCAAATGAGTATATAGAAAAACATTTGAGATGTTTTTTTAAATATATTTATATTTGTTTACAACTAACCTTTTTATAAAAAAAATTCTTCAGAGTAAACCCAATCTATCGTAATGAGTTTTTGTATGAATTATGAAATTTTATAAATATTCAAACCCAATCATAAAGGTGTAGAAAAGTTTTTTATCATTGAAAAAGTTATTTTCCAAACTCATGATTTCGGACATACCAGTATTAGACATAGAATATGTCGGGAAGATTGGATATGGATGTTCTATAATGTTATGGGTTGGATTCCACATCAAACTATAATCTATTATCATGAAGGTAATGATTCAATGGACTCAGAATTGGTAAGAAAATATTAATTTATATAATAAATTATGAATTTTATGAGTGAATAAGTCATAATATTTTTTGAGGAGTATATTTTATGAGTTATAATTTTTTATACTTTATAACCTAAATTCTGATGATGTTATTCTGGTCATGAAGTTAATATAAATCATGGAAAATCCATGATAAACTATTTCAAAAAATTGGAGGAATCGTAAGGATTGTATCAGTTCAAAATATCATGTCAGAGTTTTCATCGGATCTACATGTACCAGACAAAAAATGTCTCCAAAGTAAGACTCATTAATTTTTTATGAGGTTTTTGAGATTTTGAAATTGTAATTTTGGAGTATCCTTCAAAATTAGAATACCGTCATAATGATTTTTTTTCGTTATGAGGTATACTTTTGATTGAATTTGAGGACGTTCTATCAAACTAACCCTGATAAAAATTGTTAATTAGACTGACTCAATAGAGATGACTAAAATAGAACAAATCTGATGAATAAAGTTAGATCATAATGTTTATAGGAAGAAAGTAATATCATAATTATAAGTAGAAGAAAGATAGTTAATTAATTGTAAAGGAAGAAAGGCAGATCATTGTGAGAATAGGAAGATAGTTAGATCTTAATGTGTCTATTAATAATGAAAGATTTTAATGAGATGAAAAAGATCCATTGTAATGATGTCACAATAGACTGAAGATGAGGAAGTTACATCAAATTGATATTTGGGCTGTAACATTGGTCTGATGTTGAAGAATTTATGTTGGACTGAAGAAAAGATAGACTGTTTATAAATATAGATGTTAGAGAAATAATGATAAGGTTTCAATCAGTCAACGTAAAAATTTAAATGTGATTTTTTTACGAATATTTGAAATTTGAGTACAATTGAAAAATTTATCATATTCTTGTAAATTTTATTCTTTGTCCCCAATAAATAGAAGTAGAGTACAATCATATATAGTATCTTTTATGACATGCGGAAAAGCTATAGCACTGAAATTTTCAATTCTTAAGTTAAGGAAAAGTTATTTACATATAGATATCTCATTAAAAGATCAGGAAGCTAATATTCTTCTTACCAGACCATGGAAAATAACACTAAAAAGTTAGGAAGAGATTGCAAATGAAGATTGATAAAGTGAACATGGTATTGAGTTGTTCAGATTGAGTCAATTGGAATGAGTTCACTATACTAATGGACATCAATATTATGTTCATGGGAACCAGTAAATTTTATTGACATGAATAAAAAAAGTATTTATTCTTTTTTTGAAGAATTTTTTATATGGAACAATGTAAATTTAAGTGAGTTTGTATAATTATTCCTATCAGGAGATGAAATTTTTATAATGGTAGTTTCCATATGTTTTATTCACGTCTTCAAAATAGTGAATTTACATATACCCATGAAAGTGGATGTGGAATGGTTATGGGTTTTCACAATAAGGAAAAACGTTTTTAAATCTCTGGTGCTTTACTTGATTTCCAACTTTTTTCATGCAGGAGTATTTACTAAAAGATGGTATGGATATAATGGTTTTTGGGATTAAGTTTTAATGGTATTAAAGCATAGTAAAAGTGAATATCTGATTCAACCCCCCCCCCATTCTGAGTTGTTATTTGAATCTTTGAATAATTAATATCCTTTATTCATTTTAATTAGTGTTTGATTTAGGTATAATTAATCAATTCCCTATGAATATACTGAAAATAATGGTAGTATTTTTAGTTCAACTGATTATTAACATTGATTCCCCTTTTACATAAAATATGGCTATGATGTAATTAATTAAATGATAATTTAGGAATTACAACATGCTACATTTTATTGATCAATGATAACATGTAATATTCATCATTGATCATCGATTAATTAAATTATAACATTTATTTGTGTATGAAAATGTTTTTTAGTAATAATTCCTCTATATTTTCAATATTGATGAATGCTTGGTCAAGATATTCCTCAGTACATGGGCTTGAAGCTACTCATATCATTTCATCTTGCATATTTTGTACTCCATAATCAAATGCTTTAAAAAACATAATCATATATTATGAAGTATATTTACCACTAGGTTAACCTTGTAATAGCTCACTCTATCTAGTGGATCTATCATTGAAATCTTTGTGCGCATACATTATTTTTAAATGGTTTTTTCCATATCTAAATAAGTAATTATGTTGATAATACCTAAGGACTTTAATATAAAACATTATAATGACATAAGGGGTATTTCCTTCAAAACTAACTAGTTTTACTAGATAAAGAAGTATCATTCCAAAATTGGGTATAAGTGAGTCTTTCATTTTATATTCATATATTATTTCAAATTATTCAAGCATTACTGAACCATAATTTGAGAATAGGAAAACAAAAAATCTAATTACATTACTGGAATAATGTATCCTTTTGTGCAAAGGGAATATGAGATAAAAATTTTGTTAATACATAAGAAATTTTCGACTACAACTATTATACAAGGAAATTATAAGTTGTGTAAATCTCAATACAATCATGGAAATCCTTTTTTTCATCAACATAGAAAAGAAGACTAAATTCATGTAATGATTTGTAGAGACCCAGTTTTTACCCTATAAGACTTTGGAATATTTCTACATATAATTCTAGAGCTAGGAGCAAAGAGGGCATGCGATTCCGAGGCCTGGTGTGCCTGGAATAAATTTTATATAAATGATAAGTGTTTTTATTCTATGCACGTGGCGGGGTTGGGTTTCCTCCTAAACGGTGGTACGGATCAAATATCTGAGGGCACAGTTGTGTCTGGAGCAACTTGTTTACCCTAGGCGGGGTGTAAAAGTTTTGGGCACGGGACTGTTGTGGGAGATGTCGCCCAGGGGAAAAACATTCACTTTGAAATAATGACTTATTGATTTTTTTAACACTGACATCTCATTCAAATAACATTCAAACGAAGTCTCAGAATGGAAATCTGAGACTTCGGTTGAGTTATAAATGGGGTGTTTTTCCTAGGCGTGATATAAAATGAGCGGGCATAGAGGTTCCGAAATCCGTGCCTTTCAGTGGAGTTTCTGAGAGTTATAAATTCCAAGTGTTGGAATTAATGGGGGACCCATTTTCCCCTTATCTCTCTCTCTCTCTCTCCCTCTCTCTCTCTCCCATCTGTTCTTCAGTGTTCTTCATCGTTCTTCATCGGATCGAGGTGTGATCTTCGCCAAAACATTGGAAAATCAAGGCAAGAGCCTCACGGACGCATCGCCTACGACGTACATCGAAAACAAAGTAGGATATATTCTACATTTAATTTCAAATTCAAGTTTTTAAATTAAATATCCTTCGATGTTTTTTAGTTTCATCATTTTAATTATCGTCGTTGATGAATGCATGAACACGGCCATCGATCTATGTTTGGAACCCCGTTCTTGGTTCCGTTCATCGTGAACACCCGCTATAATTTTCAGATGTGTCAACCAACTATCAAATCATTGATCAGAGGTCGGTGCTGCGAAGGTCTCATCGTTGGGATCGTAAAAACGTCCTCAGATCAGGAATCGGTTGTCTGATCGAGTCGTAGTGATCTACTGAAGGGTCCATCGTATTTTAGCCACCAATGGGGGCAAAGCACGGAAGACCATCCAGGAGGTGTGGCAGAGGGGCTGATTGCCAGGGCGGAGGCATCGCACAGCGCAAGGAAGCACAGTCGAGCGGGACAGGGGGTGTGAACCGGTGTGGAGGAGGCCAGAGTGGGGAGCTGTCGATGTGGTTCGATGATGGGGCACCAGTGGGGAAAGCGGCGTCGACCAGAGTCACGCGGCGCACGGAGGAAGTCAAGACCAAGGCCAGCGGACTTTGGAGCCGGTGTAGTAGGTCGTTCGAAGGTAGAGCGGGGAGTCCAGCCAGCCACAACACGGGCGGTCAGCATCACAGCGGGCCGCTATAAAAGGCACTGGCGTCCAGCGGGCCGTCGGGGTCTAAGGGGTGGTCGACAGAGGAACCAAGCCGAGGCGGCTATGGAGGTCGGTGTTCAGAGGCGTCGGCGGGTCCATGCAGAGCGGTGCGAGATGCGGCCGGAGCGAGTGCGACGGTGTGTTTCTAGATGCCGATGGTGCTGGCCTGTCACACCCGATTGAGGGAAGCCCAAGTCTTGACCTCAGGTGTGCGGAGGAAGCAAGGGCATGCACTTTATGGGTCCTGATGGTGCGATGTGAAGGACCGGCCAAAGAACAATCTTATGGGAGACGGGACCCGCCCTTTGCAGATCCTACTGGGAAACGCGGTGGAGACCTGCCAACGAGATGGTCTGTTTAAAAAAATAAAACTAGACTCGACAAGGGTTCAGTGTTGCGGGAGGGGGCAGCGGTGGTTCATGTCGGTCCCGCGGTTGGGCCATGGGCTGGCAGTTCGGACCAGGCTGGCCACGGAGAACCGGCCCGGTTGGTCCCCCTTGTGTTCGGGGGGGGGGGGGGGGGGCTTAACTTCTAAATGGCACATCCATTTGGCCAACCATCTGTGGATGGAGGTCCGCGACAGTGAGATGGACTATTTGAAGTGGGTTCCAAGAATTTTGGTTTCTGCTCTCGAAGGCAGGTAACCTGAAACACTCTAACTTAATAATATTAAATGATTATTCAAAATCGCGATGGATGTACTTCGCAAGCCGGACATCCGTTTGACATGTCATCAGAGGAGAGGTGGACCTGGTGTTGAGACAGTCCATCCAAAGTTGGTTTGGAACCCTTTTGCCTTGGTTTCATTGCTCGATGGCATGAAATGCTTAATTTGAATAATTAATTAATTAATTAATCTTTCGTCGGTCCTAACTCGTGTTTGCGGTGTCCAATTGATGTGCCGTTAGCGGAAGCGTGACCGCAGTCCTTGTGCGAATGTTTTGAGATGCTCTCTGAAGTGTTCGGGTTGGAGACAAGGTGAGGGCCCTACAAGGCCTAGTTCTCACGCTTTACGGTGAAACACAAAATTTTCACCCGACATTTATTTGGGGTGTTTGAGTACTCATTTCTTAGTTCTTTTCTGAGGGGATTGCAATGGTGCAATCCACCCTCCTAAATTCGGGCCCGAGGATTGGGCCCCATGAGGCAGCTTTCGGACGTATGCTGCGTTTTTACGACATATGCTACATAAGTCTATTCATGGCAAGTGAATAGCCTATGTCGCGTGGTTATCTGCAAAGAACAAGATGGTACGATCTGCGTGACATGTTCTGGGATCAAGGTGTGGGCCCCATTTGCGCATAACGTGGGGAGTTGCAGCTTCTGCATTTGGAGTCCATTTTAGCCGTTGTCATCGGTGTTGTAACCCTGGCATCGAGACGAAGTCGACCATGGTGGTTTCAGGTGTTGAAGATGGACTTGAGGCATAGGCCCCATGGGCCGTCTTTTGAGCTGTGTGTAGCGTACTGTGACTTTTTCATCAGGCATTCATTTGGGGAGTATGAATAGTCGATTCGGCGTGTTTTTCTGAGAGCATCGTGATGGAACAGTTTTCCAGGCCTCTTTCAAGACTGAGGTGTGGGCTCCATGAGACGTTGTATAGGAATAAAGCAGTGTTGAATAACTTTTCCACCGGGAGCTCCTTTCCAGGGAGTAAGTAGTCTACCTCACGTGTTTTTCCGCAAGGATTACAACGGTGAAATCTATTTGGGCATGCAGAGTTACTTTAGAGATCTCATTAAATGTGAAAACATGAAATGGTATTCGCCAGAGGTTCCTTTGACGCACTCTTATCCTATGAAAGGTAGCGGTGTTAGTGAAACCGAGTGATGGAACTGGCAGTGGACAGTTATTAGACCAGTCCAGGGTTTACCATCTAGAGAGATTGGGTAGCGGGTTACCCATTGACTTCTTAGGGTTCACCCTCTAGAGAGGCTGGGTAGTGGGTTACCTGTTGACCATAGTGTTTACCCTCTAGCGGGGCTGGGTAGTGGGTTACACGTTGACTTCATTTTTTACACTCCAGTGGGGTTGGGCAGTGGATTACCTGATGATCTCTTGGGGTTTACCCTCCAATGGGGTTGGGTAGTGGGTTAACTGACGAGATCTTGTGGTTTACCCTCCAGCAGGGCTGGGCGGTGGGTTAACTGATGACCTCTTGTGGTTTACCCTCCAGCAGGGCTGGGCAGTGGGTTACGTGATGAATTCTCTCAGACTTAGTCCCTTTTCAATGAGGCTATTCGGTGACTTTTCTCTATGGTTATTGGATTGGGACCCTTGGTTGAACGGTTTCGTGATGAGACCACTTTTTCGTGAGATATTGTTGGGTATCAGTGATGGATACCCTTAGAAATGTTGAAAATATTTCTTGGATTGAGCTTGGAGATAGAGATCCCCTTGCACACTAGTTTGTTTTTTCTTGTTGAGAATATATATATATATACACCCCATTTTCTTTCCCACTCCATGGGTTTGGTTACTCTCCTTCAAGGAGGGGAGAAGATGCACAGGGTATGCCCCATGCTTTCTGGGTCCAACTCCTTTTAGATTGGATGAGTCTACTTCCTTTATTTTTTGTGGTGAGCTGCACTCTATCTTTTGTACTCTTGCAATGTTCTTTGTTCTGTATACTGCTCACCATTTTAGTACCTCCCTTTTTTCTCCCTCGAGCTTTCGTGGAATCCTACTAATTATCTTTATACTCACCCCTACTTGAGATTTTCCCACACTTGGTGTTCCCTTGTAGACAACACATAGGTCAATCGAGACTGTGGAGTAGCATAGAGAACACAGGATCTTGGGAAGCGTTTAGTAGTTGTAGTATGACTTTCAGGCAAGTGAGGCACCAGCTGTTTACTTTCAGTTACCTGTTGCCGGGTTGTGGAACCTTTCTATTTGGGCACGTGTTTTTCCATTTTTTGTTCAGTTTACTTGTACTGTGTAGAGGTCGATGCATGTAAGTTGGTTTCCCTTTTGTATCAGTGCTGTATATTGCTTCCTTTTTTCTACACATCTGCATTTAGTGGGCTTTGTGTGTGTGTATAAGTACTTAGGAAAAGGCCTCCCCTAGTTTTCTTATTCTTTGGCGCTAGTCGCCTGCCCCTGGCCTATGGAGGTGGGCTTGGGGTAGTTGCGGCTCGAGCCCCAGCATGGGTCGGGTCGTGACAATGAGATATCAGGGGTGTTTCATTCCTTGCGGCTTTGTTTGGACATCCCTAAAAAAGAAATTGGTTGAGTTTGGGGGAAATAGTGTCAACGTGTCTCAAGAAAAACTCCCGGGCCAGGGAGTCTAGTGATGGTGCGGCGACTGACGCATCCATTCACCAAGACCCTGATAACCCGCTTTTCGACTCGGCACACTGAGACACTTGTTGTAGGGAATTGAGTTCATGAATCATATAGGATTGGGTCTTTGACTATCATTCATGTGCAATCTCTCCATCGTTGATGATATATATATGCTCATTTGAACACGGTACTCCTTGATCAGATTCAAGATGTCTACACAATGATAGCTAGCTAGGATACTAGCTACAGTTCGTGATGACGACTCCGTGAGAGACAAGGCCTCAATTCAAAATCCATGATACAATTACCCTTTCACTAGGAGGACATTCAGCAGCACCTCCACCAGTGGAGTAGCATATAGTATTGGCATCGAAGGCCGATGATGAGTGCAGGCTGGGCGTGCTACGTGATTTCGAGTGTCAAAGACCACTGGGGTTTCATAGTGATCCATACCCTCAGATAGTGAAGGGTTGGCTAGATTTTGTCGTTCGCCTCTTCAGGCTTGTTCGGACACTGACAGGTTAGATGGTGGCTTTGACAGCTAGTTTTTCCACTGATAAGTTTGGTGTTAGTAGATCCAGGGTTACTCAGATACACGATGATTAGGTACTCTCATGGTATGACATCTAGAAGTTGTTTCGTGAGGAGTATTACCCATCCTACTTACGTTTTTTGCGGTTTCGAGAGCTGCTGGAGCTTCACCGGGGAGTGATGGAAGTGGATGGATATGTGATTGGGTTCACATACCTTATGCAGTACTCTTTGTACGTGGTCCATGATGGTAACTACTGAGCACAACAATTTGGTAAAGGTCTCTTTATATGAGATCTGTGCTAGCGTAGTGCCCTTGTGCATCCTCACCCATCTCAGGGTGCTTGAGCAGGCACTGGTGAAAGAGAAATTTCTTTCGGTGGGTTGAAAAATGGAAGGGGCTTGGCGTCGGAAGTCTCCCCTTGTTGAGACTCAAGAACATGGACGGGGCTGCATAGAGCACCGAGACAGTCCAGGGAGGACTAGTGCTATCGTTGTGATGTGCGGGGTCACGTGGCTTGTGACTATCTGACCAAATGTGTTGAGTCCTCCAGAAAGTTGGTAGATGCCCCTCCATGGCAGAGGCAGTGTCACGATCAGAAAACTCCCTTGTGAAGACAGGGTGGTCCCTAGGGAGGCAGTGTTGGCAGAAAAGAAAGAAGAACTTGGGTTGGTGGATGACGTTATGATGTCCTTCTAAAAGGTTCCAGGCGCAGCGGAAGCACGTGGGTGGATGTGCCCACTTAGCATTTTTTCATTAACAATGGTCAATCCGGGATCAAAATGATGATAAATGCCAGTCTCCATGGATTGAATCACAGAAATGGAAAAAGAAAAGGAAATTTCCAGAACCAAATAGTAGGATCGTTACAGGTTGATTTTAATTAATTCAATCAATTGAAAAAAAAACCTCTTGTGTGTTCTTTCTTCATTGTTGTTCTTGATAACATTCTCATGTGATTCATCATTGCGTCACAGAATCCAAGTGTAGAATTCCTCTTGTGGTGATCCACACGTGTACCTCGTATCTCAGGACGTCGCCAAATGAGTCAACATGTGCTAGTGTGGATAGACCTTTGCTTTCATTGTACGCCTTAGATCATCTTGATCCAATGGAAGAGGATCTCTCTCAGTATTGAGAGCATTCTTGGAGGAAGAAGTTCTTTCGACCCTGAATGAATTCTCCAGAATTGTTATGCCCAATGATTCTCTTGTGTGTTGGAAAAGAGGTGGGGTTGTGAGGATATTTATAATCAGGTTTGAGTTTGTAGAGTTATGACAATAAATAAATGCATTACGCATTTCATTTATTTCATTAACTCTTATTCAAAACCCACATGTCGAACAATTAATTCCTTGACATACTCTCACATAGATTATAATAAATATCATTTAATAAAACAATATTATATCCTCAAAATCCCGTCTGGAAAAGCTACACGGCATGTAATAATAAATACACGGCATGTACTTGTTTTTCATTGAAAACTACATGGCATGTACATTAAATGTACATGGAATATATATTGTTTTCAATTATTCATTTCCTTTTCAAAATAATAACTACACGACGTGTAATAATTAATACACGGCGTGTACTTGTTTACATTTTATTCTTCCTCCAACATTAAAACGATTTTAAATTCCTTGATTAATTATTAAACCACATACGGGAATAATCTTTATTCTACTTGAGATACTTCAATACACTTAGTGTGTGACCCTCTAGGCCTCATTCTTGTTGGCATTAGGAGGGCTTTCCTAAAGTCCAAGATTACTGTCTAGCAACGGGTTAAAAAACCCAAGAGAAAGAAGTTGACGCCGCTGTGACGTATCACCACATATGAATGCTTACTGTGTAATTTAATCCCTTTGCCTCAATATCTCTTCAAGTAGGATTCATGGTAGTGTCATAAACCAATATTCATGATCCGTATTTCATTGACTACCTGAAATAAACTCGTCATTTACACCATGGCCATGGAATTTCATGTGACAGTTCTTTTTCAATCAAAGGGCCAAGATATCAACTTCCATAAATGGAAGGGAAACATCCTTCCTCGACTTATCCACTAACAATATTTCAGTTGTGACGCACCCAACGTACCCTACATCCGGCCAACTGTCTGCATGATGGTTTTTGTTAGTAAATCTAAGTGCACGAGTCATGACATGAGTTAATGATAATCTTCATGTCTAAGGACCATTACACATGCTCGTAGATTTCAATATCTGATGACACCAAGACATACGGAATTGCTACGGGCAGGTCTGTTCTCATAATCTCCCATCTTGGAGATTACCAAGTGCGAAATCCATGAGAGAGATTCTCGTCTTCTTACATGTACTCACACATGAAGGTCTGTATACAATGTGTCCTATCATAGTATGTCATCCAACCGTAGAACTTTATTGAAAAATATTGTTATAGCATTTCAAGGTTCTCATCATAGCGGGGATCTTCCATGACCTTATCAATGCAAAAAATATTCTAGGACATTATTATATTATAGTCATGTATAACAATGAACAATATATAATAAGTGAACATTCATGTAATAAAAGTACAAAACAGTTGGTTCTCAGGACACCAACCCTTACAAACTCCCACTTGGACTAGAGCCAAATGCCTATGAATTTTAGTCTTCTAGACCTCACATGATGATCATGTTTCTGCTGAGTCAAGGCATAAGTCAATGGGTACTCCACTTTGTCTTCCGTGGAAATAATACTCACAGAAACTTCACCTCTCTGAGAAAAATCCCTCAAGAGATTATACTTCCAAAGTATGTGCTTTATCCGCTGATGTGACCTTGGCTCTTTTTCAAGTTCCACCACTACAGTATTATCACAATAGAGTGCGATATGATCTTTACTTCTTGGTAATACATCCATCTCTTGTAAGAATCTTCGCATCCATACTGCTTATTTAGCTACCTCAGAAGTTGCGATATACTCAGACTCTGCTATAGAATCTTCCATGACACTCTTCTTTGAGCTCTTCCAGCTCAATGTACCTCTATTCAAACTGATGATGTATCTAGTCTATGACTTCATTTAATCATGATCATTCTATAAACTAGAATATACATGTCCTCTAATGACTAGTTCCTCATCTCCTCCATACACCAGGAATATATCCTTAGTACGCCTCAAATACTGAAGGATAGTCTTGACTGCCATCCAATGGCGGTCTCCTGGATCATCTTGATATCTGCCTACCGCACTTAATGCGTAAGAAACATCTAGCCTCATACATATCATAGAATACATGCCTGACCCAATCGCGGATGCGTAAGGGATCCTTTCCATTCTCTCTCTTTCTTCATGTGTCTGAGGACACATTTTTTTGGAAAGATGAATGCCTTGTGACACTGGAAACAATCCCTTCTTGGACTGTTCCATACTGAACCTCTTTAGTATATTTTCAATATAGGTACTTTGACTCAGGCCCAGTATTCTCTTGGATCTATCATGATGGATCTTGGTCCCAAGACTATATGCTTCCTCGCCCAAGTCTTTCATGGAGTAGCATTTTTGTAACCATTCCTTAACTAACTGTAAGATAGGTACTTCGTTTCCAATTAGTTATATGTCATCAAAATATACTATTAGAAAAACAACTGCACTCCCACTAAACCTCTTGTAAACACAAGGCTCACATTAGTTCTTAACAAATCCAAATTCCATTACAGCTTCATCAAAATGAATGTTCCATGACCGTGATGTAACGCCCTGACCCCAGTTACCCAGAGTCGGTGCATTAATTACATAACATTGGCATGATCAAAAGAAAGATCAAATCTCGAAAGACCGATTGGTTTAGTAGCCTTGGAAACACTAGATATATTCATAAGTTTTACATTACATCATCAAAATAAAAAATAACTACTACAGCAACATATTGTCTCCATAGTCCACAATATTAACCCCTCATAATATCCCTGCAAGTCATTCATAATTTACTTCTTCACATCCTGGGAAAATAAAACATAGAAAAGGGGTGCGCTCAAATGCCCAGTAAGGATAACAATATTGCGGAAACTTTCATAAATAAGAATAAACATTTAAGGCAATGTATAACTAAAACAAAATCCTTTTAAACTTTAACTTCAACATAGTATGGAATAAATAAAATGAAATAATTCCATTTACTTATTCACATGGATATTCTACTAATCGAATAATCACATGCAATATCAATAACCACTTTCATAATGATGGAATGCATAATTCCAGACTATCATAACCACATAGCCAAGGCCTCGTGCCAAGACTACAAATAAGATTTTGCCAAGGCCTTGTGCCAAGACACTAGTTTGTTTCATGAGACCTACCGATGCATCGAGGAGCTATAGCGGGCTCCACCAGTCACATATTAAGTCCAATGCATTCCCATATGAAAAGGTTTAAACATAACATAAACATTCGTATTAAAACTAGCATACGAAATGTCAATACTTTCACCATAAACCATGAATGGTATATAAAAAAATAGCACATCCATAGTCAAACATATCACAAAACCTTCAATACAATATAAAAGTTTTGTATCATAATATATCATCCTCAAATAAGCGTAAAATCCATTAAAGGATGTTGACATAGATGAAATCAAAACTCTTTTTAAAGAAATATATCTCTCTCTTTTGAAATCATTTAAGAGACATATATTTATAAAATAAAACTTTTTCTTTGAAAATATTCTTATAAGCTTGTAAGGGAAGCTTTGATGATTTTATAACGGCGGAAAATAACCGCACCCGCCGTATAAGTTAAAAAAACATTCTTATCTTAATTCTGTCAAAAAGGTTAAAAAGCACCTTGTTTGGAAAACGACGGAAAGATTCCCTTATAAACCTCTTATAAAAAGTCAAACAAGGGTATAAACGACTTTAACCCATATTCTTTTAAATATTAAAAATGTTTTGAAATACATTTTGAAGAAACATGGATGTGGATGATAATGAGATCCCAGTAGATTATTACGTATAAACAACCTCGGATAATGAAGAGATTATGAAATAACCCTTACCTTGTACTTTTCCTTGGTTGGTGTAGGTTAACCTCCTGTATAATGGTGAAATAATTGTTATTAAATTATAAAAGAATCATATACATTAATATGATATCATATATGATCTTTTAATATTCATTTGATAATAATATCTTAGTATTATCGTTGTTTCGGGTGTTAACTTACTTGTTTTATTTTATATGTTTGGTTATGTAAGACATGTTTTTAATGGATAGGTTGTATATTATTCATATCCAGAATGATATCAAGTCCTTAAACATCATTTTTAAATCATCAAATGATAATTATACTTGAATGGATACGATGGAGAATGAATCTTATCGCCTTTGTGGAGACGGTAGTCCGTACGTACGCACGAGCGACAATATCATTCTTTTGATATTAAAATAATATATAAATGGATGTTATATCATATATACAGAATAATTAACATGTTATATTTATTATTTACATGAGTTTCACATCATTATTATACCCATCCAAATAATAATATATTGAATAACAATTACACCACGACGTGGAGACGGTAAGCCGTACGTACGCACGTATGGTGACATGTTATTCAAAGGGTGGATATAATACCGAATATGGTTGTACCATATTTATAATAACATCACAGTATATGTGAGATTCTGGAGTTATTATTTTAGAATGGTAAGAACAAAGAAAGAAGATGTGGAAGAAGAAAGGAACTTGAAAAGGGGTGGTGAAAACATTACCTCTTCTTCGGGTTCTTCCTTTTGATTTGATCAAAAGGGATCCTTAGGTTGGCTTTCTGATCAAACTAAGGCCTCTAGGTTGTATTGAGGGAAGTTGGGATAGTATTTGGGCCGATTTTGGCCGATCCAAGTGGCTTGAGAGGTGTGAGGAATGAGTAGAAGTGGTCTCCTTTTATAAGGGAGAGGAGGGGCTCTTTAGGAAAGAGTGAAAGTATTACTTTATAATATAATTATATTCGGTTTATAATGGTACAAAAATCATTTATGTCGAAGATAAGATGACTCATATTCTAAATAACATCAACCAATAAGAATTGTATAGGTTTTAGATAATATTATAATCATTATAATCTTATTTATTTAAATGATTTATTAATGAGATAAACATTGCATCATTATTGTGTCATTTATAATTCAAATTATTTGATGTCTAAAAATTATAAATAAAATATAATTATGTAGGAAATCGTTTTATCTTTCTAATGAATATTTATAATCTAAAATCCAACATGTATAACCCTATGTAAAAATTGTTCTTCTAAAAGATGTAAGCTTATGCCATTTTTATTTTTATTTTAACTTTATTAAAATAATGTGTCCCTACCACATAAAAGTGGCTCTAAGGGGTCCCCAAATCGCCCCAAGGATGCCCATGGTCGAGTATGTATCCAAAAATAAGGTTAGGACATGTTTTAGGGTAATTTTGTATTATTATAATATTATTTTTTAACCCTTATTTACCGGATTTACCCTTTAACCATGGTAAATAAAATATTTACCGCAGTAATTATTCAAAATGTGTAAAAATAAAAGTTACCTATTTACATAATTTGGACATCCTGATTACAAATATGTAATCCATTTTTCCATATTCAAAACACAGAAGTGGCTGAAATTAATTTAAAATTAATTCCCGTTGTTAAAATAAAAAGCGTGTTTTTAAGAGATAATAACTATCAAATGATTGACAGTTGTTTATGTCTGGTTTAATTGTGAAATTATGTCCAATGACAAACATTAAATTAAATGGTAAAAATATATTCTAAATATACTTTAAAACCACTCAAATTCATAATTTATCAATATTAATTATTTTGATTAAAAAAGTTGATTTTAATTAAAATTTAGTAATTTTCACTATTCATCAAAATATAAAAGTTATCCGAAAAGTATCAAAATATCACCCTAGGATAATTTCAATATTCCGAATCCAAAAATGAAGTCCATTTTGAAATATAAAATATATATGATTTCAAAAAGTAGGTATTAATATTCACAACGGCTAGTTTAATTAGTTGTGGTGTGTGTTAGAACTCGAGGTTGCGTACAACACACGCTATCGCATTATTCGAAGGCAAACATACCGTGGAAGCTTGGGGTGTTACATTCTCCCCTCCTTCAAATAATTGCATCCTCGCAATTTCTAGGGTATTACTGCATAAAAAGACTCGGGTGGTTCTTCATCATAAGTTCCTCGGGTTCCCACGTTGCCTCTTCCATCTTATGATTTCTCCACAAAACTTTTACCAGACGCGTCGTCCGGTTTCTCAGTACTTGTTCTCTTGTATCAAGAATCCTGACAGGCTCTTCACAATAAGACATATCGGGTTCCAGTTCTAATTCCTCATAGGTGAGTACATGCGTTGGGTCAGGCATGTATTTTCTCAATAGAGATACGTGGAACACATCGTGAACTTTGGAGAGACTTGGCGGCATTGCCAATCGGTAAGCTACAGCCCCAATCCGTTCTAGAATTTCGAAAGCTCTGATGTACCTGGGACTCAATTTACCTTTCTTACCAAAACGTATAACTCCCTTCCATGGAGATACCTTCAGGAAAACATGATCACCGACTTGAAATTCCAAATCCTTCCTTCGATTATCGGCATAGATCTTCTGCCTACTTTGAGCTTCTTTGATGTGATTTTGGATTACCTTCACCTTTTCCACCGTTTCCTCCACCAGTTCTGGGCCTACAATTTTTCTTTCACCAACCTCATTCCAACAGGTTTGTGTACGACATATCTTTCCGTATAACGCTTCATATGGTGCCATCTAAATACTCGAATAGAAGCTATTGTTATAGGAAAATTCTACCAGTGGTAAATATTGATCCCACATACCCTAAAAGTCAAGTGAGAAAGATCTCAACATGTCTTCTAGGGTTTGAATAGTCCGTTTTGATTGTCCATCTGTCTGAGGGTGGTAAGCAGTGCTCAAATGAAGTTCAGTATCCAGATATTTCTGAAGACTTTTCCAAAATCTTGAAGTAAAACGGGGATCACGATCAGAAACAATCGATAGGGGTACTCCATGAAGTCTCACAACTTCATTAATGTATAGTCTTTCTAGATGTTCCAGGGGTAGATCTTCTCTTATAGCAAGAAAATGTGATGACTTGGAAAGAAGATCAACAATAACCCATATTGCATCGTTCCTTCTAGGAGCCTTTGGTAGCCCCATGACAAAGTCCATCGTAATATTGTCCCATTTCCACTCTGGTATGGGATGAGGTTGCATGACTCCTCCAGGCTGTTTCCTTCCAGCTTTCACTTGTTGAAAAACCATACATCTTGACAGAAAATCAGCAATCTCCCTCTTCATGTTGTCCCACCAAAAATGTTCCTTCAAATCTCAATACATTTTGGTGCTCCCAGGGTGTATAGAGAAATTGGAACTATGAGCATCATCCAACAATTCCCTTTTCAGATTAGGTAAATCGGGAACACAAAGTCTCTTCCCGAATTTCAAAATTCCATCTTCATACACAAAGTCTCTCAATCTCCCATCATTCATAGCTTTAATCTTCTTCTGAAATTCTTCATCATCGGTCTGAGAACTCTTAATCCTTTCTAATAAAGATGGTTTGGAAACCATTAGAAAAAACATTGATGTTTCACCTTCCCTGGTTATTCCCATGTCCATCTTCACTAGATCCATGAAAATTGGATCCCTTTCAATTCTCATCATGTTCAAAACTCCATGGTATTTTCTGCTCAAAGCATCTGCCACCTTGTTTGCTTTCCCCGGGTGGTAGTGTATCGTGCAATCATAATCCTTAAGTAATTCAAGCCATCTCCTTTGCCTCATGTTGAGTTCTTTTTGTGAGAAAATATACTTCAAACTCTTGTGATCAGTATAAATCTCACATTTTTCACCATAGAGGTAGTGTCTCCATATCTTCAAAGCAAAGATCACAGCTGCTAACTCAAGATCATGAGTAGGATAGTTTTGTTCATGAATTTTCAACTGTCGTGATGCATAGGCAATAACTCTATCATTCTGCATAAGGACACAACCAAGTCCTTTCTTTGATGCATCACTATAAATAACTAACCCATCATTCCCCGATGGTAGAGTCAATATAGGATCATTGACTAATCTTCTCTTCAGTTCTTCGAAACATTCTTCACACTCTTTTGTCCAAACAAATTTAACCCCTTTACGTGTGAGCTTTGTTAATGGGTTAGCCAATCGGGCAAAATTCTGGATGAAACGTCGATAATAACCTGCCAAACCAATAAAACTACGTACCTCAGTTATACTTGTAGGTTCTGTCCATTCTTGGATTGCCTTGGTCTTAGAAGGATCAACAGAGATTCCATCTTTAGAGAAAATATGGCCAAGAAAAGAAATATCCTGAAGCCAGAATTCACACTTGCTAAACTTCCCATATAATTCATGCCTCCTCAGAGTCTTCAAGATAATGCGCAAGTGATTTTCATGATCTTCATAGGTTTTGGAGTATACCAAGATATCATCAATAAATACCACCACAAATTCATCGAGATACTCCTTGAAAACTCTATTCATCAGATCCATGAATACAGAGGGTGCATTAGTCAATCCAAACAGCATTACGGTAAACTCGTAATGCCCGTACCTGGTTCGAAATGCTGTCTTTGGAATGTCTTCCTTCTTCACACACAACTGATGGTATCCAGATCGAAGGTAAATCTTTGAAAAGTATTGAGCTCCATGCAGTTGGTCAAATAAATCATCAATACGAGGTAGGGGATACTTGTTCTTTATCGTTATAGCATTGATCTCCCTGTAGTCGATACATAACCTCATAGATCCATCTTTCTTCTTAACAAAAATAACAATGGCTCCCCATAGAGAAACACTAGGGCGAATAAATCCCTTATTACTCAATTCCTCTAGTTGTTTCTTTAGTTCAACTAATTCTACAGTGGCCATTCTATAAGGGGTCTTCGATATAGGCCTTGATCCAGGAATCAAATCAATGGAAAACTCAACTTCTCGTTCTGGAGGATGTCCAGGTAAATCTTCCGGAAATACATCTACAAATTCTTTCAAAATAGGTACATCCTCTATTTGAATATTACTTTCCTCACCGACAGTTATTTTATTCTCTTCCTCCCCAATAATTGAATTAAGTTGAGCTACTGGGGGTGGATCTAAATAAGAATTAGGTGGTGACGATTCTGCTCTAAAAATAAGGTGTTCCTTATCATTATCATCAAGAATCGTAACCTCTTTCTTATTACAATAAATCTTTGCATCATAGTCTGAATGACAGTCCATACTGAGGATTATATCAAGCTCAATCATAGGTATGACGATGAGATCAGCAGATAAGGAAAATTTATGTGGTCTAAGGGGGACTGATTCACAAAACTTTGTTGCAATGATACTTCCATTAGGAGTTTTAACTGACAACTCCCTTATTAAATCAAATTGGAAATATCTAATTTTCTTAGCAAACTGGGAAGATATGAAACAAAGCGATGATCCAGAATCAAATAATGCATTTGCTAAACTTGAGGAAACCATTAAATTACCTGCCACCACGTCTTTCGGAGCTTCTACCTCAGCAGTAGTGATAGCATAAGCTTGGACTTGATCCCTTGGCCTTTTCTGAGGTAAGTTCTCCTGACGCTTAGGATATTCATTTGCATAATGCCCCATCTCCCTGCAATTGTAGCACTGAACGTTGGTGTCTTCCTTCTTCCCCTTGCAATCACGAGCTTGGTGGCCTTTTTCACCACACTTGTAATAGACTCCCATTCCCTTCAAGAGAGTACCAGGGTGTTTCTTCCCGTATTTACCACAGGATGGATATTCAACCTTTCCCTTCTTCCCCTTATTTCCATTCCTAGATTGATCAGCAGGTCTCTTCTTCTCTTGCTTTTCTTTAAAGTCATAAAACATAGAGAATTCCTTTTCGGTATTGATAGCACATGAGACAATGTCTTCGTACGATGAAAAGGATTGTGAGACTAATGCTCGACGGAGAAATGGTTTTAACCCAACAAAGAAACGATCAATCTTACTTCTTTGGTTACGTATATAATCACCAGCGTACCTTGCTAACCTTGTAAAGTTAGCCTCATACTTTGCGACATTCTCATCCTCCTTCTGTCTCAAACTTAGAAATTGCCTTTCCATATCTGCTCGATGGTCGCGAGGGAAGTATTTTTCTAAAAATAGTTCTTTGAACTCCCTACATTCCATATTTGATACTTCATCATCTTCCTCCATGTTTTGAATCAATGACCACCATTGATCAACATCTCCAGTGAGGCGGTAAACTGCCATGATAACTTTTTCCCTTTCACTGCTCCCCAAAGCCTGAAATATTTTCTCTAGGGAATTTATCCATTGCTCAGCTACTAAGGGATTTGTACTCCCATTGAACGTTGGTGGTTGTTGCCTCATGAATCGATCTAACATTGATCCTCCACGCTGCGGATCAGGGTGCTCCATACGGGTAAGGTTATTATTCATAACCTGAGTAAGTTGTCCCAGTATGGTGATTAGCTGATCGGCACCAGTTGCATCACCAGCCCCACTATAATTATCTTGAGCAGGAGGGCAATCCCTACATGGAGTGCGTGCATTGATACGGTTTCCATTTCTTCCACTAGGTACCATTTCTATACAATGGCATAAACTAGATCAGTTTATGAATCAAAATATATAATCCCATACTTAGAAAACACTTAACATAAATTGAACTATTTATGGATACAATCCATAATCATAAAAATGTTTTCTTTGAGAAATTATATACTCATAAACCCTTCATAATGATTTGTAAAGAAAATGAGAGTTATCCTAAGCATATCCCCCGGGAGTGTCGTAACCAAGAGTGCAGCAAGGCCCGTTGTCGTGCACCAGTTCCCGTTCGAGTCTAGCTCAAAGCGGTGTTTTCGGGTTTTACCCCAAGGTACATCTGTGCCAGAGCCGCCTCTACCTGCTCGTATCCAGACAGGGATGTATTGCTCGGAAAACTCACAAAATCTCTACAATACCAAAATTCTAGGAAGTTCTTATATACTAATCCTCAAAGTTCATCTTAGGTCTACGTGCTCTAATCAGAGTTTATCTAAATCTAGCTTCCAAGGTTTGTACTAAACTTCCTCTGATACAAACTGTAACGCCCCGACCCCAGTTACACAGAGTCGGTGCATTAATTACATAACATTGGCATGATCACAAGAAAGATCAAATCTCAAAATACCGATTGGTTTAGTAGCCTTGGAAACACTATATATATTCATATGTTTTACATTAAATCATCAAAATAAAATAAAAACTACTACAACAACATATTGTCTCCATAGTCCACACTATTAACCCCTCATAATAACCCTGCAAGTCATTCATAATTTACTTTTCACATCCTGGGAAAATAAAACATAGAAAAGGGGTGAGCTCAAATGCCCAGTAAGGATAACAATATAGCGGAAACTTTCATAAATAAGAATAAGCATTTAAGGCAATGTATAACTAAAAAAAAGCCTCTTAAACTTTAACTTCAACATATTATGGCATAAATAAAATGAAATAATGCCATTTACTTATTCACATGGATATTCTACTAATCGAATAATCACATGCAATATCAATAACCACTTTCATAATGATGGAATGCATAATGCCAGACTATCATAACCACATAGCCCAGGCCTCATGCCAAGACTACAAATAAGATTTTTCCAAGGCCTTGTGCCAAGACACTAGTTTGTCTCATGAGACCTACCGATGCATCGAGGAGCTATAGCGGGCTCCACCCGTCACATATTAAGTCCAATGCATTACCATATGAAAAGGTTTACACATAACATAAACATACGTATTAAAACTAGCATAGGAAATGTGAATACTTTCACCATAAACCATGAATGGTATATAAAAAAATAGCACATCAACAGTCAAACATATCACAAAACCTTCAATACAATATAAAAGTTTTGTATCATAATACATCATCCTCAAATAAGCGTAAAATCCATTAATGGATGTTGACATAGATGAAATCAAAACTCTTTTTAAAGAAATATCTCTTTCTATTTTGAAATCATTTAAGAGACATATATTTATAAAATAAAACATTTTCTTTGAAAATATTCTTATAATCTTGTAAGGGAAGCTTTGACGATTTGATAACGGCGGAAAATAACCGCACCCGCCGTATAAGTTAAAAAAAACATTCTTATCTTAATTCTGTCGAAAAGGTTAAAAAGCACCTTGTTTGGAAAACGATGGGAAGATTCCCTTATAAACCTCTTATAAAAAGTCAAACAAGGGTATAAATGACTTTAACCCATATTCTTTTAAATATTAAAAATGTTTTGAAATACATTTTGAGAAAAACATGGATGTGGATGATAACGAGATCCCAGTAGATTATTACGTATAAACAACCTCGGATAATGAAGAGATTGTGAAATAACCCTTACCGTGTACTTTTCATTGGTTGGGGTAGGTTAACCTCCTGCATAATGGTGAAATAATTGTTATTAAATTATAAAAAAATCATATACATTAATATGATATCATATATGATCTTTTAATATTGATTTGGTAATAATATCTTAGTATTATCGTTGTTTCGGGTGTTAACTTACTTGTTTTATTTTATATGTTTTGTTACGTAAGCCAAGTTTGTAATGGATAGGTTGTATATTATTCATATCCAGAATGATATCAAGTCCTTAAACATCATTTTTAAATCATCAAATGATAATTATACTTGAATGGATACGATGGAGAATGAATCTTATCGTGTTTGTGGAGACGGTAGTCCGTACGTACGCACGAGCGACAATATCATTCTTTTGATATTAAAATAATATATAAATGGATGTTATATCATATATACAGAATAATTAACATTTTATATTTATTATTTACATGAGTTGCACATCATTATTATACCCATCCAATTAATAATATATTGAATAACAATTACACCACGATGTGGAGACGGTAAGCCGTACGTACGCACGTATAGTGACATGTTATTCAAAGGGTGGATAGAATACTGAATATGGTAGTACCATATTTATAATAACATCACAGTATATGTGAGATACTGGAGTTATTATTTTAGAATGGTAAGAACAAAGAAAGAAGAAGTGGAAGAAGAAAGGAACATGAAAAGGGGTGGTGAAAACATTACCTCTTCTTCGGGTTCTTCCTTTTGATTTGATCAAAAGGGATCCTTAGGTTGGCTGTCTGATCAAAATAAGGCCTATAGGTTGTAGTGATGGATGTTGGGAGAGTATTTGGGCAGAGTTTGGCCGACCCATGTGGCTTGAGACGTGTGAGGAATGAGTAGAAGTGGTCTCCATTTATAAGGGAGAGGAGGGGATCTTTAGGAAAGAGTGAAAGTATTACTTTATAATATTATTATATTCGGTTTATAATGGTCCAAAAATCATTGAGGTCGAAGATAAGATGACTCATATTCTAAATAACATCAACCAATAAGAATTGGACATGTTTTAGATAATATTTTAATCATTATAATCTTATTTATTTAAATGATTTATTAATGAGGTAAACATTGCATCATTATTGTGTCATTAATAATTTAAATTATTTGATGTCTAAAAATTATAAATAAAATATAATTATGTAAGAAATATTTTTATATTTCTAATGAATATTTATAATCGAAAATCCAACATGTATAATCCTATGTAAAAATTGTTCTTCTAAAAGATGTAAGCTCATGCCATTTTTATTTTTATTTTAACTTTATTAATATAATGTGTCCCTACCACATACAAGTGGCTCTAAGGGGTCCCCAAATCGACCCAAGGATGCCCAGGGTCGGTTATGTGTCCACAAATATGGTTAGGACATGTTTTAGGGTAATTTTGTGTTATTATAATATTATTTTTTAACCCTTACTTACCGGATTTACCCTTTAACCATGGTAAATAAAATATTTACCGCAGTAATTATTCAAAATGTGTAAAAATAAAAGTTACCTATTTACATAATTTGGACATCCTGATTCCAAATATTTAATCCATTTTTCCAAATTCAAAACACATAAGTGGAAGAAATTAATTTAAAATTAATTCCCATTGTTAAAATAAAAAGCGTGTTTTTAAGAGATAATAACTATCAAAAGATTGACACTTGTTTATGTCTGGTTTAATTGTGAAATTATGTCCAATGACAAACATTAAATTAAATGGTAAAAATATATTATAAATATACTTTAAAACCACTCAAAATCATAATTTATCAATATTAATTATTTTGATTAAAAAAGTTGATTTTAATTAAAATTTAGTAATTTTCACTATTCATCAAAATATAAAAGTTATCCGAAAAGTACCAAAATTTCACCCTAGGCTAATTTCAATATTCCGAATCCAAAAATGAAGTCCATTTTGAAATATAAAATATATATGATTTAAAAATGTAGGTATTACTGTTCACAACGACTAGTTTAATTAGTTGTGGTGTGTGTTAGAACTCGAGGTTGCGTACAACACACGCTATCGCATTATTCGAAGGGAAACATACTGTGGAAGCTTGGGGTGTTACAGTGATGCTTTCTTTAATCCATAAATGGATTTCTGCAACTTGCATACCTTTTTGGCATCCTTTGGAGTCACAGACCCTTCAGGTTGTGTCATGTAGACATCTTCTTGGAGGTTCCCATTAAGGAAATATTTTTTGACATCCATTTTCCAAATATCATAGTCTTGGTATGCAGCAATGGCCAATAGGATTCTAATGGATTTCAGCATCGCAACCGATGAAAAGGTTTCATCAAAGTCAATTCGATAATGTTATCTAAAACCTCTTGCAACTACTCAAGCCTTGTAGGTGCTGAATTTCCCCTCCATGTCCAGTTTCTTCTTGAATACCCATTTATTACCAATAAGCTTTACATAAACATCAGGATCTACCAAAATCCAGACTTGGTTTTGGTACATGGAATCCATTTTAGAATTCATGGCTTCTTTCCACTTGGCAACGGCTGTGCCTTAAACTTCTTCCTTGTAGGTAATAGGATCATCATTGTCAAACAATAATGAGTCACCATCCTCAGTGAAAAGAAAACCATATCGTTCTTTTTCTCTCACCTCTCTCATGATCATATGTAGTTCTTGTGTCTCTGGAATAGATTGTTCTTCCATAGGGATTTGTGGAATCTATTCTTGTACCAACTCCTGTGTATCTTGAGCCTCGACTTCATCGAATTATATCTCGCTCCCACTATCACTTTTGGAGATGTGATCCCTTCCAAGGAATATGGATTGTCTTGACACTATAACCATTTTGTCTGGGGGTTTTATAGATAATATCCCTTTGTTTCCTTGGGATATCCTATAAAGATACACTTTGTGCCTTGGGGTGAAAGTTTGTTACCTGAAGAGGCCTTAACAAATGCTTCGCTACCCCACACATGTAAATTCGATAACATGGATTTGCGTCCACTCCATAACTCGTATGGAATACCATTTATCAATTTAGTTGTTACTTGGTTTAGTATGCGTGATGACGTTTGTAAGGAATATCCCCAAAAGTAGAATGGAAGGCTTGCATGACTCATCATTGATCTCACCATGTTCAACAGGGTGTGGTTCCTCCTTTCTCTTACACCATTACACTATGGAGTGTAAGGAAGAGTGAATTGAGATAGAATCCCAAACTCTCGTAAGAAATCAATGAAGTCCTAATTAAGATATTCTCATCCTCTGTCTGAGAAGAGTATCTTAATCTTCTTACCACGCCGGTTCCCATCTTCATTTTTGTATTCTTTGAACCGATCAAAATAATCTGACTTATACCTCATTAAGTAGATATATCCTTATCTACTATATTCATCAGTAAAAGTTATGAAGTATGATAACCCACCCCTTGCCTCAACTGGAAATGGCCAACACACATCTGTGTGAACTAATTCTAGAAGCTCTTTGGCTCTTTCACATTTCCCACTAAATGCGGCTTTGGTCATTTTGCCTTGTAGACACGCATGACATACACCAAGTGGTTTTAGTTTGAAAGAATCTGAATACCCATCTTGAGGAAATTTTGTCAAACATTTCTCATTGACATGACCTAGTCAGTGATTCCAAAGATGGGTGTGGTATGAGTCATGTGAATTGACTTTTTCCTCGATTTCCATTACTTGGTTTGTGTAGTCTAACACATAAAACCCGTTATATAATTGTTCCCTACCAAAACAAATGCTATCTTTTTAAAAGTAGTAGCATCCACTTCCAAACATGAAGATGAATCCATCAGTATCTAATCTGGATACTGAAATAATGTTTTTTGTTACCGAGGGTACATAATAACATCCTTTCAAAACCAAGACCATCCCTGTAGGCAATGTGAGATGGTAGTCTCTGACAGCTACAACAGCGATTCTGGATATGTTGGCTACTCGTAAATCTACCTCCCCTCGATCAAACTTCTTGAATCTACCTGGTTCCAATATTTGGATACAGATGTGAGCACCACAAGCAGTATTTAATACCCAATTTGTAGAAACAGATAGATTGCATTCGATGAAAATGCACCTGAATCTTCCCCTTTCTTCCAAGGCTGGGTGCAGTTTTTCTTCCAATGGCCCTTCATGCCACATGTGAAACAAACAGCATCATGTTCCCTTGCCTCCCATTTAATCATCCTTTTCATGGAAGGCCTTTACGAATCGTTGGGCTTAAAGATCTTAACCATCCCTTTCATTTTATTCACCATGAGGATAGAAGGATTTTCATGCTTTATGTCATTGTTCACTTGGTGAATAAGGATAAGAAAATCAAACAGATACTTCTCAATGTTGTTCATGTTAACAACAAAGTTCGAGAAGCTCTGGGGAAGTGATGCAAGAATAAGATCGGTGCCTAGTTACTCGGGGTGTTTAAACCCTAGAACCTCCAAGCGCTCAATGGAGCCAATTATCTTGATTACATGAGGCCCATCTGGGGAAACCTCTCCAAGATTTCTCTGAAATAGATCCTTGGAGATCTCAAACATTTCCTATCTTTATCTATCCTAGTATAGACCATGGAGGTGATTGAGCATGCTATAGGCATCCATGTCTTCATTAGAGTTCATGAACTCACTAGACATCGATGATAACATCAAACATTGAACGTAGAGAGCGTCATTTAAATGTTCATCAAAGACCAGGAAATCTTCATCACTCACCCCTAGGGCAGGAGAATTAGGAATTGAGGACTCCAGCACATAAAATGTCCGTTCATGGCGTAGGATAACCCGAAGGAACCTAAACCATTCCTAAAAGTTACCGATGGTGAGGATATTGTCTTTATCCAGAATTGATTGTAGGGAAAATGTGGTTGGAAAGTTTATCATTTCGATATTACAAATTAAAAGAGCATATTTATCAGTACTTTATTGATTATATTTTATGAAAAATAATAAATGAATTTATTCATTCTCCCACTATTTTATCAAGTCCTAATGTCCCTCACCATTGAAATCGGAATGGCCAGTTTCTTTGACATTCTAGAGGCAAGGATCCATATTCTCCTTTGCATAACCCCAAAAAAGGGTTGGTCAAGCTATTTTAAGGTATTTAGGTAGGCAGGTCTTTTCCAACTATGAGCTTACAGTTTCTTGATCTGTTGAGTTGACTCCCCAATTCTGAAATCCTAACTTGTATTTTCTCAACTCTTGCCTCCAATATTGCATAATGTCTAAAAAGGGCCACTCCTCTTGATGTAAAGTGGTTGAGTCAACATGAAAATATTTATAAGGGCATCATTTATAAAAGTAAGTGTCCCAACAAGGGTTGGTCAAAAACATTTTTTTATTGAGTCTTGCCCTTAATCAAGTAACGGAAGTCTTAGTCCGACTTAATATGGTATTTGAGAGATTTTATTCTTTATGCGTTGTTTTGCATTATCACATTCTTTTTAATATTAAGTGATGCTTTCTTAACTGATTAACCATGTTCTGATGATGTTTACAGATAATCCGATTTTTATTTTATTCCATATTTGCATGTTTGTTCATTTTATTAACTATGTGATCGCTAGAACACATACATAATAAATAAACCATGAAATTTAGACAGATAAAATAATATGGCATGATCATGAGTGTCTATTGGTTAGCTTATATAAAAGTTTTGATAAGATATCCATGACCTAAGGAAAACACCTTGAACCTGATTATTTGTGTTTTGTAGCTCCCTCCTGTCCACCTTTGTATCTTCTTACATCGGTTTTTCCTTAGCTTCGGGATTTGAACCGTCTCCTCTACCTTGGGGAGATCCTCTATTACATGGGTTTACATTAAAGAAAACATGGGGACACATTCCCTACATTTTATTGGAAGAAGTCTTGCAGGCCAAAAAATTTAAATTAAATAAATTTAAATGAAACCATGCACATACAAAGGGTATTTGGTCTAGATCATGATCATCCATAGCATGCAATGACATTTACGCATATTTAGAATTCAAATTCTTTTAATTTTTCTTTAATTTATGATAAGTCACACCCGAATTCAATTAATTATGATCTTATAATTAATCAATTAATTATCATAAATTCCTTTCTAAATATCCATGAGATTCTTCCCATAAATATTACTTGTACGGGTCTTTATACATTAGAGTAAACCTGGTGAAATTCCATTTCTGGATAGTACACGGCGTGTATTTTATAATTACACATCATGTATTCACTTTTTATCCAAAGTACAAGCCGGGGGATTTGGCGTGTTTTCTGTACTTTGGAAAATTTGGAGTACATGGTGTGTAGATAAATCATGCACGGCGTGTACTTGTTATGTGGTAACCAGCCTAGTGATCACGTGCACACGGTACGCGGCTTATCCTTGTACACGGATTCACCTAGGATGGAATGGACTATACTGCATGTTTCTCGAACATACATGCCATGTATTTCGGTTCCCCGCGTCGTTGAATTCTGGTCAACACGGTGTGATTAATACTTAGGCTTATTCAATTCACATGGCGTGGTTTGGCGGTACAGTGCCAGTTCATTAAACCTAAGTACATGGCGTGTAGTTTTAATTATACACCGTGTAATCTCATGTTGTATAGACAGAAAGAGAGGCTCCTCCATATGATTTACTCATTTTTATTTTAATCAAAATTTAAGATTAAAAGGTTGTTTCTATGATATGAATCGAGAAACAAAGGAGGAAGAATAGAACTCATTTAGTCAGATTAATAGAACGATATATTTCTAGTTGAATCAAATATAAATGCATAAATTATCAACAGAAATTAAATAACTATAATCAACATTTAAACCTCACTCTAATACCATGTGAAGGTTCTAGGCGCAGTGGAAGTGCATGGGTGGATGTGCCCACTTGTCTTATTTGTCATTTATAATGACCAATCCAGGATCAATACAATGATAAACGCCAGTCTCCACGGATTGAATCACAGAAATGGAAAAAGAGAAGGAAATTCCCGGAACCACAAAGTAGGATCATTAGAGGTTGATTATAATTAATTTAATCAATTGAAAAGAAATACCTTTTGGGTGTTACTTCTTCGTTTATGTTCGTGATCACGTTCTGATGTGATTCTTCGTTGCGTCGCAGAAGCCATGTGTAGACTTCCTCTAGTGGTGATCCACACGTGTACCTCGTATCTCGAAATGTCACCAAAGGAGTCTCCAATTGCTAGAGTGGAGAAACCTTTGCTTGCATTGTCTGCCTTATATCATCTTGATCCGATGGAAGAGGATCAATCTCAGTCTTGAGAGAATTCTTGGAGGAAGAGGTTCTTTCGGCCTTGAAAGAATTATCTAGAATTGTTGTGCACAACGATTCTCTTGTGTGTTGGAAAAGAGTTGGGTTGTGAGGATATTTATAATCAGGTTTGAGGATGTGGAGTTATGACAATAAATAAACGTGTTACGGGTTTCAATTATTTCATTAACTCTTATTGAAAACTCCCATGTCGAATAATTAATTCCTTGACATGCTCTCACGCTGATTATAATAAATATCATTTAATAAAACAATATTATATCCTCAAAATCCTGACTGGAAAAACTACACGGCGTGTAATAATAAATAAATGGAATGTACTTGTTTTTCATTGAAAATTACACAGCGTGTACATTAAATGTACACGGTGTGTATATATTGTTTCATTTATTCATTTCCTTTTCAAAATAAAAACTACACGGTGAGTAATAATTAATACATGATGTGTACTTGTTTTCATTTTATTCTTCCTCCAACATTAAAATGATTTATGCTTCCTTGATTATTATTAAACCACATACGTGAATAATCTTTTTTCTACTTGAGATACTTGAATACACTTAGTGTGTAACCCTCTAGGCCTCTTTCTCGTTGGCATTAGGCGGGCTTGCCTAAAATCCAAGATTACTATCTAGTAATGGGTCAAGGCACCCAATAGAAAGAAGTTGACGCTGCAATGACATATCACCACATACGAACGCATACTGTATAATTTAATCCCTTTTTCTCACTATCTCATCAAGAAAGTTTCATGGTAGTGTCATAAACCTATATGCTTGATTCGTCATTCTTTGACTACCAAAATAAACTTGTTATTTACACCATGGCCATGGAATTTCATACGACAATTCTATTTCAATCAAATTGCCGAGATATGAACTTCCATAAATGGACGGGAAAAATCATTCGTCCACTTATCCATTAACAACATGTCACTTTTGACGCACCAAACGTACCCTACTTCCCACCAACTGTTTGCATGATGGTTTTCGTCAGTAAATCTAAGTGTGCGAGTCATGACAAGAGTTAATGATAATCTTATAGTCTATGGACCAGTACACATACTCGTAGATAGAAATGTCTGATGACACCAAGGCATGCAGAATTGTTACTAGAGGGTCTGTTCTCATAATCTCCCATCTTGGAGATTATCAAGTGCCAACACCATGAGAGAGAGTCTCGTCTTTTTACGAGTACTCACACATGACAGTCTGTATATTATGTGTCCTATCATAATATGTCATCCAACTATAGAACATTATTTAAGAATATTTTTATATCATTTCAAGGTTCTCATCATATCAGAGATCTTCCATGACCTTATGAATGAAACAAATAATCTAGGACATTATTAAATTATAGTCATGCAGAATAATGAACAATATATAATAAATGAACATTCATGTAATCAAAGTACAAAATAGTTGGTTCTCTAGACACCAACCCTTACACTTCCACCACCACTAAGCGGCCCATGTCATGGTCAGGGAACTGAAGAACAGGGTCGTGGGAGGCTATGTTCTAAGGATGGTTACAATCCTACAATGTTTGAGATGATAAGAGTTATGCTTTATTTATTTTTCTACTTTTCATAGCAGCACATGTTAGACACTACATGAGGTACTCTTATCTTCTTACTTCTTGTTAGAGGGGTTACCGAGGGTGACACAGGGCGTCCGTGTAACCCTATGTTGGTGTTTTACGACATAGCTTTGAATTCACGAGAAATAGGGGTTCTTCCCCCTCTGAGACGTGTTTTTGTGATGTGATAAAAACAATTAGAGAGAGTCATTACCACCCAAAGAGGATAGTATTGAGGTGTAATGGATGAGTCCCTCGGACATCTGCATTGATAGTGAGGTTGTGCGGTAGAGTGTCAGAGCAGGCTCTGGATTTTCGAGTGGGGATTTTCTACTTGACCTCCCTTTGATTGAGGTGCCACAAGTGGTTTTGGAAGAGTGCCTATTTTGGAGATTACTCTATTTCCAAGAGAGGCAAAGACACGTGGGGTATGACATGTGTTTTCCGTGTCTAGCCTCTGGCTGTTGGATGTGTTTTCTCAACTACCATGTTCATTGGTACCTCTCATGCTCAAGATCAATCTTGATACATTTATCATAAACATGTTGAGGTGATAGATACCCCATAAACAGAACTATGTGATTCACTAGGTGGTGGTGGTGGTGGTGGTCCTTGTGATGAGAATGTGGAGACTCTTTTTTCTTGGGAGAACGCATTGTGTTTCTCTCATACCACCAGTGTCTCGGGTGCGTCCTCATCTAGAGAATCTTGGTTCTGATGTGCCAACTATGAAAACTTGTGTGACCAGATATCCTTGGGTGTTTCACTAGATGGGTATTTTGAAGGAGGGAATCATAAGTCATTGTTCCTGGAACAAAACGTGATTTCAGTCGTGACATGGAATGTAGAGGTGCAGCCGGGAAACACCCTGTAGTTTCTATGGGTCATTCTAGAATTGTGAAAGCAGTTAAGAGGTTACCTACCATCTTGCCCTGCCCTCCAAATAGTGGTAGTGGGTGCATGATGTCATCTGCGTGTTGCGGTTGATGAGGTGTGCGCGTGTTCCTACGCATTTCATTGAAAGTAGCAGACCTTGTAAGTATGAACCATCCTTTTTGTTGGTGTTTTGTACCAGCATGGTGTTGTGGATGTTTTCTTGGGAGTCAGATAGCTAGGTGTGAGCTCGGTATCTCGACTTGTTTTTCGTAGTTTTTCTTTTTAGGGATGAAAATCATGAAGAAGGAAATTATTTATGGACTCTATTTTTACCATGTAAGACTTTGAAATATTTCTATATATAATTCTAGAGCTTGGCCCAAAGATGGCGTGTAATTCTGGGGCCCGGTTTTCCCAGAATAAATTTTATTATAATGTTAAGTTTTTTCATTCTATGCACATTTAGTGGTTGGGTTTCCTCCTAAACGGTATCTAAGATTGGAAATCTGAGGGCATGGTTCCATCTGTAGCGTTCTGTTTACCCTTGGTGGGGTGTAAAAGTTTGGGGTGCAAGCCTGCTGTGAGAGATGTCACCAAGGGGGAAAACCATCATTTTGAATTAATGACTTTGTGATTTTTTTTAACACTGAAATACCATTCAAATAACATTCAAATGGATTCTCAGAATGGAAATCTGAGAATTCCGTTGAGTTTGAAATGGGGTGTTTTTCCTAGGAGTAATATTAAATGAGTGGGCGCGGTGGTTTCAGAATCTACACCAATCGGTGGAGTTTTAGAGAGTTATAAATTCCAAGTGTTGGAATTAAGGGGGGGACCCATTTCCCCTTCTTTCTCCCTCTCCCTCTCTCTCTCTCATCCATTTGTTAGTTTTCTTCATCGTTCTTCGTCGGATCGAGGTGAAGCCTTTGAAAAAACATTGGCGAATTAAGGCTGGAGCCTCACGGATTCATCACATACGACATGCATCGAAAACGAAGTAGGATTTCTTCTACTTTTATGTTCCAATTAAAGTTTTTAAATTAAATATCCATCGTTGTCCATTTCATTCATCATTTTAATTATCTTCATTGATAGATGAATGAACACATCCATCGATCTATGTTAGGAACCCCATTCTTGGTTCTTTTCTTCGCGACCACCCGCTATAATTTTCGGATGCGTCAACCGACTGCCGAATCATCGATTAGAGGTAGGAGCTCCGAAGGTCTTGTTGCAGGGATTGCAAAAATGACCTAGGATCTGGAATCGAGTGTCTGATCAAGTCGCGGTGATCCGCTGAAGGGACCACAGGAGTTCAGCCGCTGGTGGCGGAGGAGAGCGGCAGACCGGCCAGGAGGCACGACAGAGGGGTCAGTGGCCAGGGCGGAGGCGTTGTGCAGCACAGGGAAGCGCAGTCGACCAGGACCGAGGGTGTGGGCATGTGTGCCGGAGGACGGAGCGCGGTGCTACTGGTGTGGTTCGACGATGGGGAACCAGTGGGGCAGGTGGCATCGACCAGAGTCACACGGCATGCGGAGGAAGGTGAGACTAAGGCCAGTGGAGCGTGGAGTCAGTGCGGCAAGCCGTTCAAAAGCAGAGCGGGGAGTCCAGGAAGCCGCAACACAGGTGATTGGTGTTGCGGCGGGCCGCTGTATGAGGCACCGGCATCCAACGGGCTATCGCGGTTGAAGGGGAAGCCGACAGATGATCCGATCTGAGGCAGCTGCGGAGATCGGCGTTCAAATGCGACAGTGAGTCCAGGCAGAGCGGCAGGGTATGCGGCCGGAGCGGGCACGGCGGTACGCTGCCGGAGGCCGAGGGAGCCGGCCTGTTGCGCTCGGCTGAGGGAAGCTCGATGCCTGACCTTGGGTGTGCGGAGGAAGCAATGACCCGCACATTGTGGGTCCTGCTGGTGTGATGAGAAAGACCGGCCAAAGGCCGGTCTGTTGGGAGAGGAGGACCCTCCCTTTGTGGGTCCTGATGGGCGAGGCCGCGGAGACAAGCCAACTGGTCGGTCTATTTATTTAATGAAAAGATAAATAGACCTGAGGAGGTTCTGGTATTGCTGGAGCGGGCCACAGCTAGTAGGCAACGGCGGTTCGAGTTGGACCCGCATCTGGGCCGCGTGTCGGCGGTTTCGACTGGGTCGGCTGGGGTGAACCCGCCATGTTGGTCCCTCTTCCATTCAGAGGGGGGGAACTTCTAAACAGCGCGTCCATTTGATGCACCGTCTGCGGCTGTAGGTCTGTGTCAGTGATTCAGACTATTTGATGTGGGTTCCACGGATTTTGGGTTCTACACCCAAAGGCAGGTAACCTGGAATGATCAAACTTAATAATATTAAATGATTATTAAAGATCGCGAAGGACGTACTTCGCAAGCCGGACATCCTTTTGACGTGCTGTTAGAGGTGTGTTGGCCCTGGTGTTGAGACGGTCCTTCTAATTTTGGTTTGGAACCCTTGTGACTTGGTTTCGTTGCCCGGTGGCATGAAATTCTTAATGTGAATAATTAATTATTTAATTAATCTTTAGTTTGACCTGACTCTTGCTGGGGATGTCCGATTGACACGTCGTCAGAAGTAGCATGAACCCAGTCCTCGTGCGGACTTTTTGAGATGCTTTTTAAAGAATTCAGGTTGGAGATAAGGTGAGGGGCCCATAGTGACTAGTTCGCACATTTTATGGTGAAACACGACTTTTTCACCTGATATCTGTTTGGGATGTTTGAGTACACATTTATGAGTGTTTTTCTGAGTGGATTGCAAAGGTGAAATCTGCCTGCCTAAATTCAGGCCTAAGTCTTGGGCCCCACGAGGCGGCTTTCGGACGTATACTGCATTTTTATGACTTATGATACTTAAGTCTGTTCAGAGCAAATGAATAGCCTATGTCGCATGGTTATCTGCAAGGAACATGATTGTATGATATGCGTGACATGTTTTGCGATCAATGTGTGGGCCCCACAAGGCCCTGTTTTCTCATAACGTAGGGAGTTGTAGCTTCTGCATCTGGAGTCTGTTTTAAGCGTTTTCAGCGTCATTTTGAGTTTTCTGCAGCGTACTGTGGCTTTTTCATCAGGCATCCGTTTGGGGCGTATGAATAGTTAATTCAGCGCGTTTTTTCAGAGCATCACGATGGCTCAGTTCGCACGACCTCTTTCAGGACCGTGGTGCATGCCCCGTGAGACATCGTATGGGCATAAAGCGGTGTTGAATAACATTTCCACCGGGACCTCGTTTCCAGCGAGTAAGTAGTCTACCTCGCATGTTTTTCTGCGAGGATTATAACGGTGTAAACTTTTTGGGCTTGCAGAGCCTCTTTGAGATCTCATTAAATGTGAAAACATGAAAGGGTTTTGGATGAGGGTTCCTTTGACGCACTCCAAACCTATTTACAGTAGCGGTGTTAGTGACACCCAGTGACGGCACGGGAAGTGCGGAGTTATCAGACGAGTTCCGGGTTCACCCTCCAGCGAGGCTGGGTAGTGGGTTACCCATTGACCATTTAGGGTTCACCCTCAAGCGAAGCATGGTAGTAGGTTATCCATTGACCTTATGTTTTACCCTCAAGCAGGGCGGGGAAGTGGGTTACCCATTGACTTTAAGGTTTACCCTCCAGCGGGGCTGGGCATTGGGTTACCTTATGATCTGATGTGGTTAACCATCCAATGGGGTATGGTAGTGGGTCACCTTATGAGCTCTTGTTGTTTACCCTCCAGTGGGGCTAGGAAGTGGGTTACCTGATGACCTCATGAGGTTTACCCTCTAGTGAGGCTGGGCAGTGGGTTACCTAACAACTTCTCTCAGACTCATCTCTTTTCTATGAGGCTAGTCAGTGAATTTTCTTGGTTGTTACCGGAGCGAGACCCTTGTTTGTATGGTTTCGTGATGATGTTGCTTTTTCATGTGAGATTGTTCGGTATCAGTGATGTCTACCCTTTGAACTGTTGGAAATATTTCCTTGGTTGTGCTTGGAGATAGAGATCCCCACGCAGACTCGTTCAGGTTTTCTTGTTGTGAATATATATATATATATATGCACCCTACTTTTGTTCCCACTCCTTGGGTTCGGTTACTCTTCTTCTAGGAGGGGAGAAGATGCACGGGGTATGCTACGTGATTTCCGTGTCTAGATCCTCTTGGATTGGATGAGTCTACTTCCTTTATTTTGTTGGGTTGAGCTACACTCTCTCTATTGTACTCTTGCACTACTCTTTGTTCTGTCTACTGCTCACTATTTGAGTACCTCCCTTGTTGCTCCCTCGAGCTTTCGAGGCATCCTATTGAGTATCTTTATACTCATCCCTTCTTGGGCTTTTCCCACACTTGTTGTTCCCTTGCAGACGACGAACAGGTCGATCGAGACTGTGGAGGTGCATAGAGGACACAGGAGCTTGGGCTGCATTCAATGGTCTCGGTAGGACTTTCAAGAGAGAGACACACCATCTATTTTCTTTTGTTTACCTATTTCCAGGTTGTGGAACCTTTCTAGCTGGGTGAGTGTTTTTTCCTTTTTTTTTCTATTTACTTGTACTGTGTAGTGGTTCATGAATGTATGTTGGTTTCCATTTTGTAGCAGTTTTGTATCTTGCTTCCTTTTTTGCACATCTACGTTGAGTGGGTTGTGTGTGTGTATAGGTACTTAGGCAAAGGTCTCACCTATTTTCATGATCCTTCATCACTAGTTGCCAGCCCCTAGCCTATGGAGGTGGTTGTGCGGTAGTTATGGCTGAAGCCCCAACATGGGTTGGGTCCGGAAAAGTTTCCATTCATAATTGGTTAATATATTTAAATACACAAATATGATAGGAACATTTTATTTAATAGTCAATAAATATGATAAAATAATTACATACTATGATGAATATATAAAAAGTGAAAGCCTATGATTTCTTTTAATTCAATTCATTACAAATTAAACTTCTATTAGTCTAATCCTATAACATTCAAATCAAAAAACGTCATGTAAAATGATCAACATCTTTTCATTGAGTAACTCTAAAAAGGCTCTTTTGTCTTCATACTTTTGATTGTAATTTTCTACTTATCTTGAAACTTGTGTAGCATAATAACTAAAGATTTTTTTAAGTTATTATCCTCTTGGTGAGCCTTACCAAAAAGTTTAATTATGTGTTTTCCCAAAAAAAATAATTTTTTAATATTAACAAATGTTGTGGTAACTGGGTGATATTTATTTCAGAATTTTATTCATTTAAATATTGTGATCCATAATTTTATTTACACCTCATAGTGTAATCATCACATAATTCATAAAACTTATTTAGTGTCACCTCACAGTCTATTAAAATATGATACAACATTATATATCCATCCATGTCTTAATTATGTATCCATAACTCATTTTTCATTGATGATAGCATAGTGATGTAAAAATAAAATTTGATATAATTTTGTCAACTATAAGAATATATCTCACCCACTCTTCTTGAGGTGTCTTACTAGGCATTGTGGACTCGAACACAACGAATATCATATTTCATAGAACTTTATGCAAGATCCTATAATGCTATTGAAAATTGGATAGACATGTTCTTTCACTAATATTAATTGAATTATATATGTATTATTTGTTTCATTATTCTATAAAACTTTTTTAAAAAAAAAAGATGAGTACATTATATTTATTTTGGATAATATATTACCACGTAAATAATTTAATGTATCCCAATTTTTTATTAATCCCTAGTATCCATCACTATTAGAGTCATAATACCTGGTAACCAGTATATTTTAGTGGAAATTACCACTAAAACCTCACCTCATTGTTACAACTCAAACTAGTAAAAAAATTCCAATTTTGATTTTACTTAATGGGAATCACATGCACATTTTTTGTTTTATTATATAAAATTGGATTTAAATGATTGTTTATAATTTTTACTTTGATAATATAGTTGTCAAACAGTGAACATGGAACTAGTATAAATAAAAGGTATCAAAAAATCCTTTTTGTACAGACAAAGGAAGCTGTGGACTCCACCAGTCAGATCAAACCCTATGAATCTCATCTATCAAAGCATCTGAGAATGATAGAATTTAGGGCATTTTCCTTAGACAAAGATGAAGATGATATCCTATAAATTAAACTTGATTGGAACTGTTTTCGAGAGAAGTTCTTCACTTTAAAGATAACGACCCAAACCATGTTCACATTAGAGATCCATGAAAGCCCCACAATCATACGCCTTACTCTTATGGTGTATGTGGTTTTAACAAATGGATATGTATCAGGACCATATCAATAAAAAATATTCATAATTGTTTATAAATAAATGAATATATTTTCATCGTATTATTGTTATTTTGAAAATGATTTTTAAATCACAAATAGTATTTTTGTTTAATATTTAAAATCAATTAAGAAAAATATTTTAATAAATTAATGGATTTTTTGAAATAAATCATATTTTAATAAAATATTATTATTAAATATCTTTTCATTAATATAAATGATCATATAATTTTTATGAATTCAAATGTAATTTATATTGGGGTTTGAAAACCGTTATTGTCAAAAGCCATCAATTTTAAATAAATGTCATTTTTTATATTTAAAAGTAAAAAATCACTTATTTATAAAATTATTTAGACAAATGAATATTCTTTTTTGAATCAGGATGTCAAAATTATCTAACATTGAAATTTTCATAATTGAAGTGATAATAAAAATTTTTGTTAAAAATTAAATATTGTATAAATACACGATGTGTTTTATGACAACATAAAGGCAAAATAGTGATATAAAAAACTATAAATGTTATCCATGGTGAAATATATTTTTTTCCTTAAAAAATTTATTTTATATTTATTTTTTTTTTATAATTCCTTAGTGAATCCTGTAAGACTTATAAAATATTTTAACATTTTAAAATTATTTCTTTGAAAGTTTGTCTCGCCTCCATATAAGCATGGATCTAATTTTATTATCATAAACCACAATAATTATGGAATGATTTATTATATTTCCTATTGGAATATATGATGGGAAGATACAATGGGACAGTTTGTGGTTTTCAATATTTTATTATGTCGTGTCCAAAACCAAAATAATAAAAAATATCTCTATTTTCCAATATAAGCCCACACAATATCCCATTTATCATCACTCAAACTCATTAGAGATCCTAAAAACTCTTCTATAAATTCCCTATAGTCCTCCCAAGGTACCCCAATTCTCTCATGGATCCCCTCCCAAGCCTTTGGTGTCTCACATTCAAGTAATGGTTCCTCACTTTCCTGTGCTCCTTGGAAATTCAAGCACCTTATTTGAAAATAGTTCTTGTAATTTCAAATGGTTATAATTTAATTAATTTATAATAACTAAATTAATGTATATTTGATTTAATTTTACTAAGGGATAATTTATCCTCCATCATTTGGTCCCTTAACTATGTTTTTACTATGCTGAAATTCTGTATGGAAACCTCATCTTCCACCCTCCGCTTTTATTTAGAAATAATTTATGTTATGTATTTTAATTTCATTTTTCCTATATTGTGATTTGTTTTAAAATATACCCCTTATTATCCATTTTATTTTTAAATGATTATCTACCCCTTTCACTCTCATTTAAACCACTTTAGATCCTTTATTTACACCTAGTACCATATTGAAAATTTGCAACGGTTCTTTCATTCCTCCTCTATATTCAAGTTTCTTTTATATGTTACACATTATATATCCAATTAATTTAATTTTGTAATGTACTTAAAAGTCCCTATTATTGTCCATTTCATATCTAAATGATGATATACCCATTTCTCTCTCATCAATCCATTTTATGAATTTATATTTGACACTCTTATTCTACCAAAATTGCACCGCGAATTTATATTCCAAAATAATTGTATAGTGAAGACCATAACCATTTCTCTATAATGGGAATTAAAATTTATTAATATGTAATTATATATTAGGTAATTTCATGTATTTATTCCCCATGTATTGATAATGGAATTAGTTACGTTTTTGAATTAATCCATGTTATATGATCTATGTGGCACTGTTAAGAATGAGAATGAAATGATTGTAAAGGGAGGGCCCTGATATCGATCCAATTCACTAGGTAATTTATATTATCATGATAAATCATGTTGGGATAAGTTTTCACCTAATTACATTATAGAACTTTTTTTGACCATGATGTCATGTCAGGTTTATCCAAGATCTATATTTATGATTTAGTGTTTTATGTTGTTTCCACATTTCCAATGCTATTATAATCATGCTATATCATTCCTTTGGATTCATGTTTCTTTTATTATCCATTGATATGCCTATTTTATGTCATGTATTTTACTTCTCATGTTATTCAATTTTGTTTCACTTAATTTGATTTATAACTCACCTATTGCTTTTGTATGTCCACAAGTTATCCCATGCAATGTTATATACGACAGAACGTTTTGGTCATGTTAATGATAATTTTAATAAAGATATTTCTTTTCATGTTTTAATTTATTATGTAATGTCCTAAATTTACCAAGGACACTAGACCACTACATATTATGGGTTATATTATGTGTAATTTTATGTAATAAAACATGAATTAATGTATAATAATGAGCATGGATTTTATAGATGGTATTAGAGTATAGGATTTGTTATTTTTGGGATTATGATTAGAAAACCCTGGTGAATCCCCATAAGTATTATACTATGTGTAAGAAAAAATACCAATTTTTTTTGTGTAAAAAATAATTGGTTTATCAAGAAAATATATCCCTATATAGATATTGTATGTAGATGTGGGTCTGGAACAAATGTACCTAGGACTAACAACTCTGACATGGTCTATCAGGCCTGGATTTGTGGTAACATGGTACACAAAAATGGAACTTACTACACAGCTAGTATGAAACTCCGAGGGGATATGCTTTAGTTAATTAATAAGCTCAGTATGAACCATTATCAAGGGAAAAAATTCTCATAATAATGTATGATAGGAAATAGATCATAGATATCATAGATTGAAGCCTAGAAATTCATAAGTTTATGATATAAATGAAATTTATAAGTTATCCATATAATGTCATCAGTTATCCCTTTAAATGTTTAATTTTATGAAACTTATCCCATATTATTTCTTTTTATTGTAGCTAATGGTAGAAAATAAAAGGAATCATGTTAATAATAAATGTGAAGGGCATGCAGATGATTACCACCAATGAGATGCCCAATATGATGAGAGTAGTAATTGTAAACTTTACCATGATACTCAATCTGTTAACACATGTTCCAAATAGAATCATGGATCAAGAGAAGTACCAAACCCCCATAATAGAGAAAATGCCTCAATATGTATATTCATGCGGCAAAGTCCTCATACTTTTAATGGATCATTTGATCCCTTATTCATCAAGAAATGGATCAACTCCATTAAAAATATCGTCACCATCAATCATTGTTCTGAACAATAAAATATTATTCTTGTTGTTTATCATATGGATAGTGAATTAGATCAGTGGTGGACATTGATCAATAATTTGAAGGCTAAGGAAGAGATCGAAGAAATTTAGTTGAAGGAACCACATAAAATATTTGTTGATAAATTTTATCCCCACACCCTCTATCATGAAAATAGGAAGATTGTTCCTTACACTCAAGACAAAAGATGATGAATCGATTAGATCGAGTGAGGAAAATATCAAAAGAAATGAATTAAATTCCTTCATATTTATTCTTACCCTGAATTCATGGTTGAATTATTCTTAAGGGGATCTAAATCCTTGTCTACTAAAATCCTTTAAAATATGTGACTTTGATTGCTACGAAGAATTTTTCGGATGTTCCCTCAAACTCAAAATATATATCAGTGAATTTCAGTGGTATCATTTGGATATGAAGTGGAGATTAGAGTTTAATTCTACCCTTTATTTTTGATTAATCCTATGGTGATAATAAATTTCCAAATCCCACATGTCGAAGGTGTAGAATGAAGCCCACTGGAAATTGCCTATGGGGAATAAGGAAATGATTTATGTGCGGAAGAGAAGGGAACCATGCCATTGATTTTTGAAATAAGAAAAACACTAATGTGATAGAGTAATATAATTCTCTAGTATTCCCTTAACTATTTTTAAACTACTTCAACTGCAATAAACCAAGCAACCGTTCAAATCAATTATTTAATCCAAGTGTTTTTCGAGGAAAGAAACTACCTCCAAGGCAATATGGGCGAGCTTTTTCCATCACTACTAAAGAAGTGAATCACAATAATTAAGTGGTGATATATATTCTAGTTATTCATTCAAGAATATAAAATGTAATTTTTTATTCCTGTTTTATGAATTGTTTTATATCATGAATGTATAGTAAAATAATCCAAACACCACCATAAATCATGGAAGTAAATATGTTGATGAAAATGGAAAAGGGGTAATTATTTCACCCCATTTATATAACTCCTCCAATATTAGAATTTTAAGGGATTAACTTCTCAACGAATCACATCATACTCTCTTTGTTATAATACTATTAAATTATGGGCATGGATTAGATTTCCCTGTATAGATCCAACAAAAGTTCCTGGAAGAGGGAAACTTGTCTTTATATGTCGAATTGACCCCTGATTAAATAGAAGTTCAAGGAGAAGGATTAAACTTTTTTAGCAACATAATATTATGAATAGATATTATTTACCTATCAACAAGAGTGTTTAGCTCAAATTATTGATTCTAAGGAAGTGATCATCTTCCAAGACATTCATATTGTGAAGGAATTCACTGATGTATTCCTTGAAAAATTACATGGTCTTCACCCTTACAGGTAGGTTGAATTTATAATCGAGATTATGCGTGTGGCATTAACAATATCCAAGACACTATATTGTATGGATGTTTTGGAACATGAGGACCTAAAGAAAAAACTAAAGCAGAATATCAATAACAGGTTTATACACCCATGTGATTCACTATGGGGTGCACTAGACCAGTTCATCAAGAAGAAGGATGGGTCAATGTGCCTTTTCATTAATTAACGTGAACTCAACAAGATCATAATAATGGAAAAGGATCATTTTCCAAAAAAATGATGACTTGTAAGTTCAACTATGTGGAGAACAATATTATACAAGGTGGATCGTCATTTGGGATATTACTAATTTAGGTTGAATAATGGTGATATCCCCAAGACTGCTTTTCGTATAGGTTACATGCACTATGAGTTCGTATTTGTCTTTCAGACTCACTAATGATCCCTAAATCTTAATTTACTTGATGAATATAGTCATTATAATTTAACAAGAAAATTTTCTGTAAGAATTTATAGCCTATATTCTAATTTAATCAAAACCCAAGTAGGATCATCATGAGAATATAAGAACTGTGCTAAAGACCTTGTGAGAGGAAAATATTTATGAAAAGAAAGTAATGTGTGGGTTATGGTTGACGTAAGTATCATTTTTGGAGAATATAATCCTAATAAATAATATATCTATGGATCCATCACCAAAAAAACGTATTGATGGATGGTTGAGGCCCACATTCATGACTAATATTCTTAGCTTCTGTGGGACATCTAGATATTATCAACTATTTTTAAAAAATTTATATTAGTGTTAAACCCTTTGACAAAGATAAATAGAAATGTATTAATATTATCTTATAATGATAATTGTGATGAAATCCTAATAGAGTTGAAATACAGTCTTATCACTACCCCTTCTCTCACACTACACCCATGTGGAAATATATTAGTAATTTTTAATGATGATTAATAGAATGGATTAGGTTGTGTGTTGATGGAAAATAACAAATTCATTGCCAATTATTGAAGGAATATGAAAATTCATGAGAAAAAATATCATAAACATCTGAATGGCCTGATGGCCTTCTTTTTATTGATTTCTCATTTTCACACTTTTAAGATATGAAGGGGTCCCCTTACATAGACCATAAGATTTGTGACATTACATAACATGAATGTTGTAGAAAAAAATAATCCATACTATGACCACTTGGAACTACACCTCCCTAGCATGTTCATCATGATGTTATCTCTCCACCTTATCATTGATGTCTGTCTAGGATTCTCATTCAAGCATATTCTAGTCCTGATGGAATGTTTCATACCCTCTCATTCTTCTAAATTTGTATGCTTCTTCTCTCTATAATGTTCCTACTCTATATCCTCATCTGAAGTCTGATATTTGTATAGTCTGATTGATCCATTAAAAATAATTTCATGTGGACTAATGGCCTTGAGGTGGCCTGAAATCCTTGAGGTGGCCCAAAGGACATGATGTGGCCCAAAGTCCATGATATGGCCCAAAGGCCTTGAGTTTCCCAAAATCCTTATTGAACAAAATATGGTTACAGATCATCAAGGATTAGAACTTCTTAATCCATTTACATCTTTGGAGAGAAAAAAGTGGCAGATGCTCTAAGTATAAAGGATCCAGCAATTCTATAATTAATGAGAATTGAGATGTATTCGATCATATTAGATTTTTATTGGATGGTAATGGAAACCATAATGAAAGGAACATAATCAGTCTTATGAAAAATTATTTCTCAACAGTATCTTCTTGAAAGGATAACGTATTCTAAAAATTAATATATGGGAATTCAAAAGAAAGTGAAAAAAGAAGAAAATTAAATTCCCTTGTGTTTCATTTTAATGAATAATGAATTGTGATATTTGGATATAGAATATGTATTTCATAAAATACAGAGTTAAATAGAGAACTATTGGATGATACACATTGGCCGAATTTCTCTATTCACCCATGAAACAAAAATATGTATCGAGATCTCTAAGAGGAAAATTGGTGGGACAACATGAAGGAGGAGATTACAGAATATACATCATTGTGTCTAGTATGTCAGTATGTGATGGGTGAAGGTAATAATTCAATGGGGAAGATGCAATTGTTACCCTAACCAACATGGAAATGGGAAAACATCGCTATAGAATTTTATACCAAACATCAAAAGACGTACAAGAGAAAAATTCTATATGTGGTATTATGGATCATCTTACAAAGGCTTCACACTTCATTTCAATTCTAGATGATTTCTCACTTGATCAACTATTATTGATATACATCAATAAATTAGAAATAATTTATGGGTACCACTACTGATTATGTCTGATCCAGATCCAAGATTAACAACCAGGTTTTAGAAAATTTTCCAAAATGATCTAAACACAAATTTGATCTTTAGTACGGCTTATCACTGTTAAAATAATTGACAATCTGAGTGGACAATCCAAACACGTAAGGACTTGTTGAGAGCCTTATCAATGGAAATAAAAGGAGGATTGGACCAACATCTTCCTTTGGTATAGTTCTCTTATAATAATAGTTTCCACTCGATCATCCAAATGGCCCATGTGGAGCCATTTATGGGAATAGCTATAGAACACCGACAAATTTGGATAGAGTTGGGGAATAAAAACTTCAAGGTCCTAAAATGGTCGACGAAATGGTTTATAATGTTAAGGTCCTTAAGTATCACATCAAAGCTTTTTAGTTCCAATATATGAGATATGATTACATCGATCATTGATACATATAGTTTTATGTTGGAGACATGGTATTCCTTTTCTTATAACCATGGGATAGAGTGATGATATTTTTGAAGAAAAGAAAGCTTAGTCCATGGTACATTGACCCTTTTACAATCTATGATCGTATCGGAGCCGTGGACTATCATTTAGAACTCCCACCAATCATGTCACAAGTACATGATGTATTCCATGTATCCCTCTAATGAATGTATATATCGAAATCGTCCCATGTACTCAATCCAGATTTGGTACCGTTGGAGAATGACCTTTCTTATTAGGTTATACTAGTTAATATCATAGATTATAGAGAAAATGTTTAATGTGGTAAGGAAATCCACCTTGTCAATGTGTTGTGGAGAAACGACATTTTGAAGAAGCCGCATGGGAATCAGAGGAGGTGATGAAGCAAGGTTATCATCATCTATTTTAGTGTGGTAAAGGAAATTTTGAGGGCCAATTTTCTAAAGGGGGAATATTTTAATGACCTAAAATATTATAAATAAATTTCCCCATTTTCATTTAAATAAATAGAAACACATGAAATTATTTTATTTTATTATATCCAGATGGATTTAAATGACCATTATTTATATTTACCATTGATAATATATTCCATGAACAGTGAACAGATGACTAGTATAGATAGAGGGTTTTAAAAAAAACATTTGGCATAGATAAAGGAATTGATGGCCTTAATCAATAAGATCGTTCCCTATGAAGCTCATATATTTGATCTTATGAGAGAAATAGAATTTCTTGGATTTTTCCTAGACTAATCCCATATTGAGATCCATCAACCTAAGCATTTTCAAATACAGTTTACAAGAGAAGTTCAATATCTTCGATATCATGTCCTAATTCATGATCATTTGAATAGTTTCATGAAATCCCCTCCATTGTTCACCATCTCATAGGGAGTATGATGGTGTAATAAAGTTTTATGTATTAGGAAAATAGAGGTTGTAATATGTAAATTATTTTTTTGAAGTGGTGAATACATTTTCTTCATAATATTTTTAATTTTAAAATTTATTTTTAAGCAAAAATTATATTTCTGGTTAATTGTAAAATTAAATTAAAAAGTCTATATTGATAAAATATTTGATTTTTTGAATTAAAAATTGTTTTAATAAATAATTATTATTGAATAACGTTTACTGAAAATAAGTGATCAAATAATTTTTATGAAGTCAAATGTAATTTTTTTAGGGTTCGAAAACTTGTTTTCTAAAAACCAAAAAATTCTCAATAAATGTCAAATTTAATTTTTAAAACTAAAAATTAACATATTTATAAAATTATATATAATAAAGGAATATTATTTTGGGAATCAATAAATCTAAATTGTCTAATAGTAATTTTTTCATATTTTTTTTAAGGAAATATAATTTAATGGGCAAAAATTCAATACCCTATAAATATATGGTGTATTTAATGACATCATAAAGGTAAAATAGTGCTGTAATAAAAAATAAAAATGAATAATCTGCATAATATATGTTTTTAAATAAAATAATTTTATATTATTTTAATTTTATTTATTTTATAAATCCATAAAGAGGCCTCCAAGACTTATAACTTTTTTAATATTTTAAAATCATTTCTTTAAAAGTGTGAATCACCTACACATTATCCAAGGAAATATTTTATTATATTAGAACCTTGGCCTTATAAAATAATTTACTCTACACAACATTTTCAGAAACCATGGGATATACCACGGGATGGTTTTCGGTTTTGAAAATTTTATTATGTAGTGTCCAAAAGTAAAACAATAACAAAATCTCCCTCTTTTCCTACATAAACCCATAATAAGCTCTTATTTTTCTTCACTCAAACTCCTTGGATAACATCCAAAAACTTCCCTCCCATTGCAAGAGTCCTTCCAAGTTTCCCCTAATCTGTTAATAAATCCCATCCTAATACATTGTAAGAAGATATTCTAGTAAGGGATCCTCACATTCCTCTCACCTTTTCAAATTCATGAAACATATTTGAAATTAGTTATTGAAATTTAAAAATGGATATAGTTTAATTGATTTCTTATCATTCCCTTACTGTATATTTGATGTTTTTAAAATTTGGTATCATTTTACCTCCCTCATTTTGACATTTAACTAAAACGATACTAAGCCAAAATTATGTATGGGAACTTCATCTTCCACCCTCACCTTAAATGAAGAATTCCATTTATGTTATGTATTTTAATTTCCATTTTACATTGTTTGGATATGTAATAAAATAACCCCCTTACATTCCATTTTTTTCATAAAAGATTATGACCCATTTCAGTATAATTTAACCCTCCTATGATCCATTATTCATAGTTTTTACCATGCCAAAATTTCTAAGTGTTTTTTTCTCCCTCCAATATCTTCATGTTTATTTGAAATGTAATGCCTTATATTTCAAATTCCTTATATTGGGGAATGTCCTTCCATGTTCCTCTTACTATCCATTTCATATATAAATGATTAGATAACAATTTATCTCCCATCAACACAGTTTATGAATTTCTGTATGACATCATTGTGTGGCTGAAATGGCACCACTATTTTTCATTCCAAAACTATTTTTTAGAGAATAACATACTAAGTTCTCTATCATAGGTATTCTCCAGAATTCACATGTACTTATTCATTCAGTACATACATGTTTTTCTTCCACGTTTCTTTATCATGGAATGAATAATGGTGTTGAATGAATATGTGTTATTTGATCCATGTGGACCTATAATCATGATAATGAAATGATTATAAATAGTTCTCCCTAATACCCTTCTAATGGATTGAGTAGTGGTTAGTATCATGATACCCTGTGTTGGATTATGGGTGAACATGATTCCTTTATGGGAATTTTTTCAACCATGATATCTTAGAGGGTTCAGGATTGACCTATATTTATGATGATTTATTTTATGTTGGTGCAAGATTTCCTATGAAATGATTATTATCCTATATCATTTAATATTATTCATTTTCCGTTTATTCTACATTGATATGCCTATTATCTTTCATGTGTTTTCATCCTCATGATATTTCTTGTTTATTTCCTTACCGGGCTTTATAGAACACCCTTTTCTTATGTGTTTCCTCAGGTCTTCTCATGGAGCGTCATATATAGGGAAACATTTTGGTCATGTTAAAAAAGTTTTCAATAAAGATTTTGTTTTTCCTATTTTATATTGTAATTAAATGTACCTAATTTCACAAAGACACTTTACCTCTTGATCTTATGTGTGTACTATGTATAATTTTATGTAATAAAAAATCTAATAATGTGTAATAACGACTGGGGTTGTTATAATCATAGTCCATGTAATGGATAAAACACCACTGAGATAATTTCAATACAGGAATTTGACTAGAAAATGACATTAAATCATAACTCATTGATCTTTTGAGTGATTTCTAAGATTCTAAAAATAATAAACAAGATTAAATCGATTGTTTTCCTTTAAAGATGACACATTATAGATATAGTTTATTTTTTAATACTATATTTATTTATGTTGACCCATTGATTTCATAAATCTCCTCTGTAGTTGTACAAACACTTAACTAGGGATGTTAAGGACCTTATACACCTCGTTTTTTTCAAATTCAAATGATGGTGTTGTGACTGTGGGTACCAGTGACTCATTCCTTGAGAGGGGTCGGGTGCAAGCCTGGGATGCTGGTCAGGGGTTGGTGTGGTCAGTTTATATGGGGTCCAAGTTGAGCTTGAGGTCAGCCGGTCGGTCGGTGTTTGTTGAATTGATGAAGGCCTACAAAGGGGGTCACCGTTGTAGGTGGGAACGAAATAGGAGGACCCAACGTCAGGTAACATGGAAAATTTAAAATAAATATTTGTTAAATTTTTTTCGTTTTCTATACAGTGCATGAAGGCCCCACAATTTTTATTTTTTTCCCTATTTACCTGATCACACCATTTTTTATCAAAAAACATGACAAGACTAACTATATATGCTACTAGATGTTTTTAGAAAACAATTTTAAATAACATTTATTGAACAATTTTGTGGAAAAATGACTGGTTGAAAAATACTATTTTGGATTTTTAGTAAAGGATTCTCACTAGAAAAGACCACTAACCACTACATCTGGGAAAATTGAAATATATATATATATATATATATATAACTGTGTGTGTGTGTGTGTTTGTGTGTGTATGGGTTTTATTAGATTTAAACCCCAAAAATTGTTGTCGATCTATTTTTTTGATTTTTAGATTACCATATCTCAAACAGCATAATCAAGTTGGATCATCTTTTATATAAGTTGAACCATGATGATACATTATTAACTAATTTAGTGAAAACATTAATTTAATTGGTTAAACAATTTCATGTAATTTCCCTGATACAAAATTAAGGTATCGAGGCACACGAAAAAAGAAGATGGGTAAGAGATTTAAAATTTATCAACACTGTGTGAATGTAACTACATAGACATTAGAGATAAATATCCAAGTACATAATCCTAGGAACCAATATGAAATATTTAATAATATAATCAAATACCTCATTTTATATAAAGCATTGTCCATCAACTGTTCATTGCTGACAACTGTTTCTCTAAGGAACTAGAGCTGGATCCCTCGAGATAATCAAAAAAACTCTTAAAAAGTATAAGGAAGAATCAATACTCAAAATATATTTTCTACAACCAAGATCTAGAAATTCCTTTATCATTCCAAATATCATATTTACATTATTCAATTGAATCATAATGAATATATTTCATAGTTTGCTTCAAACGAGCACTTATCTCTCTTTGATGTGGAAGGGAGGAGAGAAGAGATTATAAAATCATATAGTGAATATTGATGTGCATGAGATCCTCATTATCTATTTACAGTGAGGCTCTATATATTTATATATATCTGAAAATGGATTCCCAACCCAATCATATATATTAAAAAATAAAAAAGAAATAAACACATATGTTTTGTCTTTATTGTTCGTTGACCTCATGGGATAGACAGTGCTTCTTCAACCATAGCCATGTTTTTATGGAAGGAATTACCTTCGTGACAAACAATGCCTATGATATAACCTCCTTTTGGTATTGAAAAATCATATCATGATCATCCAATCATTTTCATACATCAAATGAGACACCCAACACAAGCTACCTCTCTACGACATCAATGTCATAGTTTTAATATTGTATCAATTTATGTAATAAAATAGTATACAATGATAATAATCTCAATTCAGGAGACCTTGACATGCAATCACAAATAATAATTACCAGTGAAACCTGAAGAATTTGGTGTTACTAATAGTATTTCAGTCACAATTAACTCATCTACTGAAGATCACGAAGTGAAAACATAATGAGAAGAAGTCTTAATTCTTATCATCACCTAGCAATGGATAGTAAGAAATTATCAATTTCTATTCAATATGATTTATCTAGACAATTAATCCTATGTTTATTACTAATTTTATAGTATCAAGAGTTTTTCACAATATCATTAGAACTGTTATAACCTTTAGATATGACAAATAGTATACAGACCATAACAAGTAAATTGTAGATATAGAAATATCAACATTATTATGGTAATTGTTCATCACACATGACTCACATTATACATGATATGGTAATTGAAAAGTAATATTTATGTTTGGTTTAGTGCACCCAATTTTACAATAATTGACAGTTATTAAACATTCCAAACAAAAATAGATGGAATTAAGGTTAGGTTGAACATGATTATAATGGGGATAAAAAAAGTGTTGGATCCAATGAATAGTGAAAGATGAATTTTTCTTCCTTGAGTTGATTTCTCTCTTTCTAATAATATGATATAACAATTTTTCAACTTTTTGAATGATGTAGTGATTCTGTAGGGGTAATAAAAAAATATCAATTTTATTGTTTCAATGATTGGTTTAATGTTAATGGGTTTGAAACCACATGAATTTCATGTTATGATATAATATTTAATACATTTGATTTTCATTTAATTTTGACTAATAATCTTCATCATAAGTTAAATGAGAGTTGTTCCCTTTTCAATGATATATACAGTATATTTATATAATTGATGAAATTTCCAAATAAGGAAGAACAAACTATTTTTATATTATGTGAAAATCGAGATGTTTTTGGCACCATTATTCATTGATATGATGGTTCACATGATGGTTCGCTTTCTTAGAGAGATCTATCCTTGTGGTCTTGTAAATTAATAATAGATGTACCCTGATGAATGGTATATGAATATTATGATAGAGTATTTCATGAATTTATGTAGATAAAAGGTTATATTATGGAGTGATATTTTATTTAGGAAGGCATTAAATTATATAACATCTATCTATCCCATGTTGAAAACCTTGGTATTCAAAAAATATCTCCACACTAGGGCTGATTGTGGATGATGGAATTTCTAGAGTTGATTTTGATATAATTACTATTAAATAGTGGGAGAAGGTTCACTTTAATATTTTACATATAAATTTGGAGTTTTTTCTATATTTTGAAACCCATAAAAAATTATTGGGTATTCAAATTCATCAAGGTATAAAATATGGATATCAAATACACATAATGGATTGTTCATGGAAGGGTTTTGAGACCATATTTCTAATGATTCAACTATAAATCCAAATTCAGTTTTAGAACAACTTATATGGATTGAAAAAGGAAAAATTTCACATCTATAGTATTACAATGGGTATATAATCAACATTTATATATTCTATAAAATGGACCATGATGAATAGAGTATTGTGACAAATGTGGTAGTTTCACTTATTGTAGAGATGCATGTTTTTTGAAGGATTGAAATACAATTTATATGAATATGTAATATGTTTTAATGATTGAACAAATATGGGAGTTTTATTATATAATATTCTAATTGATGATTTTTTTAATTAATATGGTTTTTTAACAAGATTGAAATTATAGTCGATGAATTGGGATTCATGAAAGTATTTATCAATAATGAAGCGTACAATAATGATACATTTATATTTACCTCAAAGATAGTACATGTATTTTATTGTCTAGACATAACAAAAATAATGTGGTTAATTATTTTATTATTAATCAAAACCATTGAAGGGTTAGATTGAAATTCTACTATGGTTGAACCTTTTGTTGAGACATCATGATCATTTCACGGTGGTTACAATGAATATGTGGTCCTATAATTCATACGAGACCACAATGAAGGGATTTTTTTACTCGATTGAGGTCGCAAATCCCTTAAACCATTAAATAGAAATATATTGAGTCAAATAATGACTTTATATTTTGTATCATGTAATTTGTGTTACCTCATATTATTATCTAGTTACTACTACATTTAAATAGTCAAAATTATATTTTAATCTACTTCTATAGTTAACTGCTTCTTCACATGTTGATGATCCCAATCCTAAATAATAATAAGTGTATCATTATGTTGATTCTCCCAATGTTTAGGACAAACATGATTCTCCGTATACTGATCCTACCAATCCTGAGGAACAACATATTGATGATTCTGAAGTTGAGGATATGGAATAAGGTTAAAACATATGTCCCTATAAAATAGTAGTGTTGTAGAGTGACAATGTTAAGAGACGTTATTATGATGAGATGTAGAAACCTAAAATTAAAGGTTGTTCACCATCTACCATTTATCAGATGAACATGATTATAATAAATTTTACTTGAGATTATTTGAATGATATTTATTCTTAAAATTGAATTTATTAGTATTTTTTTCTATCATGAAATTTATAAAATAATGAAGAGTCATATGTAACCTGTATTAATCAACTACGAAAAATTTATCCGTGATTCAAAGTGAATTAAAGGTTCACTTTTAAATTATAAGGGGTTTTATGTAAATTATTTATACATATGAAAATAATTTTTTTTCAATTTTATGTTCTGTATTATTGATATTTTAATTTTTAAATTGTATAATAATTTTATTTTTAAATATTTAAATATTTCACATTGTTTTCAAAAAATAGTATACAAAACGGTTTTTATTGATGATCATTATTTTTATAATTGAATATTTCATTAATATATTTTTAAAATATGATATTTATTTAATATATTGATTTTTTTAATATGGAGCTTTTGGATGTATTTCATGTATGGGGATGTGTAAATATTTTTGCATAAAAACATTTTTATAGTATTGGAGGCATTTAATATATAAATGTTATAACAACAAAAAACAATATCAATCTATTTTTAGTAATCATTTCATTGATTTTTTGGTGTTAGTACTAAGAGTGCTAAAATTAAAAAAAATAATTTTCCCTACACATGGTATTTTATGGCCACTTTTACGTCATGGTATATAGTATAAGGTGAGTTTTACCTCTCAATATACAATCTATGGTTAATTTTATATCAATACATGACATGAAACTATTGTTATATCATATGTGATGAACACAGGATGTTCCATCTATGACTACCATGGGATGACCGCTCAACTCCACACTATTATATGAACATGGGATGCCTCTTGTATTATCATCATTGGATGACACATTCTTCCACACCATGAGATGGCCCTCTTATATTAGGAAGCCTCCATTCATAAGACCCACACCATCCTCTCACACTTGCGATTAAACACCCACACCTATGATAAAGCTCCCACACATAGGATGAATCCCCCACACACCATTGTATTCTTATATGTAATCCCCACAAAACCCCTTTATGTCTATCCTTATATGATGTTAGTTTCCTTACCACATGGCTTTAAACATCATGGACTGGTCTCATCCAATGAACATACACCAGGATATTGAACTACATGGGCTTTCAACTCTATCATTTATTAGTGTACGTAGCTCACCTCAATGGCATTCAATCATCACATCCAAAACATTTGGGACACCACTCTGAGGTTAAATCCCAATACCCCAACATACCTATATATCCCCACAATATGATAAACGTATAACATTCCTATCCCAAAAAGACAATAAACATTTGAACCACCTTTTATAAAAAGACACTAAACATGTGACCCATCTTTATCTAGTAGAAAATAATCATATGACTTAACTGTCCCTAATGACATTAAACTTGTGTCATATATGTCCTCCTAAGATATTAAAACTGTGACATACCTACCCCCCAAAAATGTTAAACATGCGAACAATCTATCCCTACAAGACAATGAATATGTGATCTATGTGTCCCTAAAAATATTAAGCACATGACCTAGTTTTACTGAAGAAAATTAAAAAAAAAATATCCTACATATCACCAGAATATTTTAAACCGAGGATTTGATCTAGACTCACTACCCCATTCAATAAACATTGGATGTTCAGGGTGAAAAATCAATGAAAGACTTACACACCCCTAGATTTTTATACCTTGTGGCCAACATAGGATTCCTTTGGTTCCATGCCTAATTTGTCCCACACATTATATAAACAGTGCGTATAAATTGGAATACTTTATAGGTTTCCAATAAACCCAACATCCAAAAATTTTAATAAATTCCAAAAATTACCTTCTTCACTGACCGTAGGCTGATTCCTTGTTGATGAAGAAGTAGCGTAATTAAATTTTATCAACATCGATATAGTGAAGGAATGTGTTTCATGAATATGAATCAAATTTATGAGGGTGAAATAGACCATGAAATTATCTCCAATGTTTAATCTATGGAAGGAATAATTAAAATATTTTTATCCAGTCTCAATGAAGGTGACAACATCATAAACTATTATGATGGAGGCCACCTGCCTTTCCAAATTTCTATTGAGAGGTTAGTGAAGTGTGTTTCCATCGTGCACTCTAGCATAATGGTTCTTAAAACATGGGCCACATAATACGGTATCACTGTATAATACTTGATTTTACCATAGACATGGATTAAATTATAAATTATAACAGCTCTATTATCCATATGCTATAATAATGATTTTGATGCTTACCCCTTTAGATATAAGACTAAAATTTAATCTAGGTAAAAAAATTAATTTGACTCTCTTACATTTCATCCTTTTGTTGAATGTTTTTTTGAGTTTTGAGTTAGATGATTTGACACTCACTAGGTAACTGGTATATTTTCTTTTGAGTTCTTTTCTATTATTGTTATCATTTGGGATTTTGGGAGTCAAGGGTTGATTTAGTGATTCTTAATAAAACAACAAGGTGAACACATTTAGTAAATGTTTATTTTTAATTGTGGATCTAACTATGTGAGATTTTTATGGGGGAGAAATTGAAATGTGCATGTTCTCTAAACTAGATTTTAAACTATGAATACTCTATAGGAAAACCTTATTGCTCCCAATATAAAGGGGGATACCTGTTTTGTTATTGAATTGTTTATCAATTTGTATGGACAAAATATACAACCAACATAGATTTATTAACTGTGTAAAATTTTATCTCTTCCCTTGTTTATTTTTACTCATTTATCTAAATTTAATCATCCATCATGGTTCTAGCCTCTCCCAATCCATGGATATCCTCCTACCATTCTATTTTTGTGGTTTCCCTTTGATTTCATCTGGATTTCCTCAACGTAACTCCGATTTCTCTTCTATTTATCCAACTACACATCCTCAAATATCATTTGTTTCTAATATCATTCAATAGATATAATCCTAGAATCCATAGATCAACAAAAATATTTTTTATTGTGACATTTTTTTGTGTTTCATTGGATTTTAGTTTTTGAGGATCCATCTCCCTGCTTTCTTATGATATTTTTTGAAGATAATGAAATTTTTTACATGTTTTGCGAAGGTGTCACAAAATTTCCTAATATTTTCATTATCATACATTGGTTTTTTTTATTAGGAATTTTTATTATGATTGAATTAATGTATTTATGGATATAATATTAACTTTAAAACATTTAAATTTTTTAATTTTTTAATAATATCATTATTGGACATCAAATATAAAAATGCGTCCCATTAATATAAATGAGTATACAGATCAAGTTTTATTGAGGTTAGTTATTTCAACATAAAAATATTTATTCAATATTTTATGAACATATTATATAAAACAAATATTTTTATATTATTAAAGTATGGGTTTTTTAAATTTTTTTGGTTTTGGGATATGCTAATATTTTGTAAACAAGAAAACATTTTTTAGAAATGGAACCCTTTAATTTATAGATGTTACCCCATAAAAAACATATGAAACTATGCTTTAATACATTCGTGGGATTTGTGGGTGTGAATTAGAGGGTGTTAAAAAAAAAATTTTGTGTACCTCAACCATGATATCTATGGTTTATTTTCCCTCTAGATATATAGTCTATGGTGATTTCACCACCCTATGCACCCATATTCAATTTTCATTTATATTTTCCCACCTTATCATATCGATTAAATTATTATGTTTTCTATGATTATTGAATGTTTATTTTTCAAAATTTGCAGTAAATTTTTGTTAAAAGTTTAATAAATGGACAATCCAAGATATTAGTGAAAGAAATTATTCTTCTCTACTACTTCTCTAATATTTTTATATTTGAACAATTAGGCACACGTGAATGTTTGAGTATATATATTTGGTCATCAGAAGTATTTTATCCAATAGATAATTCATCTAGCCACTTTATTGAAACTATATGGATGGGTACATGGTTGGTTTCTATCTCCACTAAACCCATGAACCATTGATAATAGTGAGAGAGGCAATGAGGAAAGCTGGAAGCAACCTATAAAAGAAAAAATGTTGATCTAATTTCAGTATCTCAATCACCAGTGGTTATTTACCTATATGTGTGGTAATGTTTTTGGTTTTTTCTCCACATATTCAAGAGTAATAATAAAAAGGGTATACTCCTTGTCATAATTAGGGTTTATGTACTAATTTCTACCCATAATGAGCCATCAATAATCCTTTTTAATTTTACCACATTCATTTTTTGACTGTTTTCCCATGTTATATTTAGAGTAATTTATTTCAACATGTTTCACTTTATGTGAACTCTATATTATAAATTAATTAGATATCCAGTGCTTTTTATCCAAATAAGTGGTATCAATGGAAGGATTTATCCTGGTGCAGTTCACTTCTGTTTTAGGTACTAATAATTTTTTTTAAATTATGTTTTCTCCTTTTGTGGAACTATGGATTATATTTATCATTAAAAAAATATTGATACTATTAATTAGGTAATTTTAAAATAGTCATTGTTCTATAAATATAGTGTGTCCCAATAGTGGTTAAATTGAAGATTGAGAAATTCAATAGGAATACTTTTCTACTATGAAAAATGTTATTGTTTTCAGTTTTGTGGAATGATAATTTCATACTGGGAATTGGAGAGATATTGGACAGTGTGAAGGATGATATATATAATGAAATGGATTATAATTATATTTCCAACCTTAATTTATCTATTGAATATGGTGTCCTATCAATCACTTCAGATAAAAAGTCACCGAATAAAATATGGGAAACTCTGATGAAGCTATATGAGATCAAGTCACTGCCCAAAAAAAATATTATAATTAAAAAATTATTCAATTATTGAATGGAAAATTAAATATTAGTTAAATGAAAAAATAAACACCTTTATTACCCTATTTTCTTATCTCGTGGTGGTGGGATATCAGATTTTGGATACTAAAAATGCAAAGATTTTTCTTTAGTGTTTTCCAGATTCATATGATCAACTCATCATTAGAAACACCAGTAGTATCATGACGAATATGTTTTTATTCAATGATTTTTAGACTCATTTCTTGAAGAATAAATTCTATTCAATAAAAGTGAGACCATATAGGAAACCATGTACTAAAAATATACTTTCTTAATGGAGTGAGGAATGATGATATAGTATATTTCTAGGGTGATAAAAAATCATGGCGTGTCAAAATCAATGGGTTAGAAAAAGAATTACCCATGTTACAATTACGGAGAGGACGGGAATGTCAAGGAGTGTTGGAGTAAGAAGATTAGTGAAAATAACTCTAATGGAAATTTGGAATATTCATATGGAAAAAAGATATAAATGAGTCATTGAAGCAACGGTGACTATTTTAATTAGGTACCATCTCATCAATACATGGAGAATTTACTCCAGAGAAAAAAGGAACATGGCATCTCAACAAGAGTAGTTTGGTAAGAATGAAGATATAATTAATGGACATATCTCCATAGAGATTAATCACAACATAATGATCATTGGATGCATTATAATCAATCTAAATATTCATGATGGTGTGGTTTAATCCGTCCAAGGAGTATTCAATGTGAATGGATTGAAGTAAGACATATTGAATTTTAGACAACATGATGGCATCATATGTAAGACTCAAACCGATAATGGAGTGATGAAAATTATGAAGTTTTTGATTATAAAGATGAATTAAGAGATGTGTTACAATAACTTTGAGAAGCTAATGGATGAATCATACATTGGGTAATGGATGGTTATAGCTTATAATACCTCAATGAATGTATTGGAAACCTTATAGAATTAGAAGCCTGGACTTTTGTTAAAATGAGTCAAGGATATTCTTTCATATCTGAATGTTGTTCCTTATCTTTAAAAGGTATCCTTTCCATTTTTTAGGAAATTTATTTTGAGAATGAAACACTATTTAATTTTATGGATATTAGTAATAAGAAGAAAATAGATCTCAGAGTTTATTCTATCTAATTTTCTTTAAGCATAGAATTTTTCTTTGGGTGGAGAAAGGTTCTTTTTATCATTCACTGATGTTTATTACAAGAGTTTTTGGGTGTACCCAATGAAGAAAAAGGTGTATGTTTTTGTCATCTTCAAAATATTCAAGGAATGGAATGATTTTTAATATAGAAATAATATAGGTTGTTTGATGAATGAAAATGAAATAGAATATACAGGAAAGGATTTTGATACATTAATCAATGAGAATAAACCAAGAGATAGTACATGATGGTGTGCAATCCTTGGTAAAATGGTGTAGTATAGGCAATGAACATAACCCTGGAATGCAGAATAAGGGCGTTGTGGAAGATTGTATGAATTTCTGTAATAATTTTCAAAAAAGTAGTGAATACAACCTGTTATGTGATAAATTGATCTCATTAAATGGTGATTTATTTGAAGATGTTGATGGATATGTGGAGTGGTAAAACCACCGATTATTTTTAGTTACATAACTTTGGATGTTCTATATGTGCATTTATTAATGACCTGGTATGATCAGAGTTGTATTCAAAATATAGGACATATATATTGTTGAGATATGTGGATGGTGTGATGCGGAATCTCTTGTTGAACCCCACTACCCATAAGCATATCATTTACTGAGATATAAAATTTACATAATATAGGGTGAAAATTACCACTGATGGGCGTATTGTGAACTAGAATATAGAAAATAAAATATTTAAGGTGCATAAAAATATATGGAAGTACTAATTTCATATAATTAATTAGTAGAGCAAGATGATCATGTACCATTTGTGTTTGGACCACGGTGATATTTAACAAACATGAATCCATGTACAAGATAAATAACTGGGATCATGTTAGATTAACTAATTGAAGGAAGGTGATCAACAAAAAAGGTTATTTAAGAAAAAGTGTGTTTGAATATACTGGTGGAGAGGTATTACCCAAGAATTATAGTCAAGTGATTTTCTTATAAGAATTGTTTTTATATTAATGAAGGATTTTCTCCAGTTGTTAGACTAATGACCATTCGAATACTTTTGGAAATTAATTTTATACAGAGCTTACATTTATATTATTTGGATTTAGATACTTCTTTTCTCCAGGGAGATCTGGATGAAAAAATCTATATTCCCCAACAAGAAGTCTTTTCCGAATAAGGAAAACAGAATTTGGTTTCCATGTTGAATAAATCTCTATAAAATCTCAGACATGCACTAAAGACTTGTTAAATGGGATTTGATTCCAATATATTGATTCATCGATACAAAATACTTCATTAAAATACTGTTTTATTTTCTAGTGATTATATTGGATTTGATTTCATCATTATTATATGTTATGTGGATGATAGGTTGGTTGCATGCCAAAATAATGATCAAATCTTGTAAAAAATTGAATATTTGTCTACAGAGTAAGATATGTGGGAATTATGACTACAAAAAAAGATTCATGTTATATATATTTATTAACATAGAGATAATGGGAAGATTTGGCTTCCAAGGAAGAAACACATCAAGAATATTTTAAAACTATTATACTTGAAATAATAACAGACAACCTCTACACCTTTTCCTATTAATTTCAATTTTTTATATGATGATTCATAGTAGTGAAGAAATGATTATGGAGATTTCAAGTAACATATTCATTATTATTTTAGAGTTTGATGTTTGCTACGATTTTTGGTAGACCAGACATTTCATGTGTAGTGGGAGTAGTTAGTCAAAACATGAAAAATATAAGCCATGGGAATTGTAGTATAGTGAATAGGATCCTGGGATACATCAAGGAGACCACATATTTTTTCATTATGTTATGAAGGATCATATTTCATTTTCCAAGGGTATATTTATATATATTTTATAGCTGAATCTGACCAAATAAAATCCATTACTTGTAATTTGATTACTCTTCTAAGGGTAGTTGTGAGCTCGATATCAAAGATATAGTTTTTTTGGATTTATCCATGATAGAGGAGGATTACACGAATGTGACATAGACCTTGAAAGACTCTATGTGGATGAGAGATATTTTAAAGGATATCAAGCCTAAGAAATGTCATATTCAATATTTCTGGATAGTGAGAGTTCCTTATAGATTGTAAATACTCCATATTTTTATTACAAAATGAATCATATTGGGGTAAATTATCCATTTTTTGTATGTCTTCAAGGAATGATGTGGGGATACGTTGAAAATTAACACTAATGAAAAACTAGAATATTTAATAATGGAGGTGACTGGCTCTGATAAATTCATGTGGAGATTATCATCATGTGTCCCCATAAAGGTGTGAGAAACATAGATTGGATGAAAAAATGGATGTTTGGAGATGTTATTGGTTATCAATAAATATCAATGTGATATATAATATGATATTTTTCCATTAACAGGAATCGATTCCCCCCACATTGTGAAATGGGTGGTTGGGGAAGGTAGTTGGTGGCTTGCTCCACTAAACTCCCCAACAATTTAGAGCAATGGGAGAGGTTCTACTTAGGGATAGAAGTATCTTAAAAATGGAATGGGGGTCCTTTGATTTTAGTATTTTAATCACTATAGGTTCATTATTTATATGTGTGGTATTTTTGAGGTGGTTTACCCACATATTAAAGAGATATATTTATGTGGGTTTTTTCCTTATAATAGTGAATCAATGTGTACCCAATTTCTATCGTATTGATCATTATATTTGCCTATAGTATTCTACCCCTATATTTTATTGGGGGTTAATAATATTGTTCTTGGATTTATTTATATAATATATTTTCACTTTATTTCATCTTTCTATTACCTCTTCACCAATTATCCAATCATGTTTGCTCCCATTAAGGGTGAAGTGTGGAAATGAATGTGGGAATTGTGCCTTGTTCATGTTCTTATGATCACCTTGTTTCCCCATGTAAGATGAGTTTCTATTTAAAGTGAAATGTGGTATAATTATCACACGATGGGATATTTTTATTAAATTTCACAAATGAGTACCCATCCCCCTAGAAGAAACATTTGTGGTCTCGATCACCCTCCCCCTCTCCCTCCACCTTAGAGATGGGATCCATGAAGAAAATAGGTGAGCATACAATAATTTATTATTTAGATGACTATGAATCATAATTGCATTGATAATTGTAATATTTTATTATTTATAATACTTTTGTGGGTGAATATGTAATGGGAAAATTCTAACTTATTACGTATCACACTATATAACTTTTGTTTTTTTAGGTTTAAATGAATTTGAAGTTACGATAGTCCCATAAATAAATATGTAATGTGTATTTGAGATGTGTGTAGTTTATAAAATGTAATATTTTAATTGTGAGTGATTTATATATATATTTTAACTTTCCATCATCTACCAAAAAATAAATCCTCTAAACACATGCACTATATGAGAGTTATCTATGTATGATATTACCAAAATAACACATCCAATGATTTTACACCTCTTTATGTACTTGAAGAAATTTTATACTGTATCTCCATACAAAAAAACATGAGTAGTATAGAAACAAAAAAATATAAATATTTATTATAATAATGGATATAAATATAGATAAGGCTCTAAAATTATTATACCATGATAATAAATTCTTTATCATAAGTTTTTTTTACACTCACATCTTCACAATCCCCAATGGTTTGTTATCATCTTCATTGACAAGTACAAACATAAAAATGACTGTGGGGCGGTAGAATTTATGAATTAGTATAGGAATTATGATAACAAAATTTAATCTTCTCTATTTTTTCTTCTTCCTCTAGCATGTGTATGAATATTATCAATATGGGTGACACAAAACATCTCATTATCCTTTAAATAAAGGCCATTTAAAGACTACAAACCCCTATAGGAATCCATTTAAATCCTTCCGTGATGGTTTGATTTTTTTTATTTTTGATCACTCACATCATCATAAAATAGAATAAATCAATAAAAAGATTTAAAATGATGTGTACATTGAAAGGTAAGTCATTAATCTTCTTCATCTTCATCTTTCTATTTTGTTAAGCCTTCAATAAAGAATTTAACTAATACCTCAACACTCAAAAAACTATTTTCTCAATTTAAATTCCTTTAATAAACTTCTTTTTCCCAAAATCATTAAAATAATTACTATACACTTTAAATTCTTCCATAGACCTCCAAACATAATCAATTCTGACCAATATTTCACTATGTGGGTCAAATATTGATTTCTCAAAGGTAAATTGTGTACAAAGTAAATAATTTTTTATTCATCCCCCATCCATCATATTTCATGTGTGATTAATCTTAATTATTCCTTATAAATATATAATAAGTGGATTATTTGATTTCCACTTACTAGTTATATATTTTAGTCCTAAATCACTAAATTTTGTTTATAACAATATATTTCAATTACTATAAAAAGATAAAAATATATTACAATGCGCATTATTTTAAAGTTAAATTCTAATTGTCCTCCATATTGATCTAATAATATAAACATTTCATAATGTGTAATACGAAATCATCAATGAAAAACTACTAGAAAATAGCATACACTAACCATAACCATCAAAACAAATATTCAAATAATGAAATTCATAACTACAAAAATTATTTCAATAGTTAAAATTCGTTATATACCTTGTTTTGATTATTCATATATCGAGACTTTCAAAAATTATACAAAACACAATATAAAATCTATTCCATGTTATCGTGTCACCTCTACAAACTCAACTTTTAGAATCAATAAAATTATACATAAGAATTAAAATTGGCATAAACTTCATTGAGATGTCAATTATTTATTATATTATATCTATAGTGATAATTTATATAACATATTAAAAAAATGGCTTCAAATATGATATCTCAATTTCCCTTTGCATGATGAACAACATAGATCCAACTACCCATGGAATCATAAAATTTTACTCATATACCTAATTTATTTTCTTGTATTTTGTTTGAAGGAATACTTTATTATCGACATTTCACTAGACATAAAATGAATCTGTACCATAAACCAATAATCTCCTTAAATTCAATATTCTCTATGTATATGAAGCTACTAATATATAATTGAGGTCCATTTAATAAATTCTCTAAAATTTAGGATCTAAAACATATCAATAGTTCTTTCTATAACCACATACTAATCTAGTATAATTTGAATTTCTCAAACGAAGGTAAAATATTTCCATCCATGAAAATTTTCATCTATAGACCTCCATTATCATTTTGACCTAGAAATTTTTTTCTAATTAGATGGGATTGTCTGATATTGCTCGATTGATTTTATACAAATGAACATGTTTTCTTGACATCATATGGATCTATTGGATGAAAAAATAGGATTTTTCAATCATTTTCATTTATTTTTTCATCCATTATTTTCTCTTATATTCATGACCAATGCATACATCGCGATAAGATTCCCAAGAGGACACCTCATGTAATTCTTTCTTATTCAAGTGTCATCATCATTCAATATCATAGTGTTCTTATAAATTTCATTATATATAATCCATTATGATGCAAAGAACTAATAATCACCAAATGTTTTCAATATATATTGTCAAACGTTTTATATATAATTTTTTTCATGTGAAATTGTTTCATCATTTTCACTTATGATTCACAGAAAATGAAAATCATATAAAATAAATTATATTCAAGAAAGTATAAGGGTATAACGATTATGAAAATTTCATAGGGATGTATTTAAGTTCATATTCAATGTATAAAACCATTTCTTAATCTCAGTATGATGTTCCACCACCACATCAATAGATTTGGTGAATTTTTATAGGATTATTCATTCCATAAATATTGAGTAATAGTTCAACACATGGAAACCATCATTCATTGTTCTAAAAATGATATATATAATTGTATTAGGTTCCATAGAAAAACATTCTATGTACTCTATGGTTACTTATATTAATGTATTTGAAAAGTTATAAAATATATTTTCACATCATGATTGTTGTTTTACTTGTCATTGTTTGTGAGAGCGTCCTAAGTGTACTAGTCTCACTAAAATGACATAGATTCCCCATGTTATAATGTAACCCTTATTGTGTCACGAAAATATTATTAAATATAATTTCCATGGAAGTATGATATCATTTATTGTGACTTAAATGATATTCTCTACTAGGATAGTGACTGATATGGCCTTGATACAATTTCTCGTGGTGTACGCCCTTGGTAATATCTAGTGCAAGAGGTTAAAATACCATTATTTACTAATAATAATTCCACATATATATATTCCATTTGGACATACTATAAGAGAGCATGTGTATTGATCCATATACATTATTTTTATTATTATTACACATCATAAGTTATGTACATTGAGGCTTTTTGAAAATTATGATAATATATGATTGTGACAAGGTAGGACAGGTTGGGAGAATTATGAGCGATGTTGTATGAATGAATAATGTGAGAAATAATTTTTTTTTATGTTACTTAATGAAAGTAGAGATCTCAGGACCCTTGATTGTGATTAAAATACCTAATTTAGTTCATGTCCATTGTAGAGTTTTCAGATTGTTCATGTATATAATTTCAATGATATTGAAATAAATCATAGAGGTTGATGACACTAGTATGAAACCTTATTGATTATAGATATATAGATAAAAATATTATATTTCATATTCTAATTTTGTAATAGTTTACCTTTCATTGTGACATTAACTTCTTTCTCTATGGAAACCATGGTTTGTTGATGAATTGTAGCCTCTAAATTTACACTGTTAACCTAATTATTTCGGCCAAGGTGCACAAAAGAATCCAAAGGGATGGGGATTTAAAAAAATTCATCACCAGATGGACGAAAAATTATTATTTCAATTGATTTGAACCTTGTTAGAGGACCAATTATATCTCATGAATATTATAAAGAATAATAATTAAACATTTGGGAACCCAGATTCAATTGAAGACATGTTCATCTATGACATATCATTAGAAACCATCATTTTAATGATCCTATCTCAAACCCCACATGATTGAGCACAAATGATTTAAAAATATATAAAGACCCCAATAATAAAATTCAAGTTTCTAGCCCAAAGCTTTGATGATTATTTCAACATCAAAATGATCACCATGACCCCATCCCATTGATCAATGAAAGATATAAAATATTCATTTCTGAAAAAATATCACTCTATCTCTTAGATGAGGTAAGGATGAGACATGAACTCTAAAATTATAAGTTGTGAATAATGCCCTTGAAAAAATCTTTGTATTTGTAATATAGTGGCTATTAATTACCTATAAAGGTTTCCCAAACCACCATATATGTAATTCCAGATTAATAAGTTAAAAATTAAATGTAATGATGAACTAAAAACATCATATATTTCAATTATATTTTATCACCTAGTAGTAATATATAATAAATATAATACGTGACAAAACTATATAATTAAATCCACTCATAATTCCCAAAATATTAAATAAAACTTCAAACTTATAATAATATTCATTAATAAAATATTTTCCTTGTATTTCCATAGATAATTGTAAATAAATTTAAAAAATAAAATCAATTTCTATTATTTTAAAATTTTATAATATGAATTTATTTATTCCCCTATGAACATTGACATATATGCAACTCCCTGAATCCATGGAGGGTCCCACCATGTCTTACACATGTAATAATCAAAATAGAGAAGACAGTTGAATACACTGTTGTGTGTGACCCTCTAGGACCTTATCTCGATATAAGTGAATATTATTGTTAGTCTAATAGAAGAGTCTAGAAACCCATCAATTCCCCTAAAGAGACTATTAATGTTCATAATAAATACGACCTTCCAATAAATGGACATTATGTAATATAATCTCATAGTCTCATTATATCTCATAATGCAAGATGCACAACTTGTTTCATCATCCATTCTTGCCTTATTATTTATTGATCTAGAAAGAAATAAATTCCTTCAAATTACATGTCCATATATTTATGAATGGTCTACCATCATAAAAATATATACCTGAAATATCACTTTATCAACACGAAAGTGAAAAATTCTATATTTACTATTAATCCAATCCCACACCACCAATGATGAACCCATGAAAAGATACATCACCAGTAATTCAATAAAAATTGTGTTATATGGGGGCCATAAAAATATATACATGTTTATACATCCCACAACAATCCAATTTCATCTTTTTTGTATACCAATTATTCCATATTAAAACTTAATAGGTGTATAATATTTTTACCTCTTTATGAATATATATATTTTTTTCAATGACTTAATTAGATTTTAAAGGATGTATTATAAAGGTTTAAAAGGAAAAAAAATAAAAATTCACACTATTTTTAAGTGAAATATTTATTGTCCATGAACATACACCAACAAACCAGGAAAATAATAATGAATATTATAAAATCCCCATTTTGAAACAATTAGACATCAAGTTTCACTGACTATAAAATTCACACTAAATTGCCACATTGAAAAAAACAAAAATCAATGTGATGATTAAGTTATTAATTAAAATTCATTTCAACCCTAGTTTTCCTTATTCATCCTTTTAGAGTTCAAAATTTAATGGGTAATGTAAACTACTAGGGTATGGTCTAAATGAACCTGAAAGATCCAGATTGGATGTTTTGGTCACAAAATTTGAATCCAATGAAAATAAAACGTTTAGGTTAAATAATTATGAAATAAGTAAATAATAAAATCGTGATTTAATTTTCATTAGTCCCATCGATTCATACATTCAAAGTAATAAAACCATCCACACACATGACTTATTTATCTCAAAAGAATAATATTTTCAACAAATAGGCTAAACATAAAAACTAACAGCTACAAAGGATTTAATGAACTAAAACAATCAAAGAATAAAAAAGAAGTATAAAAAATTACATGTTAGAAACTGGGGTATGGTTATCCTGTTCTCTTATAGGTATCATTAATGATTTGATTTAGATCTTTTTTGTTCACCTAATGTTATGATCTGATCCAGTATGTCTCACCTATTCGAAGTTAGTTATTCATAAATTATGAAATCATATACACATCTTCAATATGAAGGAATATGATAATACTAAAACATATATAGTAAACCATCGGTTTACTTTTGGGGAATGATGGAAATGGGTTTTATCATTGAATAATATGAAAATAAATAATAGGTTTCAAGATCCAGTGAATTAGAAAAACACGAAACAAAAAATATGAGAATAAGGAAAATAGATAGTGTGTAGGTGTGATCAATTACATCTACAACATTAGTGCCTTTAAACCATTCAACTAACCACATTATTCCATGATTAAACACCATATATAATGAAAATGTTGATTGCAGTCTAATATAGAGAGATATATGGCTCAGATGAAACGGGTGGCATACATATTAAATCGGAAATGATTCACTCGTAGAGTATCAATGATGTTTCAGGTGTGCGATGAGATACTGTGAAGGATAAATAAATTGTCCAAGATTAATAACAAAGGAACGAGGCCCATATATAACCCTAGAAGCCTATTCAAATAGGGAAAAGGTATAAACAAATTTTTGTGGATCATATTATTAATTAAAAAAATTAATCATAATTTTCCTTGTATGAATATATAACATAATTATAAATGAGAGATTATTAAACATATCAATTCAATATGAAAACACTATAATTCAAATATCAATACTATTTTAAATTGAAATTATAGATTTTTTACAACTACAATTATTAAATGGTGGATAAATTCAACCTGTCTGAGAAATGTTTGGATTTATGTAATACCATGACTATAGTAAAACTAGAAGTCAGACATCATCCGAATTTATATTATTGATACATAACGTTCCATATTGAATGAAATCACTAATAAATTGTAATATAATATCTATTTTTTGGACATACCATGGAATAATATTTTATTTAGATAAATGTAGATTAGATTGACTATCACTATATGATGTAATTGGAAAACCATAATTATTTATTTTAGAAGACAAAAATGTGATCCATAATAATTCATAGAAAACTATGGAATGTAAAATATATTCTGATTCTGTGGTTGAAAAAGAAACCATATATTTTCTATTATATTTTAAGGATAGAGTGCCTCCATAATCACTGAACACATACACAAATAATGAGAATCTCTAGTCACTTTTCTCTATATTATTAGCTTGTAATTATCCAAATATAATTACATATGTGTCGTCATTTTACATTAGTAGAAATATTAATTTTATGTGCAAGATAGGTACTAGAGAATCAACATTATTTCAGGCTAATGTATCTTCCTTGGATTGACCATAAATCTTGTAAGAGTGTAGAATTCAAATTAAACATGAGGTCTAGTTCTTATCCTTCAGTACATCACACTAAAAAAATGATGTAATATGGTATTTTAGACATATCCTCATTAACTGGGGAATGAATATATTATTCTATAAATAAATTTCTAAAATATTGTGAAAAGGATACATTATTCATATTTAGAGACTAAAATAGTTATCTTTTATGATTTCTTGTAATATAATCATGGTGTGATAGAAACAAAATTTTATTCGGTATATCCCAAATAATACCAACACCAAGAATCTTTTTTATTCCCCTATATCATTCATTTAAAAAATAATAATTTAAATTTAATAGTAAAAATGAGTTTCTTTAAATTTCTATAATAAAAATGTAATCATTATATAATATAAGTTAATGTATTTAATTTATTAATGAACATGAAATAAACTCATGAATCACAGTGGATCCTTGTGAAATGGTTATCAATCATAAAAGAATAAATATTAATATACCCTTTCCTGGAGGCTTGTTTTAAATAATATAATTATTTAGTTAAAATGAAAATATTTCAGAATTTGATTCATTAGAATAACCATTGTGATGTTTCATATACAATTTCTCATTATGGTCACCATGGAGAAAGGATGTTTTGACATTTCTTTTTGTTAAATATGAATTTTATTATAGGATTAATAGGAATAATGTATCCTTATAGAATGAATATTTACAATTTTTTGGAAATTTTTCAGAATAGACTATTTAATATCATTAGAGGAATCCCTTATATAATAATCTAGCATTGATTTTTCCTTTTTTGTAGTGTTATCCAACTTTCTTTTATAAATCACATACAACCAATTAAATTAGCATTAGTAGTTTTACCAATGATAGAATAACTATGATTTTTATTTAATAAATGAATTTTTACATCCATGGAAGAAATTTTCTATTTTCAATTCTTTCACTAATGGGTTTCATAGAATTATTAGGATAATCATCAATAATTTCTTAGGAATCATGAATGGAAATGAAGCCCTGTCATGTTAAATTATCTAAAAAGGATGTCTAGGGTCCCTTATAGCTCTATCAAGGGTCCAATGGTAATTCATACTATTAGATAGATGTTCATTATATGAATATGCATTTGAATAGGAAATTTATTCATCTTGGGTCATCGGTTGAGGTTTATGCGGTTGAGGTAGTTCAGTAGACTCAAATTGGGTTGATGGCTGGGCATCAGCAGCCCCATAAATAGATGCATCATAATTTTCTAGTGTGAAATATTAATATTTAGGATAATAATTCTAATGAAACACCATATCACTAATAAATTTTCAATTTTTAACCATGATTATCAACCCACAGTTTATAACCATCTAATCCCTCGGGTACATAGCAAAAATACTGTTAAGAGCTCCATGATACAGCTTATGAGTCCTAAGATGGCCATATGAATTGAAACTAAATAGTTTTTGTTCTTTATAAGTTGGATGTATTTAATTACATAGTTCTTATGGGGAATTTAAATCATTAAAAAGTGATGAAAACTATTTATAAGGCATACTGTCATAGTTTTATCATATGGTCATAAGGATTTAGGGACACCTAAGTAAAGAATAATTCTTTAAACTCTATTAGTAATATTTTTATTCACTCTCTCAACATTATCATTCTTTTTGGGTGTTTACATAATAGTATGATGTCTCTCAATTTCATTATATTAATATAACCAAATGAAATAAATTGGGATGTATTATAACACATTGTTAGTTTTCATTTTTTTTAATTTTCATTTCAACCTAAATTTCTATAAGTACTTTTGAGTTTTAAAATATTTTAAAGACATCAGTTTTTTTCATGAGTATGTAAATCTAAATCATTATAGATAATTCCTCAAAAAGGGAAACAAAATGGGATCATCCATCATGGGATTTAGTCCTTTATGGTCCCCATAAAACAAAATGAATAAATTATAAGGCGGTATCATGTATGAAGAACCTATTAATACTGAATATCATATAATTAATCATTAAAAAATCATAAAAAATGGTTTTTTTAGTTGTAATGTTAGTTAACATACCTTTTTTATTTAACTTTATCAATTCCCTTGGATCATAAAATACATAATATCATATTTCATAACAGAATGTTATCAATATTAGTCACATATAGACTACCAAACTACCTATAATTGGTCATAACATTCGTGAAATATATCCTGTTTTCAATAGAACCCTTGATGACTATTTTAAAGACATTAGAAATTTTTTTAAAACATGATTTAGACCTAAATGTGAATTCCTTTTGTTGTAAATTAATAATTATATAGGGTTTCTATGGTGATCATTAACCCACCTATATAAAAAAATTTAATGATAGAGTAGTTATATCTTTCCATTAAAAAGGAACCTCTTCCCATGGAATGAAACATCATTTTTTTCATAAAACAGAATTTCCTTTTACACATTCTAATAAATCATGGATATACTCATTATAAAGAAACATATGGAATTAGAAGACATAATCTAGGACACACACATTTGGTAGTACATGGGTAGACCAATTCAACACATCTGTAGTGTCAAAACTAGAATCCACAAAATGGTATTGGTTAGAAGGTTATTTGGACTCAAGGTTTTGTTTTTGAATTCAACACTGATTTTTAGAAAGACTGGGCCTTCTGAAGTTAAAGAAAACAATTTTTCCTTCCCTAGAATTAAAACCTTGAATTAGGTTGTCCATAATTATAGACATAATCCCTATTATACTCTTTGTTTGTACCCATTAACTATGGTTTACCTCATGTAAAAAAATCTATATCTCACCTTTTTTACTCTATGTTTATAATGTAATTAACTAGAGAGAATTGAGAATTTTACTTTTTCTAGGGTAAGTAGGTCATGAATATACATCATTGTCTCTACTAACTATTACAGTCATTTTATAATGAAATTAAAAGAATCATGTCATGATACTCTTTATCAATATTCTATTTATGTTGGCCAAATTAATCATATTTTTATTGAATTAATCTAATATGATTCATTGTAAGATATTCTTAGCAACCGGAATTATCCACTACCTGATCAACCCACATAAAAATTAAACCAAGTCACCAAATTAAACATATGAAAATCTTGAATATAGTTTTAATAATATCTTTAACTGAACTAGTCAATACACCATTGATTTTATTTTAACTAGAGATTGAAATCATTATTTAGATAAATATAATTCATTTCATAAGTAAATAAACATAATATCCACTAAACTCATTAATATATATTTATTTAAAAATTCACATAAAATAAGTATTTATATAAAATTATTCACATAATTGGTTAATAAATTAATATTTAATTTTTTTCTTCAAAATAATAAAAATAATATTTTTCCTAAATAATCTAAACTCGACATATCATAATCTTTTGGCTGTTTGTATGAAGGATTTCAGTATATCATGTAAATGATTTCAATATGATATATAACTAACACAACTATATTATGGTGACATTAATGGATGTTTTCTCATACATTCTACTTTTATCATGATTAAGAAAATATTGGGGGTACTATAGTAACAGCAATTCTCAATTGTCGTGGAAAACATAAATGATAACCAATGACATGTGTAACATGATTTTGAATGAAGTACTATAGAAGTGTGAGACATTTCCACTTTTTTGTTAGTGTATTGAATGTATATAGAATAAGGTATTCATGTTATATAATGTATTGAAGACAACTAGAAGTTGTGTGAAAAGTGTGGTGTATAAGTAAAACTAGTGGACCTAGGATAACCTATGGAAACTATGGGAAAATGTGCCATCTAAACATTGATCATTTTGACCAAAAAGGAAATTTCAATGTAAAAATTTCATTAGGATTTTATTTTTATGAAACCAATAACTGAGTCTAATTCCAATATACACTTCGTTGTTAATAATCTAGTAGAATCTAGGATCACAAATTTTGGTGATTCATTACATTCTTCTACTAAAAAGGGTAAATAAAAAAAAATATTTAGGATACATAGAAGAGTCTATCTATTGGATGATGAAGCTTTTGAAATAGTGGGAAAGGGTGATGCTAAAATAAATAATAATAACTTAATTGTTATTTATTTTAAATATTTCAAATATATTCTAGGTCTTTATAAAAATGTTATTTTCGTACAAGAGTTGAATAAAGTTTGTTATGGAAAAACATTCCAAATGTGTCATGGAATTTCATATAGGGTTCCCTTATCATAGCTAATATTTAATATATTTAAATAATTATATAACCAAAAAGATATTGGTGGCATCATTTATCATAGATTCCACAACTTGATATTAACGTTTGGTATATTTCCATCTATGTCACTTTTATTTGAAATATATGCATGTCGTAGTGGAATAAGATATGTTGAAGCATTAACATTCTCACATCATACTTTTCAATAGATTTATACATTGTAAGAAATAGAATTTTCTTACAATTTTTCTAATAGAACATTGAAAACCCGATAATTATAGATTATACAAATGGATTTATATAGACCTACCCCATACATATGTCTTAGAAGTTTACAATAATATGTGACTTTTATTAATGGATCATTAAAGAAACTATGGGAGAACTTTTCAAAACAAAAATCAAAAGTGATTGTATTATTTTTGAAATGTAATAATATGTTTTAAAAGGAAACCAAAAGTAAGTTTTTGTTCTTGAAGTTATGCAATGATGGTGAGTTTCTAGAATGCGGTTGTGTAAATTTCTATGAAACACATGGGGTGTTAAAAATGGAATGATTTTCATTTGTATTAATGAAAAAAATTCATAGATTAAATGATTAATTATCGATTTCGAGAAAGAGAACATATTATGTTAATGTGATTCCAAATGATAAAGGAATTATGGATAGAAGTTGTTAACACAACAATGTTCACAATAAAAACGATCCTATAAGAACCCATATGAAATATGAATTTGGTAGAACTATGGTATAATAAAACATTAATATTATAAGGAATTTAGTTATATGGAATTGTAGACTATATACATGTGGATTAAAATGTTGTAGGAAATCAAGAGTAAAAATATCATTCATGTTTGATCATGAACTATAGAAATGAAAATCCTAAATATTTATTTTAGGATGATGTGAAATGTAAATATATTTGATGTATAGAATTTTTCTTTAATGAAAATTCCATTAGAATTAAATTGAATTCCTAGATGGGGATGTTTTACATAATGAATCAACATCAATCCAAGTTGATCTAATTGATGTATATAGAGGAATTTGAATTTAATAGAATTAATAAGGATTTGAATGTCGTATAATTTTTTATATTATATGGGAAAGATAAGTGGGTATAATTTGAACTTGAAGAATGAAATGAATATAAAATATAAATAAAATTTTATGAAATTATGAAAGTCATTTTAAATTTCATGGATTTTTCAGTATGAAGGAGAGATTAGTTCCCGAACGAAAAATATTTAGAATGACAGGAGTCAGATTTTTGGTACAACAGTATGGATATGAAAAGAATATTTGTATTATAATAGATGCAAGAAATATGGAAATAATTAAATGTAAAGAATTTTATAGATATCTTGATGTGTGGTTGTTGGATATGAAGGATGATTTGGATTCGCATTATGTGAAAAACACATGGGATCTAGTAGAACTACTACTAGAAAAAAAACATGAAAATTAGGGATTTATAGTTAACATTTAATGTTATTAAAAGAACAAGGGTAGTGAAAGTATTTCAATAAAAGGAGGGAATAGTATTCTATGGAATATTTTCCCTAGAAGTTAATCATAGTAAATTTTGAATAGTTCTTAACAGCATTTATTTTAGAAAAAAATACATTTGGAACAAATTGATACGAATTTTAGTTTAATTATGAGGATCTAGAGATGTTATATATATAAATTAAAATAAATGTTTCATGGATCAATATATTATAACATTTTTGGATTATTTAAAATAATTCATTTTTGTTTGAAACATGCACTAAGATAGTGGAACTGAGAATTCATCTCATTCATGGCGATGAAAGTATATAATCAATGTAAATTAGGCTGTTGTTGTGACCATTAAGAGTATATTAATAAGACTACATCATTTTCCTATATTATTTGGATTACATGGTTCTTGTCAGGATCATAAATTAAATGTATTTAGGGGATATTAGACTTTTTTAAATGTTTAAATTGAAACATCTTAGTCAAAAAAATATTTCAGTCATGAGGACTAATTGAGATTAGAAATTTGGATTCATTGTTTTATCATATAAAGAATACATCCATATAATTGTTGAATAGTTCGGTATATAATGTTTTTATTCATTATAAAAACAATATATAAATCATATTAAAATTTTATAGGAATAAGAAACAAAAACATACAGAGAGAAAAAAAAACTTGGATAGAGTCTCATATACATCAGTAACATGGAGTTCAAATATTAAATAGTGTTAAATATAGAAATCATTTATCTTGAAATGGGATTGGTTAGTTGAAAACTATTGAAATTTTGGTAATATCATTTGGAATCTATAAATTTGATTTTCCAATTTTATATTGGAATTGAATATGTTGTATTGTTCTTTATTGAAGTTGATTAATTTTTTGGGAATGTTGATGAAATCATTGGGGTGCCTCAGACTGACATGAGAGAGTAAAAAGATATATTTTCTATTATGGAGGAATAATAACCCTTTGGATTCCATGGCTGCCACAGATTATTTCACTCTACATTACACATGAATAGTATGTTGTATCAATAGATGTAAGGAAATCTTATGATCTTTGTTTATGGATTATGATCTCAAAAGTGGTCATAATCGTTGATTGATTTACTATAATGTCTAAAGTGAAATCCAAGTATCTAAAAATATAGATTCTTATGAGTGGGTGATACACATTGTCCTAAAGTCACACTTTATCTAAAAATATATATAATATAAATAGGTTGAGTTGGTGAAGAATTTTATAAAAAAATATCTAGTTGATATTATCACTAATTAATTAGTACAAGATACTTTAAGGAAACACTTTTCCTTACTCATATTGGGTAGAATCAGTGGGAGTGGAGGAGCATTAAATGAAAAATAAATCGAATGTTTTTTCAATTTATAAATTATTGAATGATGTTTTGGGAGTATTTAATGAAATATTTAGGTGGTAAATTGTATGTATTTAAAAATCCTATTCAATTAGTGGAGTTAATTTACCATAATAAGAAAATGTTATATAACCTTCAGTATTATAGAGGAATAAGTTGAAACTATTCCTAGAGTTTTCTGTGATGATTCTATATGTTTCAATTTTTTTAGGGATTCATGCATGTGGTAGTTGAGTATGTTCAAAGTATATTCATATTATTTGTGGCGTAATTAAAAAACAAAATGATTTCTTCAATTGTATCACTTCTAGATGGTTTCATTGAAAAAGAGTGATGAGAAAATATATTATTAATCTATCATTTAATTGTTGTAATACCTTGAAAATATTGACCCAAAATTATCATAAATATATATGACATAAGTTATTATGAATATTAATTAATTTACACAAACACACACATCCTGAATATAGAATTTTGTGTATTGGGAAAACTGGAAACCAAATAAAAAATTTTAAAGGTATAATAAATAATCTCACATTATGATCTTCGTTACTAGAATCATATTTAGACATATCATATTTAATACATTTCACCATACCATGGGGAAACGAAACATTAGAAAAGGTGTCCCCAGATGCTCAATAAGGGTATAAAATGGAGATATATAATCATAACATGAATATATTGGTATGGTAAAATGATAATATACATTCAAAACCATAACATACATATCAAATATCACAATATTGACTCATTGAATAAATATTTGTATTTTATAAGAAATGAATCGTAGGTGAATAAAAGAACATGAACCATGAGGTAATAACATTGGAAGAAGGCATAGATTTGTTTCATACATGTTTGAATAGAAAATACTATGTCAATTATACCCACCAAGTCTTTCATAACATGGTAGGTTTGGGATAATCACCCATGTACCTTCTTAATGCTTGGGTTAACCACCTGTTTACACTATATTGATGGCTTGGGATAACCACCCATATACCCTCTAACCTTCTACAATATTAATCATTTCATAATTAATCATATGAAGATATAGGTCACACCCATAATAGATGAGTTAAATCATACATACGTCAAAAATTAGAACATAAAACATTCAATATATTAGAACCCATGAAATGAAATTGGTTTTATAATCATTTCATTATTTATTCATGAAATAACATATGAAGAGAAGAATGTTTCATAACAATTTTATCATGGTATAACCCCTGGAAGAGAAAATAGATCCATAAATATCATTTCATCATAATCATTAATGATTTTTTCAATGAATAATAATTTTATCATTATATTATATCATTGGAATGGAATGACAAACATCAATGGATGACATCATAGATGGAGAATGATTTTGACTGATCATCTAAAACAATTTTATGTGGAAATGAACTTTTCCTATTTGATTTTTTTTTAACATAAATTTTTATAAAATATTTTTATATGAAATTATCCTTGATAACATATAAATGGAACTTCATGGAAATTATTTTCCATTGTGATAAGATTCTTCATCCATGGATTGCATATTTAAATTAATATTCCATTTAGAATTCGATAAAATTAAAATTGGGATTATTTGGAAAGAGTGAAGAAGATTCATTTCAAAAAAAAATTGTAAACATTCAATCATAGATTCAATTTTAATTTCAAAATCATAGATTAATAATAAACTATCTTTGAAAACATTTTGGTTTTGAAAAAAATGAATTCTGAACAAAGGTAGAATAATGTATGATTTTATTCCAAAACAATTTGTCAGTTTTTTGAAGTACCAAGGAGTGGGAAAACATTACTATTAAATGATAATATTATTAATAACCTTATGGGAAAACATTTATCTATTCCATGAGATATAGATCATATTATTTTTTTCATAGCATTCAAAATCATTAAAATCTTAATAAATGATGAGATTGAAATATACTTTCATTACCACCTTGGTATCATTGATTAAAAATCACCATGAAATAATAAAATAATTTGGAACCTAAAATATAATGTGGATAAGTAAATTCATGATATTATACTTAAATTAGGATGAATATACACCTCTTGAAATAATATTTTTTCATAACATGATATACATATCAAATAAGGAAATTTAAAAAAAATCACTTTAGACTTTGGTAATCCTTTTCATCGTAATCCCTAAAAAATAATAACATATACAGAAATGTTAAATATTATTCAAATAATATAAGTCATGATATATCATTTAAATGGTAATGTATATCCAACACATAAAAGAAATTAGTGGTGAATTTCCGTATGTCTACTAGAAAAAAATTGTGACTAGAAATCACATACCATAAGACATGAAATCCATATTAAAAGTTAAAAACTCCTTTATAATAAATATAATATTATTATAAATTTATTATATAAACATAAATATTAATATTATACTACATAATACTTAATTATGATAATTTATTTAACATTTATTTACAATTCCATTTTAAAGTCACATTTCGGGAAATAATTACTTTGTTCCTCATATAAATATTGGTATTTTATTATTTGTCCTGGTATATTGATCATTGTTTAATCTTATATGTCATTAGAACCATGGTATAAATTTAATATATATTCCTTATATATGTAATTAGAGTAATCAATAAATATTATTATTTGAAAATAAAATACATATTTCATGAAGATGGTAAGTAATACGTATGCATGACCATTGTTTCCATTATATTTTTTGATCAAAATAATTAAATTTTAATTATATCTCAAAATTATAGAATAATTTTATGTCATATATATATCTTGTGTTCATATGACCCAACATTATTACCTTCTATGAAAAGGATGAATGAATCATATCATTTCTAGAGGTGGTAGTCCATCGTACACATGATCAACATTATTGTATTCCAATGAAAATGTAAAGTATGAAGGTAGATATTCTATAAATATTTTAAAAGCATAAAATATCATAAATATCATATATAATTTACTGAACTAACCCTAGAAATCCCAGATTCAGTTTCTATTACCATAACATTTTCATTATTACAAGTAATCAAATCCTAAAGGACTGATGAGTTTAGTAGTCTTGGTAAACCAAATACATACATGAGTCTTGTATTAAAAAATAAAAAAAAAACTCCACAAAAAAAATTCGAGAACAACTTTGTTGAATTCAAAATATAATTTCATATCTTTCTTAGAAATCTTATTAGTTTTATGGGGAAAGGAAAGAAAATAAAGGTCAGATCAAATGTGCAATAAGGGTAAAGTAAACTGGAATCAATAATGAATAAATTATATTAATCAAATGGAAAGGTAAATAATTCAAAACACATTCCGTTAAAATAACTATATATAGAATAAATAAATTTAAAAAAGTATAAATTAAAGACACATTCAATTTAATCAATATACATAAAATGAAATTTATACATATTCTTTATCACATGAAAACATCATTGATTATAAGGATGTTAACTAAAATTTCTATGAAGTAAATGATTTATTATTTGAAACCATGTCTAAAGCACATGAAAACCTATATTATCATCATATATCCTCATGACAGTTTAAAACACATTGTATAAACCCTCGTATTCTTCTTGGAATCTATCTCAAAGGTTTTTTAGCCAATTAATTTCATCTCATGAGACTACCAAGGCATCTTGGTGATTACATTAACTGGTCCCCAACCCATAAGGAATTCATTAAATGTTATCTAATCCATGTATTCCAGGTCAGAAGCATTCCTTACATCCAATAAACAATAGATATTATCAAATATCTATATTGAATAAATCTTAAAGAATTATTAATACTTCCCTAAATAATCAAATAACGATCAAGTTAATCACCATATGGAAAATGGTATACAATTAATAAAATAATCATATAAAAATTATATGGTTATTTATAGGAAATGCAATGTCAAATGGGCATATTAAATTGAATATATTAAGAAGACTAAAAGGAATCAAATAAGTAAATGTGAATATTAGCCTTGAAAAAATCAACCATAAACCTTTTATAACATGATTATGGAAGGTATCAATACAAAATATCTCATGTGGAGTAAAATAAAGTGTATTTCTCATTTATTAAAGGAAATTCCTCAAAATATATTTTTAAAAATTCTTCATGAAAATATCCTTTTTATTTTGAAAACAATTTTGAAAATACTTTTCTTTGAAAATAACATTTAAAAATATTGTGTTTTAAATTAACCTTATAACATGAAAATTAATATTGGAAGAAATTATGGTGGGTAAATACATATATTCCATATGAGGTAAAATGAATATTCCTTTAGAATGGTAAAAGGTTATAATAATTCCTTGTTTGAAGAGATAAGAAGATTACTTTTATAAAATGGGTAACAGAAAAAATGGTAAAATTTATTTAATAAATAATTTTGAAATGGTTAATTTTTTAATAAAATATAATTAAGACATTACTTTTTTAAAGAAAATAGTTTCTCCAACAAAATAGTTAAATTAAGTCGAGTTTTCTTAAAAACATTGTTTAAAACATTTTAAGTACCAAATAGTTTAAAAGTGTTATTATAACATAATAAAAGGTCATGAATAACCATATGATATGAAACATAAAGTTATTATAAAATAATGGTCATATAATTTTCACAAATTTAAATGAAATACCATTAAAATTATTCTTAAGGAAAAAAATCATTAAACATTCCAATGTGCCACATATCACTTTGATATATTTTAAATAGTAAGCCTAATGAAGTAATAACATTAAATGAATATTATAAATATCATGAATTAGGATTAATTAATTATATAATATATCATCATGGTAAATAGATTCACCACAAAAAATAAGTAAGTGGTGAACATGATATTTATATCACATATGTAAATAGTTATATGAAAATTCATTACCTTGCATCAGACTTTCCTTATGAGTATTTAAATTCATGAATTACAAATTTATGTTAATTGTATATATTATTTATTATTGTATTATTGTTTATAATAAATTTAATTTCACTTATTACCATTATGTATACAACTACTTAGTCAATTATGTTTATATCGGGCGTTTTGGCCAAATTCAGTTTATGTGTAAAAACATTTTATAGGAAAACTATGGCCAAATGAGTCATTATATAACATATATATAATGATAATCATGAAATAATTATTGTACTTAAACATAAATTATACTTTTTAAAACCAATATTTTAATATGGTTAAGAAAAATTAACCAGCATTTTTATCATAGAGACGGTAGGCCTTATATATGATTGGGCGGCGTTCCCATTTTTCAACTATTGTTATGTAATGAAGGTAGGTAGAAATATTTCTTTTCAGAATGATATTATATCATAAATACCATGTTATTTAATCAAATATACTTATATATATAACTATTTTTATTAAAAGGAATCAAATCATGTTGAGGAGGTCGTAGTCCATATGTCCATGACATATGTTATCACTTTTTTATGTGTGAAAGGGAAATAAAGAAAATTATATATATTATATTTCCTTAAATTTAATCATTTCTTGAATATAATTTTTATTTTATTATGTCACATTAGGTTAATTAAAAAATACTTTATACATTCCATGTTTCATGTGATCGAATCACATTGATTTTATGAGGCGGTAGTCCACACATCCATAAATGACGTTATCATATTTAAACAAAATATAGAGTATTAGTTTATATGTTATAAAATAATTAAAAAAGCATAAATATATAATATATATCATATATATCATATATATATGTATTGATTCCAAATTAAATCCCATCCATGATATGCAGTTAAGGAAAAAAGATAAACATTATTTTGTGAGGCGGTAATTTGTCGTTCACATAAAGGGTATGTTATTTACCCATTCGATGGAAGTGTGTGTATGTGTAGGTGTAAAAAAACATAATAAAAATATATAAGAATATTTATCACACTTTTAATTGTATATAATCATGTAATAAAGAGTGTTTATGGAGTGGGGAAATAAATGAAACTAAAGAGCTTGAGGGGAGATGTTACCCCTTATTTACATAACTAATTTTTTTGATCCAAAGGCACTTCTTGGATGGATTCTATCCCAATAATAATCTTATAGGATTATGGATGGAATTTTGAGGATCTATTTGGGGATATCATGGTTTAAACATGGTGTCTTTAGATGTGTGGGGAACTGTGAGGAGAGAATACATTTTTTATAGTGGATGAGGAGTAGCACTATTGTAATTTTAGGAAAAGGCAATTCCACCCATATTTTTACCATTTAATGCGGTCCCCTAATGATAAAAATTAGATAAAATGGAGTGTAGGGTGCAAATATGACCATTAAATTTATTTTAGACAAGTTTATGGATCTTTTTTCCTTGTGATTAATGTTTAGTCCCTCTTTAAGCTTAACATCGTTTTAATCGTAATTAATTTTAATCACTATCAATAATATTATCGGAAAAAATATATGTTGACCTTAATATAAATTATAATTTCTTATTATTTAAAATATTTAATACAATTTTTCAAATTCTAGTCACATAAGTTTTAGTAATTAATTTTTGTTTAATTCTACAGATGTGAGGACAGTGCCGCATTTCAAAGTAAAAATGTTCAAATGTTTTCTAGGATTTCATATCAAAATTCAATGTGAAATTTGATTCTAATGAACTGACTTGAATTAATTAATAAAAAATTTCCCTAATTTAACATAAAAATAAATTAAAATATTATTTAATCATATAAATAAAATAGATGTAAATGCACTTTTGAATTAAAATTTAGTATTTGTCATTACTCATTAAAAAAATAAAAAATCACAAAAAAAATACCAAAAAATCACACTAAGAACATTTTTATCTTTAAATTTAAAATATTAAGATCATTTTGACCTATAATTGTCATAATTTTCCTCAAAATTTGATTAAAAATAGGTTCTCTATTAACAGTTGTTCAAACTACCTTAATCAAAATATAATATTTCATGCTTAAAATTGGGTTCGTTTTTATATTATACCTATCAAATCAATTGGATGAATATCAAAATCATTTGGGTGTATATAATATATATATATATATATATTACATTAATATTACTCAATAATTGTAATTAATTCAGTTCATTTGGATAAAAAAGATTTATGAGCATAAAAATTGGTTTTTATAGAAAAAGTCCTTTTATATTAAATTGGTTCTTATATTAATTTTTAATTAATTAATAACCAATGAATTCATTTTATATTTGTGTCAACATTAGATTTTCATAATTTATTTAATCTTGTTAATAAATTATAATTTTATGATTAGGTTGTATCTAATTATATTATATAATATTATTTTAATAATATAAATTTTTGTTCTGTAAGTCTCAGTAGTAAATGAAACACACACAATCAATGGAACTCGTTTTTGTGTGATCCATATGCTAACTCATTTTCATGTTCATTGAAAGCTATGAAATATATTGAATTTATTGAAAATTTTAAATATATTATAAAGTCTAGATATATTATACTCTCATACAAATTTGGTATTGTGTGTCATACATTTGCTCAAATATAATGTTTCATACTTTATATTTTTAGGGAATTACATTCACCACACATTAATTAAATTGAATACTTGCAATTTAAACATTATCTTGGTTATAGATTGTTTGATATTTCCTATGTTTCAAATCCCATATTGTGAGAAGGTTTCATAACAAATCCATTATAAAATAGATAATTTATAGTAAAAAGGTCACATGGAAAAACATATAACTATGTGTCTATATAGGAGATCATTGGTGAAATGTAGAGGTACGTACTTGGAGGAAAAGAATAAATATTTATAGGTAGTGATTTAGGTCATCAATCACAACAATTTAATGAGAACATAAAGTTGAAGGACTGAAAAAAATTAATATATAATGACTTACAAAACCATCAATTCAACAAAAATTTATGTATTAGGAAAAAAAATTAATCAGTTTCATAATGTTGTATAATTATTTTACTATATAATAATATAAGGAAATAAACATACATAACATGTTTCATTGTAAAAAAATTATACTCTGTTTCTGATTTGATCAAATTGTATTTCATATTTTAATTCAATAAATTGATATCAAAAAATTATCTTCTGATTTCTAATGCACTAAAATAGTCATTTAACGGATCATAAGGCCTATAAAAGAGTAGAAAGTAAAACTATTTGTCCTTAACTATTATCCAAAGTTAATATTATTATGAAATTAATCTATAATCTCTAAAATTTACACTACTGGTTCATTATTAATATTTAATCTTCAAATTTATTCCCTAAAAACAGTGACATATTAAAAAGAACATTGTGTAGGTCAGTGGTTGTCATGAAATCCTTATCATCATTTGGTCATCAGTTTAGGACTCGTGACCTTTCCAGATGTGATTGGTTGTTACCATGTATTCAGTTTGTCCTCTTATAATAATATATTAATATTATTTTGAAAATAAATATTATGGACATCCATGAAATAAGGTTATTAACTAAATATATTTTTTAACTATAGTTTTCAATAAAACACCAATACATAAATACTTCATCAACTAATTTCTACAAAGATTCTACCATGGTCTAGATTTTATTCTATGTAAGAGGGTATTGAAATTGGTAATTTACATGTTCCCCACATTTATGTCAAAGAACTATAAAGGATTCCTTATGATGAGTTTCGTTTCTATCTGTCGCACTCTTCATTTTTCCTCAGAAATTCATCACATCATGTCCTTATTTCCCACACAAAGATCATTTCCCCATTCTATTGAATCAATTTCCAAGGATTCTACATCCACATTACATTCAAGAAGGAAATTGATCCTTCTTCTCTAAACGATCTCTACCACTTCAGCTCTTGTCAAACTCCATGTTTCTCATCATCGGTGATTTTAGGAGTTTGTTAATGTATATGTTATTAATCATATTTTAAGAAAACTGATTATGAATAAACATGATATCTTTCACTCCTATAAACACCACACTTGATTTCTCATTGTCACCCCTTTTCCTTCATGATAAATTTTAACTTGAGGACATCATGTTCTTACCATTGAATTAAACCAAAATTAGTACTATGAATAAAAATAGTCATACTGAGAAAATAAAATGATCATTAATAGGATATCTAAATCATGAAAACATATTTGTAATATTGAAAACTGTAGGTTTAACCAAGGTTATTCAATATCAAAATTCCTCAGTATGATTTTTAAACAAAATATGAATTATTATTAGAATACCCCCAAGGAGTGTCAAACTAGGTGTGAAATAATTCCTATTGTCAATTACCTGGTCACTTTGAGTCATTCCTCATGTACATTATTAGAGTTATTACACCTTGGTACATCAATGCCATATCGAAATCCACTTATAGTATCTATATAGGTATACATTTCTAGGAATATAAAGATAATATCAACCTTAAAAAAATCAAGGATGTTGTTCTTTACATCCTAAAATTTGACCATAAAGATACGATATCTAATATATGTTTTAGAAATCTAGTTACCAAGGATGATATTAGACTTATTTTGATACCAACTATGGTGACCTTCCCCGAAAAATACCAGAGTCGATATCTACTACCATTACATTAAAATTATTGCAAGGAATCAAATCTATAATGAACGAAGAGTTTAGTAGTATTGATAATCTAGATACACACTTCAATATGGTATTAAATTTCAATAAACTAATTACAACCCACTTTTATTCATTTTAGGACATATTTATTCCATATACAATATCCTTGTATATCAATATTAGTACACTTGTTGGATTCCTGGTAAAATAAATCATAATATGGGTGAAATCAAATGCTCATTAAGGGTAAACTATAATAAAAGAAATAATGAATCAATTATAATAATAAAATTTAATGTTAAATAAATGGAAACACTTGAAATTCATAAAATTAGATAAGGAAATATAAATATGGAAAAGTAAAAAAAAGAAGACACATTCCATTTAATAAATATAATTTGGGTGAAATTCATCCATATATTTCATCATATGAATAACTCATAGATAATATTAATCATAAATAAAATAACTACGATGTAAATTCTTAAATATTGGATTTCATTTTTATAGAACAATAAAAAATCTACATTCAAGATCTATACTCCGAACAGATTAGAACTATGCGTACAATAAAACCAATTCTGCTTGAAAAAATAACTCAATTGGGTTTTTCAAACAAATTTCATCTCATGAGACTACTGAATCATCACTTGGATTACATTAATTGGTCCCCATCCCATAGTTAATTCTATAAATGTTCACCAACCCATTTATTTCATTTCATAATCAATCCTCATATCGAATGAGAAATACTCATTACCAAATTTACATATTGAATAATTGATATGAATATATTATTATTTAAACAAATAATAAAATATCATTCAATGTAACACCATATAAATATATGTTGTATGGTTCTTGAAATAATCATATCTATAAAAAATTATACATATATTCCGGGGAAATTATATGTCAAAAATTCAGAGGAAATTAAGTATTTTAAGGTGAAAATGGAATGAAGGAAGTATGAATTCATTCCTTGGTCAAATCAATCATAAAACATATATAGGAATATTAAGGATGGTTTTAATACAACATATCCCAAGTAGAGTAAAATAAAGGGGTTGTTTTCTTTGATGAATGGTAATATTATAAAAAATATTTTAAAAAACCCTGGAGTAAAATTTCATTTTTATTTTGAAAAATATTTTAAAACTATTTTACTTTGAAATTCACTTTTTTTATAAAAATAATTAAAACAAAACCTTTTATACTTGAAAGAAAATCATAAACTAAATTATGGTTGATAAATTCATACATGTCATATGAGGTAAAAATAACATTCCTTCTCCAAAATAAAATGATTAAAAAATTATTTTTTGGAAAGAGACCATATTATTCTTTTAACATTATGGGTAAATGATATAAGGGTAAAAGTGTAGTTGATAAATTATTTTAAAAAATAAGATAATTTTATGAAATATTTTAAATAAAATGTTATTTTTTAGAAGTGAAAAATATTATCTAATTAAAGAGAAAAATGTTATCAGGTTTTCATAAAATTAGTTACTGAAACATTTGGAGTACAAGAGGGTGAAAAAATAGTAATATTACATGAAAAAGGTCATGAATAACTAGAAGAGAGGAAAATTAATGGGATTTGGGAATAATACTCATATATTTTCTTCAAATGGAAATGATATATCATTAAAATTATTCTTGAGGAAGACAATATTTAATCATTCCAAAGTGTCTCATTAAACACTGATACAATTTAAATCATAAGCATCATAAAGCAATAAAATTAAATTAAAATTTTAAATAACATGTAGATAAAATGATTAATCATATAATATATCAAAAGTGGAAGTAGATACACAAAAAAAATGATGTAAGTGGTGATCAATAAATTTATCTCATTGATGTAAAAATTCAGATGAAAATCACTTACCTTGCATCCAACTTGTCTCAAGTGTCATTATATTAAAGAATAAAATATTTATGTTAATTATTTACTTTCGTGAGAAATTTTTTCATTTTTCCTTTTATTTATATTTCAATTATTATTAATGTTTATACTACTATGTAATCAATTATGTTTACATTGGCAATTTTTACCAAATTCTATTTTTGTGTCAAAAAATACTTTTGCATGTCAACTATGGTCAAAGTGATAATTATATAACATCTATAAAATAGTAATCATGAAATAATTTTTATATTTATCCATACATTATAGTTTCAAAATCAATCAATAAATGCGGTTATGATAAACTAACCAATGTTACAATCCTGGAGACGGTAGGTCATACGTACGCTTCAGTAACGTTCCAATTTATCAATGATCGTTATGGAAAGAAAGTTTGTATCACTATATATATATAAAATATTAATTATATCATAAATAACATGTTATGTAATCATATATAATTATATATATAGTTATTTTTATGTAAAAGGAATCACAACGTGTTGGGAGGTGGTAATTTATATGACCATGAACCACATTTTCACTTTTTTTATGTCTTATGTTATACGCAACACCATAGGAATCTTTCACAACACACAATACTGACTTGGCTTTCATTACATGAAATCATAACCTTCCTCAATAGCGTGTGTAGTACGCAATTCCGGGTTTCACTAAACAACGATATATTATTATGGACTAGCCGTTATGAATATTATTAACTACATTTTGAATTTTATAACATTATTATTCATTTTATACATTTTCTAGAACATGGTAAGAGAACAAAATAAATTATTCGGGTAAAATAAGTATTTTTGACAAAATGCAGTTTTGATGGAACACCCACATTAAATCTAGTTTTTGACATGTTTATAAGTTCAAGTTGACAAAATAAAATTCTTCTTTGGAATCAGGATATAAAAAATTTACTTTGGATAAATCTTTGATTTTTTTCTGATAAATTTCATATTTTGATGAATAGTAAAAATACGCTAATTTTTAATTAAAAAAAAATTTCATTGAGATAATTTATATGGTTAAATTATAATATTGAATGGTTTTAATGTATAAATAGAATATATTTTTACCATTTAATATAATGTATGTCATTAGCATTAATTTCACATTGAATTCATAGGTAAAAACATTTCAATATTTGGCAATGTTTTAACTTCTAAAACATGTTTTCTTAACAATGGGATTAATTCTAAATTAATTACTACAACTTATGTGTTTTGAATTTTGAAAAATGGATTCCATATTTGGAATTAGGGGGTACAAATTATGTTAATAGGATACTTTTTATTTTTGGGCTTTATGAATAGTAACTATGGTAAATAAAATTTACTGGATTAACTTACCATTCTAATTATGTTAATAGTAACTATGGTTAAATTATATTTTATGGATTGTTTTCTGTTCAACTGGTTTTCTTTGCTCAAAAATTTTTTTTTCAAAAAATGCAGTTTTTCCGCCTTTTGATGGCACACCCACTTTAAATCTAGTTTTTGACTTTTTTATAAGTTCAATTTGAAAAAATAGAATTCTTTTTTGGAATCAGGAAGTACAAATTTAATTTGGATAAATTTTTCATATTATTCTGATAACTTTCATATTTTAATGATTAGTAAAAACACGCTATATTTTAATTAAAAACAATTTTTTTCACCGTAATAATTTATGTGGTTATATTTTAATATTGGATGGTTTTAAAGTATAAATATAATATATTTTTTCCATTTATTATAATTTATGTCATTAGCATTGATATTACATTGAATTCATAGGTTAAATAAATTCAATCTTTTGCAATTTTTTAAACAGAAACTCGTTTTCTTTCGACAACGAGATTAATTTTAATTTAATTTCTACAACTTCTGTGTATTGAATTTGGAAAAATAGATTCCATATTTGGAATCAGTGGGTCCAAATTATATTAATATAATACTTTTCATTTTTGGGCTTTATGAATAGTAACAACGATAAATTTTATTTACCATAGTAAAAGGTAAATTAGTTAATTAAGGGTAAATATAATATTATAAAAATATACTAATACTTGTCTTAATACAATTGGATGATTATAATTCGTCCTAGGTCATATTTGGGTCGAAATGGAATCCATTAGAACCCACTTGGAGGTGATTAAGACCTTTAGTTTATTTTATTTAATGGAAAGTGAAATATGTCTCACTCAACTTTAATAATTAAAGGATTTTTAATATATGTTTATACATAATATAAATTCGGTTATAAATACTCGTTTGAAATATTAAATGCTTTTCTTTATTATGGTAATTTATTTGTAATTTTTAAGAGTTATTTAATTACCTTATTATCTTATACATTAATGATGCAGAAATTATTTATTTAGTGAAAAATCAATAATATAGTTTTTATTGAAATAGTAATACATATCAAAAGGCACAAAAATCTACAAAAAACATATTATTAGTGTATATATAAACCCTAATCATCCACTAGCCTAATTTTTAACCATTTGGATCCTTATTATGGTGAATATGACACTTATAATATTTTATTATAAATGATTCCAAAGTTGTCACCTTCATAATTTAATAAAGATAACAATTTACATATTGTTATTTTAAGATGATAAATTCGAGTAAAATTATTATTATAAAATCTTTTATATTTATCTTCATCAAAGGATTTAATTTTAATTTTTATGCAACAAATAATTATATTAAATAATTATACAAAAATTTTATACTAATTATTTTATTAAGATATATAACAAATAAATAGTTTTAAAAATATTAAAATAAATATTATATGAACTATTTAATGTGCTCCACTAATTTTCTAGAAAACTTTGACATGTTATAAATCTATTAAATATTTTAGTTCGAATATATCCTTTGTGTAGATTTTGTTTAAATTCAAATAAACGAATACTGTCAAAATTGGCACTATTGTTATTTTATAAAAATAACATATTATAAAATTTTTTAAAAATCACAAAAATATTAAAAAATTATAAATTGAAATTTATATAGTCGAAAATTTCATAACGTATCGAATTATGGAAAATTAACAACACATAAGTGATTATTTATAACCATTTAAAATTTAGAATTTTATTACCACAAATAAACTTAAATAGATTAAATAAGGATAAATCAAACTGATAAGTTTTAAAATAAGATCAAAACATGTCTAAATTTTATTGGTTGATGCGATTGCAACCCTATATCATCTAATCCTTGAATTGAGTCATTTTTGGAGGTTTTATGTGGGGTTTAAATTTAAATTAAACTAATATTTTTGAGGATTCCAAAGGTTCCCCTCTCCTCCCTTATAAAAGGTCACCTCCTCCCTCTCTTCCTCACACCATTTTGAGCCTTGAATCCTGGCCAAACTATGCCTATTTCACTTCCCCACTTCCTTATAAACCTTATAGAGGTACTGGGTTTCTCAAAATACCAACCCTAGTTCTCTAAGAAGAAGTTTAAAGGAGGTACGTCGAAGAAGAGGTAATCTCTTCTACCGATTATTTCAAGCTTATTTCATCTTCAACTTCTTCTTCTTTAGTTGTTTTTGATTATAAAGTAATAACATCAGTATCACTAATATACTAATATGTTATTATAAATATTAAACAACCCCATTTCACCTTCTATCCATCCTACGGAAAACGAAATCACCGCACGTGCGTACGTACGGAATATCGTCTCCACGCCGTGGTGTAATCTGTTTTTCCAACACCACCTTACTTGGATGGGTATAATGGTGTAAATAATAACTATAAATTGTTATTATAACATCATACGGATTCTGATATATTTTATCATCCACTCTAATTCAATTTAATAATTATAAGAATGATATCATCCCTCGTGCGTACGTACGGACTACTGTCTCCATGACGCGATGAGATTCATTCTCAATGATTAACCATTCATGAATGATTATAAAGTTTATATAATAAGTAATCATGAAATATATGACATAATAATTATACTGGATTTATTTATATATATTTGTATGTCATCCAATTAATTCCATTCAATTCAATGAGGAAACGAAAACAACGTTCATGCGTACGTACGGCCTACCGTCTCCATGAACGGTGTATTTCTTTCCATTTAATGATCTATAATATATATGTATATTATGAATATATATTATATATAAATCATGTTTTTATATTCTGGAATTAATTAATCATGATTTAATTAATCATATGAATAATTACAAGTCAAAACACGGATGAAAAATGGAACGATTTTACCGAAAACGCTCTCTAACATGGAATTTAAAAACGAACGGGTAATATAAAGTCATAAGTGAACAATATATGATATCATAACAATGAATATTATTCTGTAATAAGTCAATTGAATTATTTATATCATTATACAGGAGGTTAGGATACGTACAAAGCATATTGGACCTAAGGTAAGGGATAACCTTTCCAATCTCGTTCTTAACTAAGATTGTGTATTTGTAAGTATTTGCTGGGGTTATAGTTATCATCCAAGTCCACGTTTTCTAAAATTGTTTTTATGTATGTTTAGTGTAATTTTTACCCATTTTTTCTTTTACTACATGGTATGTAAGGAATATTTATTTCTTTTACGTTATGAGGTACTTTTTTACTTTTCTGACAAAAGTACGAGAAGAATGTTATTTTTAACTTATACGACATGAAAGGATTTTTATGGTTTTATAAAGCCTTATTTTCATGATGCTTCCTCCAAAAGATTTCATGACTACTTTCAACAGAAACCTTTTCTTTTGAAATTTCATGAAATTTTCTGGAAAGAAAATGATTTTGAAGAAGAAAGGATATTTTCATCAAGAATTAATATCTAGTGTTTTATCAAAACCATTTTTCATCTAAGATGAAATTATTTCATATGTGTATGTTTCAGGTATAATGTCTATATAATTTAAATGGTTTCACTTTTCTTATTATGAAATGATATCCATTTCTTTCATATCGATTATGTGATGATGGGATGGTGTTTATGAAACCCATTTTGTTTATTGGGTTATTATTAATGATGTATGTTTATTTTGTGACACAAGTAAGAATGATTTCATTATGAGATGGGTGGGACCTATATCTCCCTCCAATTAGTTGGGTAAAGATTTATATCTCATGAGATAGATATGAAAGAATGGTAATTTAATCCGGTTCAGTGTTATAGGACAGAAACGAGGAGTGAACTCAATTCAGAAAGGGACTTTGTCCACTAATATGGTCTTGGAAGCAATGTCTTGGCTACTATGTAAATCATGACATGTGCTGAATGGTTTCCACAATTACATGTTTTATTCCCATTATATTTAATCATGATTGATGTTCCATTATGATATATGCCTTACGTACTTCCACGATTTATGTCTTTCCTCAAGATTTTGATGTTTAAATTTCATGTTCAAGTTTTTGCTTTCAAATGTTTATGGATTGTTTTGTGTTCACTATGTTTGCCCTTACTGAGCATTTGAGCTCACACTTTTTAAGTTTTCTTTTCTCCAGGATATAAGAAAATTTTTAGGTAAAAAAAGGGATGGTCTTTATGGGATATGTTGAGGATCTTTCACCAAGATTAGAATATTATGTTCCATGTTTCCAAAGACACTAAACTATTACGGTCCTTTGGTGTATGTTTTTTTTATGTATTAAGTATTCCACAAAAGTAATGTAATATCTATGTATGCCAAGCTATGGGTCTCTACAGTTGGTATTAGAGAAAAGGTTTAGTCAAACTTTGGAAACTAGGATACGAATACTATAGTGAGATCCCTAGAGATATTTCATAGGTATGTCTAGAGATGTCCCTAAGGTTAAGTATAAGTATAAGGTATAGTCCTAGAATTACGGTAACGATATTAGAATTAATCCTAAGATGTTAGATGTCGAAGGTAATCCCCCATGATTATGTAATTTTACTTGTATGATTTTTTCCTCTCATAGAATTCTTTTTGTGTTTTAGTCAATGGATGTAACCAGAAGGAATTCGGTTAACATTGAATCCAATGGACAAATTGGTGACTATGAGCAACAAAATTGTGTAATGCCTAGAGAGAAAGAAATTGTGATTAGGCCGAATCAGGTATCGCGATATATGATTAAGAAGGTGAAATTTAGTGCTATGACTAATTCATAAAATAATAGGAAGATAGACTTTTATGCATGTTCGCATGTTGAGGAGCATAAAGAAAGGAAGATTGAGACTTCTAAATAAGGGAAGAAGAACCTTGAGGAATACCTCAAATGGAGGGACATATGTTATCTGTGTGGGGAAAATGGTCATAGAGTGACAGACTCTTATGGAGTTCAATGTATAATTTGTGGAGAACATGGGCATTACCCAACTTAATTCCATGACCTAAAAAGTTACTTCTAAATCAAAGAAGGACTTATTCCAGGACAATCATTGAAGAGGATGGATTAGAGTGTTTATGTTTTGGTATTCAAGAATAATGTTGTTGAGGTAATTTTATTGTGTATTAGAATATTTTTGTATTAGTCTATTGTGGTTTTCAATAATTTTATGGTAACGGTAACCATGAAAAGTGATTCAAATATTTTGGAAATAAGATGATATGCGCATAATGAAGGGATAAAGAGAAAATGAAATGTTTAACATTATTCATCAGCTCATGATTGATATAAGGACTAAGTGATATCATGGTTTGAGTATATAGAATTTTGAGGATTTTGGTATGTGGAAAGTGTTACCTTTTAAGAGCATTCATGTTTTCACTAAGGTTCAATGAGTATTCATTTTTTTCAATAGAATACATGATTAATGCCTTAGAGTTTTTGGAATGTGACCAACAAGACATATCTTATGATATATGGGGATCAACAATGGTATTAACATGCTTGTTATATAAACTCTTTGGTAATCGTTTTCACTATAATATGAGATTGGACAGCAGTATTCTGGATAAGCCTAAATATTGGAATCAATTATGTTGGACAAAAGTTAGTATGGTTTAGGGCTAGAAGTTTTTTGATATTATTGATGGAATGTTATAATAATGTATTTTTAGAAAAAAAGGGAAACCTGTAGGATGGGTGACAACACATCGCATCGGACAAGGAAGTGGGAATCGAACCCACAACTGAAGTGCGACTGGCCTTTATCACCTACCACTGGCCTACAGAAAGTCCCTGGTTAGTAGAAACTCGTTTTATTTTATTAATCGGTATGATAGATGAAGTATAAGTCCATTTTTGGAATCATATACGATTAATCTCACTATAGATAGACTTATGTATATTTGATAACTTTTGAAAACTTTTTGTTTGAGATAGATGGAATGACATGTCATTATATCATATGATCTGCTAACACTTAGTGAATGAAAAATTCAACTTCATTTCTTTAATAGATGAAGTGGAAATTGTCCAAGGAACGATCAACTGTGAGATTGTATCAAAATCAAGAACGTATTTCTTCTAATTCCAATTTCATCAACTTTAGGGAAGTGATCTTGAATAAAAAAATATTGTCCTAGTGTTCTTATATCGGATAAATCAGATGGTACCTTATATCATCAAAAATTTATGGCTTTGTGATTGTTGGCTTTTTCATATCCATGTTCTCTACCACTCTCCTTTAGAACATGATGTTTAGATTTCTATTCCATATCCATATTTTCACATATGTTCTCCTATATGGAATCCCAGTGATGAGTTACTTTGGGTAATTGTAACATTTCATACTTTAGTTTTTAAAATTAATTTTTAGTATTGTTTTTTAGGATGTGGGTTTCTATGAATAGTAAACAATTTATAACCCCGACGAATTCGAGGACGAAATTCCTTTTAAGGGGGGTAGAATGTAACACCCCGAGATTTTATGAAAAATATTCTTTTTAATTTTGTTGATGTATTATGTTGTACGCTACACCAATATTATCTTGTGTTATTCGCAACATCGTATTACCTTGCAGTATACGTAACACTGACTTGACTTACATTACACGCAATCACGACCTTCCTCGATAGTGTGTGTTTTACGCAATACTGGGTTTCACTAAACAATGATATATGGTTATAATATTATTATGAACTAGCCATTATAAATAGTATTTTATAAATTTTGAATTTTATGACATTATTATTCATCTTACACATCTCTTAGAACATGGTATAAGAATAAAATAAATATTTCGGGTAAAATAAGTATTTTTCAAAAAATGTAGTTTTTCCGCCTTTTGATGGCGCAACCACTTTAAATCTAGTTTTTGACATGTTTATAAGTTTAATTTGACAAAATAAAATTCTTCTTTGGAATCAGGAAATAAAAATTTACTTTGGATAAATTTTTCATATTATTCTGATAACTTTCATATTTTAATGAATAGTAAAAACACGCTATATTTTAATTAAAAACAGCTTTTTTCATCGTAATAATTTATGTGGTTAAATTTTAATATTGAATGGTTTTAAATTATAAATAGAATATATTTTTACCATTTAATATTATTTATGTAATTATCATTGATTTTACATTGAATTCGTATGTTAAATAACTTCAATCTTTTGCAATGTTTTAAACAAAAACCCGTTTTCTTTCGACAACTGTATTAATTTTAATTTAATTTATGCAACCTCTCTGTATTTAATTCATAATAATGGATTCCATATTTGGAATCAATGGGTCCAAATTATTTTAATAGACTACTTTTTATTTTTGGGCTTTATGAATAGTAACAATGATAAATTTTATTTACCATAGTAAAAGGTAAATTGGGTAATTAAGGGTAAATATAATATTATAAAATTATCCTAATACTTTTTTTAATACAATTGGATGATTATAATTCGTCCTAAGTCATATTTGGGTCAAAATGGAATCCATTAGAACCCACTTGGAGGTGATTAAGACCTTTAGTTTATTTTATTTAAAGGAAAGTGAAATATGTCTCACTCAACTTTTATAATTAATGTATTTTTAATATAAGTTTATACAGAATATAAATTTGGTTATAAATACTCATTTGAAACATAAAATGTTTTTCTTTATCATGGTAATTTCTTTGTAATTTTTAAGAGTTATTTAATTACCGTATTATCTTATACATTAATGATGCAGAAATTATTTATTTAGTGAAAAATCAATAATATAGTATTTATTGAAATAATAATGCATATCAAAAGGCCCAAAAATCTGCACAAAAGTTATTAGTAGTGTATATATAAACCCTAATCAACCACTGGCCGAATTTGTGACCATTTGGATCCTTATTATGGTGATTATGACACTTATAATATTTTATTTTAAATGATTCCAAAGTTGTCACCTTCATAATTTAATAAAGATAACAATTTACATGTTGTTATTTTAAGATGATAAATTCGAGTAAAATTATTATTATAAATTTTTTGATATTTATATTCATCAAAGGATTTAATTTTAATTTTTAATGAAACAAATTATTATATTAAATAATTATTCAAAAATGTTGTACTAGTTATTTTATTAAGAGATATACCAAATAAATGGTTTTAAAATATCAAAATAAATATTATATTAACTATATAATGTGCTCCACGAATTTTCTAGAAATATTTGACATGTTATAAATCTATTAAATTTTTTATTTAGAATATATCCTCTGTGTAGATTTTATTTAAATTCAAATAATTGAATAGTGTCAAAATTGACACTATTGTAATTTTATAAAAATAACATATTATTAAATTGTTTAAAAATCAAAAAAATATTTAAAAATTATAAATTGAATTTATATAGTCTAAAATGGAATAAAGTATCTAATTATGGAAAATTAACAACACATAAGTGATTATTTATAACCATTTAAAATTTATAATTTTATTACCGCAAATAAACTTAAATAGATTAAATAAGGATAAATCAAAATTATAAGGTTTAAAATAAAATCAAAACATGTCTAAATTTTATTGGTTGATTATATTACAACCCTATCGAATCTAATCTTCGAATTGAGTCATTTTTGGAGGTTTTTATGGGGAGTTTGAATTTATATTAAATTAATATTTTTGAGGATTCCAAAGGTTCCCCTTTCTTCCCTTATAAGGGCACCTCCTCCCTCTCATCCGCACACCATTTTGAGCCTTGAAGTTTTACCAAACTCTGCCCATTTAAACTCCCCACTTTCATAGAAAACTTATAGAGATACTGGTCTTCTCAAAAGACCAACCCTAGTGCCCTAAGAAGAAGTTTAAAGAAGGTGCGTCGAAGAAGAGGTAATCTCTTCTATCGATTATTTCAACCTTATTTCTTCTTAAATTTATTCTTCTTTAGTTGTTTCATTATAAAGTAATAACATCAGTATCACTAATATACTGATATGTTATTATAAATATGAAACAACCCAATTTCGTTTTCTATCCAACCTACGGAAAACGAAATCACCATGCGTACGTGCGTACGGAATACCGTCTCCACGCCGTGGTCTAATCTATTTTTCCAACACCACCTTAATTGGATGGGTATAAGGGTGTAATGAATAAATATACATAGTTATTAGAACTGTAGATGCCGGAAAAGTCCGTTGTTCCCAAACAAAGCTCCGGATGCGGAAAGCGAGGTCATATTTGGAGTCAGAAGCACGTTTCGGAGGGCCCGGAGGCCTTGCGCGGAATTTTGGAGACCCGCGCGCAAAGTTGCATTAAGGCGCGCAAACCTCCCGGGATGCGCGCAATGCGCTGGGCCGGCGCGCAATTTTGCGCGCCCGTGGCCCGCGCGACTCCCTTGTGCGCCGGGACCTATTCCGCACCCGCGAAGGAAATTCCGCGCCCGCGAACCAGATTCCGCGCCCGGTGTTTCCTATAAATATAAGGCGACCCCCGACGTTTTGAAGGTTTCCGGAATTCGAAGAGTCGCTCGTTCGCGCAATCCAACCCCTTCTGCGCGCAATGCTGATCTTCAGGTAACCTCTTTTCTTTCGCGCAAGAAAGCCTCGGGGTTCGCCTTCGCGCGCAATCCCCTTAGCTCCTTTCCTTTGAAATAACTCTTAACCCAAAGGCCTTCGCGCGCAAAAGAAGCCTCTTGCGCGCAATTGCCCCCGGGTGCGCGCAATCCAGCCCGATTGCGCGCACCCCCCCCCCCCCCTTTCAAAGTGGCCATTCGTTAAAAGAATGGGCCGTTGCCCCCGCGCGCTATCTGAAGCCCGGTGCGCGCAATCTCAATCATCCGCGCGCAAAGTGCTGGCCCAATTGTGCGCCAGCCCGCCCAATTGCGTGCCGACCCGCGGTATTGCGCGCAAACTCCTCTTTTGCGCGCAAACCGCCAGGGTCTCCCCTTTTGACCCCCTGAGGGTACCCGCCTGCGTGGCGCCCGATGATCTTCATCCCGGGTGCCTGCACCGTTCGTTGTCTTCCCGTGCGGCCCTCCAGGCTCGCGCGAAGTGACACGGACCCATCGGCGGCACCATCTACGTCCAAGCTGCACGACGTTAAACTGCCTAGCATATCGTCCACGCGAAAAGACATTAAACTGCCATGCATCTTCGCCCTGCACGACTTTAAACTTTAATTCGTCCTGCATGACGCTAAACTGCACCTCGTCCCAGCTACAAGACGTTAAACTGTACACTCTTCGTCCTGCACGACGTTAAACTGTAATTCGTCCTGCATGACGCTAAACTGCACCTCGTCCGCGCTGCAAGACGTTAAACTGCCAAGCACCTTCGTCCTCAACACACGACGTTAAAATGTACTTCGTCCGGCAAGACGTTAAACCGTCCGCTTCGTCCTCAACACACGACGTTAAACTGTACTTCGTCCGGCAGGACGTTAAACCGTCCGCATCACCCGATCCCGTGCCCTGCACGCAGGGTCCCCCCGGTTTGGATGTGGCCTCCCCCGCTCGTCTCTGCAGGGATGTCGGGATTGGAGTGGCCTTCGCCCACGGTGGTAGAGTGTTACAAACCGAACGAACTACGTGGACTTTGATCCCTGTCTCCTAAACAGGGTACGTAGGAAGCCTCTCTGAGGTTCAAGCCCGCCACCTGGTCGTCCCGGTCGTATTTACATCGGTTCGTCCATCAGTGGACCCCTCCCGGGTTCACACTTGCATCGATTCACCTATGAATCTGCCATTGTGGGAGACTGCACGTATGTATCTCCATTGTGCTCCCCCACTGCCCTTTTCCTATTTCTCCTTTCAGCGTCCATCATGACGTGAAACTGTGATCCACCCGGCCGTTCCATCCCCCTCTGTGCGAGGTGGTTCGGTTCAATCCTCCGCCCGGCGGCCTCGACCTCTTCGTGAGTCGGCTTGCCGACGTCCAGCATGACGTTAAACTGTATACCCGAACTACGTTGACTTTGATCCGCGCTAACGCGCGGTACGTAGGAAGCCTCTACGGGGTCCAAGCTCTTCACTCCATCATCCACCCTGATCCTTACCCGGGCCGCCACATCCCGGTGGGGTCATGCCATTTCATTCCACTCCACTTCACTCGGGAAGCTGCCCATGTGCTGGCCCCAACGTCGGAGGTTCCCCACAAGGGGTTCTGTCACCTGATCCACTTCTCGTGTTGATCAGTCCGATGTCGTCCCCGCTGGACGTTAAACTCGCGGCATACCCCGTGTTAAACATTGGAAGATGAGGAAAACCTCAGGTAACGCAGTTCCCCGCACCCAGCACGGGATGCCTCAGGCCATCACGCCTTCGAGAAGCCCTATTAGGGATGGAAGGCAGACATGCAGAGTCGCAGTGTTAAGACACGCCCCCGACACCCAGAGCCACCCGGTCTCCTCACCGCAGGTTGTTGCCCCGACCAGACCCCTTGGAGCATCCGGGCGGAAGCAGCGTAATTAACCGGTGTCCATGAAGATATGGTGCCGGGAACGAGATTCACGAACATTTTTAAATCTATGAGGGAGACCCGGATTAGGCAACGAGTTTCGAGGAGACGTCCACGGAAGGAGGAGCCGACATCCCATCATCCCGGTTTCGATCAAGGAGAAGACGCCCCTGAATAAGGGACGAATGCCGCCCGCCCTTGGAAAGCGGGACTGCGGGGCCACAAGCCGCGCGCCCATCCCCTCGGGTTGACGGGTGCACGCGCGAACGCGTCCTGGCGGAACAACGTCGGAACAGAAACCCGACGCACATCCGCACCGAAACATAAAAATGGTGAACCCGACGTGAATCTCTTCTCCTCAATACGAAGACCGATTGCTTTCGGAGGTGTTGGAAGACCAGCATGTTGCCCGGCCAAGCATTCAACACTGGGGCACGGAACCCGCCAGGGGCTGGGGAAGGGAAGTCGGGCACTCTGTCTCACGACGTCGAGGGCCTAGGTTCCCCCCATGGAAGGCGTCGTGGCACTAATGGTTGGTTGTCGATTCCTTTTCCTGTCAGTGTTAATGGGTCTTTCTCCCTGCTTTCAGAAATCAAGTCTCCCAATCCAGTGCCCGATCGCCACCCGCCCACTGGCGCAGGGGTAGGGGAAACACCGACGCGGCTACTCCGCGCGGTCCCGCCCGTTCCACAGCCGTCCCAGCAGCCGCAGCTGCGTGGCAACCACGCCCTCTCCCCCTCGGAGGTCATCCAGAGAAGGGTGATCAACAACTTGGTGCAAAGATATGAGGAAGAGGGAGTCATCCCCACCAGGGACATGGCTCGCCTAGACCTCGAGGAAGCTGCACCTCGCCACCAACGCCGCCCCCGAGGGCCGCGCAGGGAGGCACCGCTGCCTACCTTGACGTCCAATAACTTCGGGTGTTTATCCCCGGAACTCTCCGACAGCTCCTTCCCCAATGCGGATGAGGTGGAAGAAGTTCGGGACCACCCTATCCGAGATTCGCTCCAGGGATCCGCGATAAGGGCTCCTGTCAGGCCATGGCAACATCGCCGCCAGGCCTCTCAAGTCGAAGAACAGGCTCTCCACCTGCCCGCGCCGCTCATCCCGACTCGTCTGTCTCGACGCCAACGTCGGGCACGAGCGGAAGAGGACGCCCACCTTGGGGCCCTAGCAACAGCGGCCGTGTTGGCTCAAGCCACTGCTGGCTCCAGTCACCAGGCCCCTGTGCATCCTGAGCAGGGGCACTTCTATGCCCGACCTGGATCGAGGCCCCGACCGCCCCAAAGGCAGGTTGGGTTGACTCTCCCGGTTGCTGGTACAGGCAATAGCCACCGCGGACCACATCGCGGTAGCGCTATTCACCAACAGGGTCTACTCCGTGTGGCCGATCCAAGAGGCATGGGTCATCCCACCTTCCGATCCCGGCCCGGAGGCCCGCCTGGAATCATCTCTTCCCGTGTCCCCTTTGATATCTGTCCCGGTGCTCCTCGCACCTTGGTTTCCAGTCCTCTTGGCCCCAACACCAGTGCGGCCGGAGGACGCCAGGATAGAGATCAGCCATGCCCCGAAGAGCCACCCAGGGGCAGGAGGGCGAGGCGTCGACGCCGAGGGAAGAATGTTACGGAATTACGGACAGAGATCCGACCGGTTCGTTTCTCTGATACAGAGGCGGAGTATGATTCGGCGACGGAGCCCTCCCCCCGATCCCTCCAGTTAGGGGCAGGGGTAGGAATGCGGCACGTCATCCTCGTACTTCCCGAGAGCGAGATCGATATGATCCCCGCTTCTCTCCGAAGGTATATCCGGAGTAGCGAGGGCCTGGTAGACCCCCAAGGATCAAGCTTGCGGTTGGTACCGACCCCTCTGGAAGCGCCTTCTGCCTCGATCGGAGAAGCCGGAGACTTTTTCTGGGGACCGACGGTCGAACCACGATCTAGTGCACCCTCGGCGAGCACCGACGCTATGGAAGGATGTTCGCTCGCCGGCCCGCCCTATCGTGATGTGGTAGCCGGGGCACCGCCACCCTCATGGGGCGGCCCGGGATATGGAGGCCAATCGGCCTGCTCGCCGTATTCACCGCCGGCCAGCCCGCCTCGGCACCACTGTCGGTTCCCCGTCCATTCCCAGTCGTTGAAGAGGACCGAGGAGACCTGGGTCCCGAGTTTGAGTCGTGGAGCTTCTGGACCGTCCTTGCAGAGGGCCACTTCCCTGAGAAGTTTTGGCCAGTCGCAGGACCGGACTTTGATGCACCCGAATCACTCACCCCGGATGAGTTCGAATGCTTCCGCCGAACTCTCCGGGAGACTCACTCCCGTCTTCACCACCTACAAATTCCATATCCCGGGATTCAAGCACACCTGGAGGATATTGGTGAGCAGTGCCGTCAAATTGACCTGGCCACGCTCCCCGCGGTTCGGCACCCCGGGTCATTTGGGCACCACGAGGCCCTCCAACAACGATGCATTGAGTGTTTTCAAGTACTCCGCAAGGTTATCGAGGGAGCCACCCCCCACGTGTATATCCGTGGATGGGGGCAGTACGCTTCCCTACGCTTCAGTGCGATTCGCCGACAGCCCGATTCACTGGGTGGCCCTGAGGGTACATCCCCAGGGACAGAAGCGGTCAATATGGCTGACCTGTCGGGGGAGGGGAACGGCTTGGAACTTCTCGACGGGGGCTCTCCCCCCGAAGACAAGCCATCGTTGGATCCATCGGTGAGAGTTACTCGTCACCAGAGGAACCTCCTGGGTCTCCCCACGCCTACTGAAGCACTGACGTTGAGCCGAAACGTCAGCAAAGGTAAAGAGCACGGCGGGGCTGTAAAGCCCGCCGACCCATTTGCCTCCATGTAGAGGGCGGATGAGGATCCCGAGAAGGCTATGCTACGTCAACAGCTCGCCGAGCAGAAGAAGCTAGTTGACCAGCTCCTCGCCGAGCGCGCTGCAGAGCAGCGGCCTGACTACGGTGATCCTAGGCCAGGACAGCAGGGACAGGAACAACCGCTCCTCGACGAGACTCTCCCTGGAAACCGTGATTACGCCGTGTTCGCCGACAGGGGAGAGGCCATTGCCTATGGCAAGAGGGCGCAGTATGTTTCACCACACCCTCCCGAGCGGCGTGACTACCTGAGAGACCCTGCTCGGATCCCTCCCGCTGCCCCAAGGGCCTCTCCGACCGCCATCCCACGAGCTGTCGAGTTCGACGACCCGGTCGACGACCCGATTGAAGGGCCATGCAATGCGCTCGTGGTTAGAGATCCTCGCCAGGACTGGAACCCATGTCCGGACGATCCGATGGCGGCACTCATCGCCCGCTTGGAAGACTTGGAGACTCGGCAAGTGGCGATCCCACCGGACGGCAAGCCATACCCAGCATGGGTGGATGACATGCTGGCACCTCCGGGATTCGGGAATCCCACTTTCGCCCCCTTCAACGGGACTGGAGATCCGCCACAGTATTTGGCCCATTTCAACTCGAGGTGCGGGCCTATGTTGGGAACTCCGGTGCAGCAAGAGGCCGCTAAGCTTCGCTGCTTTGTCCAGACGCTGGAAGGGCTAGCATTTGTCTGGTACAGCCAGCTCCCTATCGGGTCGATAACTAGCTAGGAGGACCTTCGTAGACAATTCCTCTACCAGTTCAGTTCCACGACCCGGAAGACGAGTATCGCAGACCTCTTCAAGTGAAATCAGAGGCCTGATGAGCGAGTCGCGGACTTCTTCGCCCGATGGAAGGGTCTCACGTATTCCCTTGACATGCCATTGACTCAGGAGCAGTTGCTGACAATGTGCGTTGGGAATGTCAAGACCGAGATGGTCCCTTCCTTGATCACTCAGAATTACCCCGGAGGGTTCAGGGACCTCTCGGACAAAGCTCAACGTCTTGAGGAAGCCCTGCAACAGGCCAGCCAGGCACACCCGCTGCCTCCTATGATTCCTTCAAGGAGAGTCAGCAGGGCTGAGCCCGCTGCTGTTGCCCAGATAGAGGCCCCCAGGCCGTTGGAGCTGCTGCCGGCGAGGCCAGCTCCACAGCCTCACATGAATCCACCTCCACGGGCTCAGTTCCCGGCCCAGCAGCGGCAGCCTCAGAACCGGCCGGCCCCTCCGCGTAATGTACCGCCACAACCCATGCGAGATAATCAGGGTCCACCTCCTCGGCAGGCCCCTCCATCCCCTCGTCAAGACCACACTCCCAGGGGCCCGCGATACCTGACTTACTCATTTCACGAGGATCAGGTCCCCGGTTATTTCCGGAGCGCCCTGGAGAAGAGGATTGTGCGACTGCCTGAGTGTTGGAGGCCAGAGGAGGCACATCTCACGGATAACCCCCGCTGCGGCCCTTACCATCGGGCCCTGGGGCACACCATCCGGCGGTGCTACGTGTTTAAGGATTGGCTCCAAGACTATATTAGCAACAATGTAATCAGGTTGGGCCCAGCTCCAGCACAAGTGGCGGGTGTGTTCGTGGGATCAGATGACGGTAGTGGCAACGAGGAAGAATGGCAGCTGGTCTCCGACCGCGGATCCCAGAAGTATAATAACTGGATGGCCCGCAAGACGATCATTCGCGCCCATGGAATCATCCGTGCGCGCTTGAATCAGCCTGAGCCCCTAGAATCTGCGGGTGCTGCTTCGGCATCGTCATCCCAGCCTGCCTCTTCTGAGAAGAGAAAACGGCGGCGGCGCAAGAAGGAAGAGCGCGCCCCGCCAGTTCCGCCACTATCCCGCACTCTCGGCGATTTCATGCCCCCAGAGAGAGGGGACCCTCCTCGGATCCGCCCGGCGATGGATGATTCGTCTGATGACAGTGTTGGGTACGCTTCGGTTAATACCGTCGAGCTGGTAAATCCCTTTTCGGTTCCCGACGTTGAAGAACACCAGGTGGACCTCCCTAGTATCCCCGGTCTTCGCCACCGTCGGAGGAGCCGCAACAACAGGAGTCGTCGGGGCACAGCAGTTGGTACCTCCAGCCAGGCCGTGCACGCCACTGAGACTAGGCAGTAGGCTCAAAACCGAGCTCAACGAGCGCAGCCCCCCCATCCGGGGATGACGGATTCGCCTCCTCCACTGTTTGTGGTGTGGGACCAGGCAGAACCGCCTCAGCTGCGCCGCGATCAGCTCCGCCCTTCCACGATTCCATCCTGGCCTCCTGACCCCAATACGGTGACTACTTCCCGGGCTTCAACCAATGAACAGCGAGATGCGCCAAGCACCAGTCGGCCGCCGGCCCAACCGGCAAGGCCCGTCATGCTTCCAACCGCAGAGCAACCTCCTGCAACCAGGGTCTCGCGCTTGGCCAAAAAGTATGATGTCCTGAAGCACTTGGCCGACATCCCAGCGAGACTCTCCATCCTTGAGGCTCTGTGCATGACATCTGAGATGCGCGAGGCACTCGCTGAAGCCCTGAAGATCCCCCTCCAGTTTGAGACAGAGGTTGCGGCTGTAGAGGCCTTTCACGCCGAAACGATTGAGGACGCCGAATGTCAGGCAGTTGTCTCGTTCTCTGGTAAGGATGAAGACCCTCCTATACAGGGGCACATTCGTCTGCTGTATGTTACCAGCCAGTTCAATGGCCTTGAAGTCCGGTGCTGTCTTGTCGACACGGGGTCCGGGATTAACCGGATTCCAACTCGGACGCTCCGGAGATTGGGGTTGTCTGAGGATGACTTGATTCCCTCCGACCTCATAATCCAGGGGTACGACCGCAACGAGCAAACTCCGGTCGGAAAGATACGCTTGAAGACCCAGTTCGGTGACTTGGTTGCCAACACCGAATTCATGGTAGTCTCTCGGGACACTGCGTATAACGCATTGATGGGCAGGCCATGGCTCCACCTTCATGTGGCGGTTCCCTAATCATACCACCAATGCCTCAAATACTCCCTTAACGGTCGAGTAGGCGTGCTTCAAGGAGATGCCTCTCCTTTTGCCTCATGTGAAGCCCGCTATCTGGACGCGGACTATTAAAAGAGCATGGATAAGCAGATCCTGGCAGGTGAGGTTGAGCATGTCGCTGTTGGAAGTGATCCCTGGGCAAGTTTGGATGACGCTTACGTCCTCCCGATCCATCGGTTGGACGTAGCCATGGTCTCGACGGCCTGTGAGTCTCCTGATGAGATGACCGCGACCGCCCATGCCAGCACCAGCGGCCCAGCAGGATCTGGTAACCCCAATGCAGTTTCCAACGCATTCTCTCCCGTGGCCGATCCCTCCCCAAGTGGAGAGGACGTGGAAGATGCACCCCCAGCCTTTGAGGAGGGCGTCTCCGCCACGATCGATGAGTTAGTACAAGTGAACCTTGGAACCGAAGCAGATCCAAGACCCACATTGGTCAGTGCCGCCATGCCCTCTGAGGAGCGGCAGTAGTACGTGGACTTTCTCAGGCAGCACCGTGATGTGTTCGCTTGGGGCTATGACGAGATGCCGGGGCTAGATCCTCAGGTAGCCGTCCACCGCCTTGGTCTCCCGGTGAACCATCGCGGGTTCAAGCAGCCTCCCAGGAAGATTCACCCATTCCACGGTGCCATGGTTGAGGCCGAAGTTGACAAGATTATCAAATCCAACTTCGTGAGGGAAGTTCAGTACCCCAAATGGCTGGCCAACATTGTGCCGGTCAGGAAGAAGAACGGGCAGATCAGAGTCTGCATCGACTTCCGTGATCTCAACCGCCACTGTCCGAAGGATGATTTTCCCCTTCCAGTGACAGAGCTGTTGATTGACGCCACGGCAGGGTTCCAAGCCCTCTCCTTCATGGATGGATACTCCGGATACAACCAAATCCGGATGGCCCCTGAGGATGAGGAGTTCACTGCCTTCAGGGCCCCCCAAGGTATCTTTTGTTACCAGGTCATGCCCTTCGGCCTGAAGAATGCAGGTGCCACCTATCAACGGGATATGCACCGCATATTCAAGCCAATCCTCGGCACACTGGTGGAATTCTACGTCGACGACTTGGTGGTCAAATCGCGCCAGCGTCAGGACCATCTCAAAGATCTTGAGAAAGTGTTCGGATTCCTCCGGTCTCGCTACCTGAAGATGAACCCGTTGAAGTGTGCCTTCGGGGTCACCTCCGGAAAGTTCCTTGGATTTGTGGTAAGGTACCGGGGTATTGAGATCGACCCGGAGAAGATCAGGGCGATTAGCCAGATGCCTCCCCCAGGTAACCTTTGGGAACTGCAAGGGTTCCAAGGCCACTTAGCCTATATACGCCGATTCATCGCGAATCTGGCCGGCAAGTGTAAGTCCTTTTCTCGGCTCATGAAGAAAGGTTCCACCTATGTATGGGATAAAGAGTGTCAGACCGCTTTTTAGGAGATCAAGCAGTACCTACTTCAACCTCCGGTTCTGATGCCGCCTGTATCCGGGAAGCCGCTGGTCCTTTATGTGACTGCCCTGGAACGGTCCCTTGGTGCCCTTCTCGCCCAGAAGAACAACGAGGGAACAGATAATAGACTCTATTACCTCAGTCGCATGCTCCTCGATGCGGAAGTTAGGTATTCCCCCATCGAGAAGAGCTGACTGGCGCTCGTATTTTCCGTACAGAAATTATGGCACTACTTGCAGCACCATGAGTTACAGTTGGTTTCTCGGGTAGACCCGTTGAAATATATCCTAAGCCGGCCTATGTTGACTGGCCGTCTAGCGCGGTGGGCTGTGATTCTCCAGCAGTTCTACATCAGGTATGTGTCTCAGAAGGCCATCAAAGGGCAAGCATTGGCAGACTTTCTGGCTGCTCACCCAACCTCCGCGGATCAGCCGCTGGATCTAGGCTTTCTTGATGAGACCATTCTCTCGGTCGATCGAGCCGATCCATGCTAGAAGATGCACTTTGATGATGCCTCCCGGAGCCCCACCGGTAGAAGACTCGATAATCCTAAGCTCAACAGAGTGGGCTTGGGTATCATCTTCATTACCCCAGAGCAAGCCGTGCTGCCATACTCTTTCCTATTGTCAGAGGGCTGTACCAACAATGAGGCGGAATACCATGCCCTCATCACTGGCCTCAAGTTAGCTCTCGAGATCGACGTGCCCCATCTATGTGTGAAAGGGGACTCCGAGCTGGTCGTTAAGCAGATCAATGGTGACTATGTTGTCAGGAAGCCGGAACTTGTGCCATTGCTGGAGTGCACCCTCCTTCTGATGGCCCGGTTCCCTTCTCGGCCAGAAATTGTCCATATTCCCCGGTCGCAGAACGGTCGAGCAGATGCTTTGGCCAGCCTTGCTGCGTCACTTGCAGAGCCTGAATAGGACAACCTGATCGTCCGCATGACGCACCGCAGGCTCATCGCACCCGTTACCCCGGAGGGAGATCGCGACCCGTCGGTAAGTAATCTCACCGCGGTTGCCCCCGTGCCCGGAGCCCCGAGTACCCCAGATATGGCAGTCGAACCAGCCTCTGATTGGAGGGCGCATTTGGTTGAGTACCTCCAACATGGCATTCTCTCGTCAGATCGGGCTGAGCGCGAGCGAGTTCGACGCCGCGCATTGCAGTTTGTCCTCCAGAGTAGTCCCGGCCTGGAGCATATCCTCTATAGGCGCGGATTTGATGGTGTTCTCCTCCGTTGCCTTCAGGGAGTTGAGATCCCACGACTCATGCAAGAGGTTCATGCTGGTTCATGTGGTGCCCACCAGACTGGGCCGAAGCTGTCCCACCAGATTCAGAGGTTGGGATACTTCTGGCCCTCCATGATCCATGACTGCATCGAGTATGCCAGGAGGTGCCATGCGTGCCAGGTTCATGCGAACTTTGTTCATCGGCCGCCGGAGCCTCTCCATACCACTAGGTATTCTTGGCCCTTTGCAGTCTGGGGTCTGCACATTGTGGGACCTTACCCGCCGGTGACGGCTCGCCAGTGCCGGTTCATTCTGACCGCCACGGACTTCTTCTCCAAATGGGCAGAGGCGATTCCGCTCAGAGAGGTCAAATCCTGTTCGATCACTGACATCGTGACCTACAACATCATTTATCGATTTGGAGTGCCTCACGCTATCCTCACGGATAACGAAGCCAATTTCCGAGCAGCCGAGTTGAAGAAGTTGTACGCCAAGTACAACATTCGCTCGAACCATACATCTCGCTATCATGCGCAGGCGAATGGACAGATCGAGGCGTTTAACAAAACCCTCTCTAACATTCTGAAAAATATGGTTGGTCAGAACAAGAAGAGTTGGCCGGACAAGCTCCCCAACGCCCTCTGGGCTTATCAGACGACGACTCGCAATTCCACCCAGATGACCCCTTATTCCCTGGTGTATGGAGCTGAGGCCGTCCTGCCCATCGAGATCCAGTTACCGTCCTTGCGCACTGCGGTCTACGACCAGCAAGCGCCGGACAGAGCTGCTGAAGCCCGTCTAGTCGAGTTGGAAGCACTGGATGAGAATAGGCTTCGCGCTTTGCACAACTTGGAGAGGCATCAAAGCAGAATGGCTCGAGCTTTCAATAAGAAGGTTCGCCTCCGCTCCTTCCTGCAGGGTGACCTAGTGCTGGCCCTAAGAGCGCCAATGATCCCCGGCAGGAAGCCACCCAAGATGGAGCCCAAGTGGGTGGGACCTTTTGTTGTCCACAAGGTATATCTCAATGGCGCGTACTCCCTAGAAACTATGGATGGTGAGCGTGTCACTCCTCCCACCAATGCTAGGTTCCTCAAGCAGTACATTGCCTGAGTCCACCATGTCCGCGCTGCAAGACGTTAAACTGCCAAGCATCTTCGTCCAACATGACGTTAAACTGTACTACGTTCGCACTGCAAGACGTTAAACTGCCAAGCATCTTCGTCCAACACGACGTTAAACTATACTTCGTCCAAGCTACAAGACGTTAAACTGTTCAGCATTCGTCCAACATGACGTTAAACTGTACATCATCCTGCATGACGTTAAACTGCCCCTCAAGAACTACGTGCGGCTTGATTCCCATCCTTATGGGATACGTAGGACCGCCTGAACATTCATGTTTCAGGCCCAGCCCCATCCTTCGGGAATTTCCATCCCATCTCGGGCCCTTGTCCCAGTTGCCTCTGGGTATGCGGCGTATGGTGTGAACGTGGGGCTATTCCCTCATTCACATCGGTTTGCTCGCCACGCTGTACGCCCCCCATGTTTGGGGATGCCTTCTGCTCCCCCCTTTTTCTCATCGTCCTGCATGACGTTAAACTGCGCTTCATGAACTACGTGCGGCTTGATTCCCATCCTAATGGGATACGTAGGACCGCCTGGACATTCATGATTCAGGCCCAGCCCCATTTCTCGGGAATCTCTATCCCGCGTTGGGCCTTTGGCCCCAGTTCCCCTCATTTTTGTGCGAGGCGTGTGGCGTGAGCGGGGGATTATGTCCTCATTCACGTTGGTCTACTGGCCGCGCCGTACGCCTCCCCCGTGTGTGAGACTACCTCACACCCCTCATCGTCCTGCATGACGTTAAACTGCCTCTCAAGAACTACGTACGGCTTGATTCTCATCCTTATGGGATACGTAGGACCGCCTGGACGCTTGTGTCTCAGGTCCAGCCCCGTCTCTTGGTTGATCACGGGGATCTGCTATCTTTTGGTTGCTCTCAGGATGAGTCCTCCGACCCTTTCCGGTGATCTTTTAACATGTTTTGGGTACTTCGGTCTATGACCCGTGGTGTCGGATTCAATCCTGACAAGTCCTGTGTTGCTTGTCGGGCCGCGCGCTTCCTCTTGTTCGAGCCTTCACTCAAAGGGATCCTCGTTAGCGGTTTGGGTACGATGCCTCAGTGCTCTCCTACCGCTCCGGGTCGATTTACCTGCGGGTCCTGGGCCGCAAATTGATATGAATCCTGCGCTTGAGCGGTTGATGCTCGTTTTCTTGCCCCGTCCTAGGCTGACGCGATCGGATGTTGTGTTGCGAATATGGTCAGCGACATCCTTGATCTCCATGTTGGATATTTTAGGCTCCGAACATTGGTTGCGCGGTCCTCATCACACTCCGCCTCTGTGCGTTGTAGTGGAATCTCGACACTCTCTTCATACTGACCTTTAGTACACCTTTACACGTTAGGCAGGCCAACCAGGGTAATGGTGTCTGTCGAGGCTCCCACGATCTGAGCACCAAGGATATATGCTGATGTCCTTCCTAAGGGCCATGTGTAGCTGGACCCTCGTCCCCATAAGGAGGAAGGAGTCACCCGAACAATCGCGTTCTGGGCCCAGTATAGCTGGAGGCTAGCATCTCTGCCCCTCGGGTGATGGACATACGCAGGCCCCTATCCCAGGATCCTTCTCCTGGAATCGTGCGTGACAGCAGGGCTGGGTATGTTCCCACCTCCGCTGAGTCCTCCATATCGCAATAAGCGGATTCCTCCATGGTCCGAACCACACAACCTTAAACTGTGTTGTCTAGTCCTACCACACGACCGTAAACTGTGATCGTCTTGGCCGCCCGACGAGAAACGGCACTGCATCGTGATGTTCTCCTCAGAGGACACTCACGTTGGGCGCTGGTTAATAACCACGCCATTTATCAATTCCTTTCATGGCTTGATTATTGTGGCGAAGTGAGGGATTCCTTAATCACAGGCATGTCGCTGCACAAAGAAAAACCATCCACCTTTAAGGACAAATAAGAAATATCAAATACCGCTTCTTCTGTGTGCGAGTGTCAGACCCGCACCCCTCCCCGCGCTGGTGCCCGATTGTGTTGTGCCGCACTTCAAGAACTACGTGTGGCTTGATTCCCATCCTTATGGGATACGTAGGAACTCCCGGATGTTTGAAACCTCGGGTCCCAGCCCCCCACTTCTTTAGAGATTCCCCCTTCTCTTGGGAATCTGCCGCCTTCGGGTCACCCTCAAGGCATGTCCCTCGACCCCTTGCAGTGATCCACCGGTGTCAAGAGTACTCTGGTTTATTGCCAGGAGGGTCAGGTTCAGCTTGGTCAGGTTCCTTCCACTTTTCAGGCTTCGTGTTCCCTTTTATTCGGACCCATCGCCTGTGCCCTGGGTGGAGCCCCCGTGAGCGGTTTGGACACAATGCCTCAGTGCTCTCCCACCGACTTGGGCTGGTTCCCCCAAGGGCCTCGGGCAGCAAATTGATATGAATCCTGCGCTTGAGCGGTTGATGCTCATTTTCTGCCTCATTCCATCAACGGTCAGTGCGATATTAATGCTGCTTTTCCGCCACCTTCGGCAGTACTCCCATATCGTTACGCCGGTGCCCCCAGTCCTTGATTGAATGGCCGCATGATTCACATTATGTTTTCCACCCCCCATTCTGACCAGGCGAAATCTCGACACTCTTGACACTATCCCTCAGTGCATCTTCGCATATCCAGGGGATAGAACCACGATGTGGCGTACTTTGAGGATCTTATGGTCCGAGCTCTAAGACCTTAAACTAAGATCTACCCCTATGGTCCGAGCTCTAAGACCTTAAACTAAGATCTACCCCTATGGTCCGAGCTCTAAGACCTTAAACTAGGATCTACCCCTATGGTCCGAGCTCTAAGACCTTAAACTAAGATCTACCCCTATGGTCCGAGCTCTAAGACCTTAAACTAAGATCTACCCCTATGGTCCAAGCTCTACGACCTTAAACTAAGATCTCCCCAAACGGGGTTCTGCGTCCTGCATGACGTTAAACTGCACTTTCAGAACTACGTGTGGCTTGATCTCCAGCCTGATGGAGTACGTAGGACCGCCCGGGCATCTCGACTCGGGTCCAGCCTCAGGGATCGCTAAGTCCCGCCCCTCCTCGTCGCCGGCCGTCTGGCCTGGCTTCTGGTAGAGTGGTGCAGTTGTGATATTCTCCCCGATCCAGCTCGGGATGCCCCATTGCAATGATGGGAAGCGACAGTTTCCTCGTCAAAGAGGTTCTGTCTGAGAATTGGGGTGATTCACGGCCAGATTAGTGCATCCTCCTAATACGCTTTCCCCACGGTGGCGCAATTTTGAGAGCGTTAGATTCTGTCCGAACAAATCGTCACTTCGCCCCACGCTTCGCATGCCCTGTTGATCGGGATTTCCACCCTTGTTCCTGAAGGAACCCCCAAAGCGGCATTGATGATGACATGTGATCCGCCTCCTGCAATATGAATGATGACCGTCGGTCCGTCTATTGCGGTAGTATGGTCGATTGATCCATTGTCCGCTTGCCGTCTTGGGCATTTCCTAGAAGGCCGACCGTTGTGGATTTCTGAATTCGGGACACGCGATTCACCCTTTATCCTTTCCCTATGTTCGGATAAAATCTCAACGCCCCTAGCGTCGTCCCGCTCGTGTGTCGGAACAAGTTGGGGGATGATACATTGATTAGGCTTGAGGTCTCCTTTCCTAGGAATGACCTACCTCTTTTCTCTAGAAATACAGGCCCAATTGTGGATGCCTGAAGCTTGGTTAACGCTCCCGCGAGACAATGAATTGTGGTTGAGCATGTTAAGCCAAAAGATGCAGATAAATATATTGGTTCATACAAATGGATCGAAATATTGAGTAGCAGAAGAAAATGTTCTGGGAGTGGAAAAAACAAAGCCCCTAGGGATTAGCGTGCTGAATAAGCCTTTCTAACGCCTCTACCCTTTGGCTGGAGGCCTCCAGGGCTGCTTCTCGCTCTCTGTGTGCCCTCTCCTCGTCGGCGGTCGCAGCACGCAGCTCGCCGATCCTGGCCTGCGCACGCTCCCGCTCGACTTGGAGTGTGACCATCTGTTGGCCCGCCTCCATCAGCTATACCTGGGCGTCAACCAGCTGGGCTGCTAGTTGCTCCACAAGCTCGGTGCACGTTGCGACGAAGGCCTCATTCTCTGCCGCCTGCCCTTCGAGACGTCGGACTTCCTGCTCCGCCGCGAGGAGCGCCCGCGTGTTCTCCGACATGTCCCGACATTGTGCGACGTCGGCACGCCGGCGGCTCTCACGCATCTTTTCGGCCATGAAATCACGGACTGTCAGATGGAGGCGTTGAGCATCAGCTCCCCCGGCACACAGGAAGCGCAGCCAGGTTTGAAGTGATCCCATGCACCCCAGCCACTCCGATGGGTATCGCTTGAGGAAGCGCTGGATGCACTTCCACCCCCTGCGTCGCGTTATCCGGCTCTCCTCGACCGCCTCCGCGACCGAGTCGTCCATCTCCTCGGGGTCGGCAGGCCGGTAGGCAGGGAAGGCAGCCATCAGGTCTGCTGCGGGGTCCGCCCCTGGGATGTCCTCACGGGGGATAGGTTCCCCAATATCTGGGCGGCCTTCTTCTCTCGCCCCAGCGGCGCTGACACCCTCGTCAGCCCCCGACCTCTCTCCGATGGTAGCATCGCCGGCGTCCACTGCCCCCTGATCAGCAGTTGGTGGGGCCGGCTCGGTGTGAAAAGTCTGTTCCGGAGCAGGCGGCATGTCTGCCACAGGTCCGCTCGTGGATGGCCCGGGTTCGGCACCCCGACGAGCCTCCAGTACTGAGATCACTGCGCAAGGCATGCCATGGTTAGTCACGGATCGTCAACGGCAAACACCAACAGTGAAGGGAGAAGACTTACGGGAATCCAAGGAGTCATCTTCCACTGTCACGGCCGCCGCAGGAGCAATTGCAGCAGGGGACCCCTCAGCGCTTGTCAGTTCAATGATGGGTGTCTGGACCCCGCCCTGTCCTGCTGTTGCCTCTCCTACTCCTGCTGAGGATGCCTGACCAGCATCCGTGCACTCCTGAGAATGGTGGAGAAATGGGTTAGAAGCTGCATAATAGAATGGGTGAAGCAGGTTGAGTAGGGATAGAAGCGGACCTCGAGGAGCTCAGTGACATCAATATTGTCAGAGCCGGCCACCTCGCCGCTCTCCCACGGGCTCCCCTGATGGGACCTTCCCTCGGATCCTTCATCCTCCCCCGTCTCCTCCTCTTCCTCGGAGTTGTCATTACTGTCATCTTCCTCCGGCGGCATCTGTTCTGGAGCATGCTCTAGACCGAGCATCACCTTCACCAGAAGGGACGGCTCCGCACGCTGACCACGTTGGCGCGCGTACTCGTCCATGGCCGTCAGATACGCATACCGTCGGTGGAAGTTCACCCTGTCGGCGACCGGGAGGCGCCCGACCTCTGGCAGATGGATTCCTTCGCTGGTTATCTTCTGCCAGATGATTTCGGTCCCCAGCGACTGCCTCAGGGTCATCCAGGCCGACCACAGCGCCGGGAAGACTGCATCGTGGGAGGGTTCGAGCAGAAACCTTACCTGCTTCTCGGGCCGCTCCTCGACCACCGCACGTGCCCCCTCTCTGGGCACCGAGGCCGTGGCGGCAGCCTGCGATGTGCCCACCGCCGAAGTCCCTGCCTGCGCCGGCTCCGCTGCTTGGCGCGCCTCCGTTCTCCCCCGTTTGGCGGTGCTTCGCCTCCTTCCTTGACGCCCGGTCTCCGCATGGGTGACTTCGAGCCGCCGAACTGGGTTCCGTAAAAGCCCCTCGGGGTACGCGATGTCCCAGTGTTTGGAGTACTCGGTTGCCAAGCGTGCGTCGACCCCGGTAAGAGGGAGAGTGATTACGTCGCCAGAGCCGAAAGCGGCGAACATCAGCCACATCTGGCGAAGGACGCAAGGGTTCGTCTCCTCCCGGACAGCAGTGAATACCCTCTTCGGCATCCGTTGAAGGCACCCGAACTGCCTGGCGAACCGGGTTGGCACGTAGGGCTCGCAGATCACCTTCCCGTCGATCCGAGCCACGAGCACCCCGCCCCGCATGTTCAGGAAGTATTCGTGCTGCTCCAGCGGACCCTGCCCATTGTCGATCATCTGGCCGACGGGAGTGGGGAATGGGCTAAAGTTGAAATTGGCGTGATTTCCAATCTGAATCCTCACGCCCTCCTCATTTAGGGTCATCGGAGCGACCCCCGCGATGTTCAGCAGGGAGGGTCACCGGCCGTTGCCCGGAGGAATGACGGCGTTTGGAAACGTGTACCCACCGAGGTGAGCATCCACCCAGCCATGGAAGAATTGAAAGGGCCCACAGATCCTTCGTGGCGACCCCCCTCGTGAGATGTGTCCCAGGATGGCATAAAGCTTCGCCAGTACTGGGACCCCGAGGTTGTATCTTTTTTTGGCGGCCATAGCGCCCACCATCGCCAGTGTCGCCGGGCGAACGCCCATTCTCGCGTCCCGCACTGGCAGGAGCCACCCACTCCGAAAGGTGGCCAGGAACGCCGCGTACCGGACATTTGGGTCCCGGGCCTCGATGACGCGGTACCCCCATGAGCGGTAGTCGCCTGTCTCTAGGACCCGCCAGTACGACCCGTTCCGGCTCCTCTGAGCCGCGGTCGGGCACCGCTTCCCCCTTCCTGGCATCTTGACCGTTGGGTCATGCTCCAAGAACTGGCCGAACCACTACTTGTAGGCTATGTCCTTGTGGAAGTCCTTGATCCCGAGCCGCTGCGTAGCCAGGTCAAGTAGATGCCATGTCAGAATGGGAGTCTGTGACCTGTCTTCCCAGATGTTCTTCGGAGGCAGGAACTCATCATATTGGTAACCCTATAGAGGGATACCTCTGATGCAGTGGATGTCCCAAAGACCGATGCTGACCTCCCCATGGTGAAGATGGAAGGTGTTGGTATCCGGGGACCAGCGGGTGAACAGCTCCGGCCCGAGCTCGGACTGCTGGTAGAAGTGGAACTGCGACGTCCACACCGCCTCAAACAGGCCGATGTACCGCATCTCTTCCGCGAAGTGATCGCAGGTGTGGTGTACCCAGAACGCCCAGGTCCACTCACTGGTGAAGTTTCCCCCAGACCGCAAGTCCGAGTCCTTCAGCCAGCCCTTGGTGTCGTCAGTGACACTCTGGCGATATGTGCTCGAGTAGAGGGCTGGAGAGTTCTCCGCAGTAGGCTCACTCCCGACGATGGTTCACGTCCTCGGGTTCAGGACATAGACATCTAAGTGCCTGGTCTCCCTGGAAGGATGCCCATTGTTGGTGATGTTATAGCGGGGAAGCTCGTCCTCCCGAGTCACCCAGGTCTGTGGCGCATCAACCTCGAACCCTGGCACCGGAACCTCATCTAGGATGCCAAAGTTCCAGATCGGCAGGTTGTCCGACATTGGATTAGTCTTCTGGGCCGGCGTCAGCAAGTCGAACAAGGATTGATTGGTGGAAACAATCTCTTTGGCTCCGTAGACCTCCTCGTTCGCCGCCATCTCAGCTCTGCGAATGGCGGCATCCCCCTCATTCCCTCGATTCGCGGCCATCTCAGAAGCTCCGGGAGTCATGTGGGTTAAGGGATGAGGCGTGCGGAATCGGAAGAGGCTGGTAGAGAAGTTTGAGAGTTGGCACGCAATCCTAGTGGACGGCGCGCAATTGGGAAGTCTGTCGCGTAAAACCCCGGGTGTTCGCGCAAAAACAGGCCGAAATCCGGAAGGTTTGCGCGACGAACGGGTGAATTCCGCGCCGGAAAGGGCAATTTCGCGCACGAGATCTCGAATGCTTATCGCGCGGAAGGCCGGTGTACAGTACGGGGGGACCCAGGGCCCCTATTTATAGGCGAGGCAGGGTGTCCGCACTGCGCGGAAAGCGCATTGCGCGACCGAGACAGCGAATTTCGCGCCCGACGCCCTTTTTTGCGCGCCACAGTCCCGCGCCACCCAGGACTTCGGCATTCCGGCGTCTCCCTCGGAACCCAATCGTTGCGACCTCTCGCCGATCAGACTCCGAGGGGGGGCTTTTGTAGACGCCGGAAAAGTCCGTTGTTCCCAAAAAAAGCTCCGGATGCGGAAAGCGAGGTCATATTTGGAGTCAGAAGCACGTTTCGGAGGGCCCGGAGGCCTTGCGCGGAATTTTGGAGACTCGCGCGCAAAGTTGCAGTAAGGCGCGCAAACCTCCCGGGATGCGCGCAATACGCTGGGCCGGCGCGCAATTTTGCGCGCCCGTGGCCCGCGCGACTCCCTTGCGCACCGGGACCTATTCCGCGCCCACGAAGGAAATTCCGCGCCCGCGAACCGGATTCCTCGCTCGGTGTTGCCTATAAATATAAGGCGACCCCCGACGTTTTGAAGGTTGCCGGAATTCGAAGAGCCGCTCGTTCGCGCAATCCAACCCCTTCCGCGCACAATGCCGATCTTCAGGTAACCTCTTTTCTTTCACGCAAGAAAGCCTCGGGGTTCGCCTTCGCGCGCAATCCCCTTAGCTCCTTTCCTTTGAAACAACTCTTAACCCAAAGGCCTTCGCGTGCAAAAGAAGCCTCTTGCACGCAATTGCCCCCGGGTGCGCGCAATCCAGCCCGATTGCACGCACCCCCCCTTTCAAAGTGGCCATTCGTTAAAAGAATGGGTCGTTGCCCCCGCGCGCTATCCGAAGCCCGGTGCGCGCAATCTCAATCATCCGCGCACAAAGTGCTGGCCCAATTGCACGCCAGCCCGCCCAATTGCGCGCCGACCCGCGGTATTGCGCGCCAACTCCTCTTTTGCACGCAAACCGCCAGGGTCGCCCCTTTTGACCCCCTGAGGGTACCCGCCTGCGTGGCGCCCGATGATCTTCATCCCGAGTGCCTGCAACGTGCGTTGTCTTCCCGTGCGGCCCTCTAGGCTCGCGCGAAGTGACACGGACCCATCGGCGGCACCATCTACGTCCAAGCTGCACGACGTTAAACTGCCTAGCATATCGTCCGCGCGACAAGACGTTAAACTGCCATGCATCTTCGTCCTGCACGACGTTAAACTGTAATTCGTCCTACATGACGCTAAACTGCACCTCGTCCCAGCTACAAGATGTTAAACTGTACACTCTTCGTCCTGCACGACGTTAAACTGTAATTCGTCCTGCATGACGCTAAACTGCACCTCGTCCGCGCTGCAAGACGTTAAACTGCCAAGCACCTTCGTCCTCAACACACGACGTTAAACTGTACTTCGTCCGGCAAGACGTTAAACCGTCCGCTTCTTCCTCAACACACGACGTTAAACTGTACTTCGTCCGGCAAGACGTTAAACCGTCCGCATCACCCGATCCCGTGCCCTGCACACAGGGTCCCCCCCGGTTTGGATGTGGCCTCCCCCTCTCGTCTCTGCAGGGATGTCGGGATTGGAGTGGCCTTCGCCCATGGGCGTAGAGTGTTACAAACCGAACGAACTACGTGGAATTTGATCCCTGTCTCCTAAACAGGGTACGTAGGAAGCCTCTCTGAGGTTCAAGCCCGCCACCTGGTCGTCCCGGTCGTATTTACGTCGGTTCTTCCATCAGTGGACCCCTCCCGGGATCACACTTGCGTCGATTCACCTAGGAATCCGCCATTGTGGGAGACTGCACGTGTGTATCTCCATTGTGCTCCCCCACTGCCCTTTTCCTATTTCTCCTTTCAGCGTCCAGCATGACGTGAAACTGTGATCCACCCGGCCGTTCCATCCCCCTCTGTGCGAGGTGGTTCGGTTCAATCCTCCGCCCGGCGGCCTCGACCTCTTCGTGAGTCGGCTTGCCGACGTCCAGCATGACGTTAAACTGTATACCCGAACTACGTTGACATTGATCCGCGCTAACGCGCGGTACGTAGGAAGCCTCTACGGGTCCAAGATCTTCACTCCATCATCCACCCTGATCCTTACCCGGGCCGCCACATCCCAGTGGGGTCATTCCATTTCATTCCACTCCACTTCACTCGGGAAGCCGCCCATGTGCTGGCCCCAACGTCGGAGGTTCCCCACAATGGGTTCTGTCACCTGATCCACTTCTCGTGTTGATCAGTCCGATGCCGTCCCCGCTGGACGTTAAACTCGCGGCATAACCCATGTTAAACATGGGAAGCTGAGGAAAACCTCAGGTAACGCAGTTCCCCGCACCCAGCGCGGGACGCCTCAGGCCATCACGCCTTCGAGAAGCCCTATTAGGGACGGAAGGCAGACATGCAGAGTCGCAGTGTTAAGACACGCCCCCGACACCCAGAGCCACCCGGTCTCCTCACCGCAGGTTTCTGCCCCGACCAGACCCCTTGGAGCGTCCGGGCAGAAGCAGCGTAATTAACCGGTGTCCATGAAGATATGGCGCCGGGAACGAGATTCACGAACATTCTTAAATCTATGAGGGAGACCCGGATTAGGCAACGAGTTCCGAGGAGACGTCCATGGAAGGAGGAGCCGACATCCAATCATCCCGGTTTCGATCAAGGAGCAGATGCCCCTGAATAATGGGCGAATGCCGCCCGCCCTTGGAAAGCGAGACTGCGGGGCCACAAGCCGCGCGCCCATCCCCTCGGGTCGACGGGTGCACGCGCGAACGCATCCTGGCGGAACAACGTCGGAACAGAAACCCGACGCACATCCGCACCGAAACAAGAACATCATACTAATTCTGATATATTCTATCATCCACTCCAATTCAATTCAATTATTATGGGAATGATATCATCGCTCGTGCGTACGTACGGACTACCATCTCCACAACGCGATGAGATTCATTCTCAATGATTAACCATTCATGACTGATTATAAAGTATATATAATAAGTAATCATGAAATATATGACATAATAATGATAATGGATTTATTTATATATATATGTATGTCATCCAATTAATTCCATTCAATTCAATGAGGAAACGTAAACAACGTTCATGCGTACGTATGGCCTACCGTCTCTATGTACGGTGTATTTCATTCCATTTTTCAATCTATTATATATATGTATATTGTGAATATATATTATATATAAATCATGTTTTATATTTTGTAATTATGTAATAATGATTTACGTAATCATATGAATAATTAAAAGTCAAAACACGAACGACAAATGAACCGATTTTAGCCAAAATGTTCTGTAATAAGGATTTTAAAAAAGAACGGGTAATATAAAGTCATAAGTGAACCATATATGATATCAAAACAATGAATATTATTCTGTAATAAGTCAATGAAATTATTTAAATCATTATACAGGAGGTTCGGATACGTACGAAGTATATCGGACCTAAGGTAATTGATAAACATTCCAATCTCGTTCTTATCTGATATTGTTTATTCGTAAGTATTTGCTGGGGTTATTGTTATCATCCAAGTCCATGTTTTCTAAAATTGTTTTTATTTATGATTACTTTACCTTTTACCCAATTTTTCTTTTACTACATGGTATGTAAGGAATATTTCTTTTGTTTACATTATGAGGTACTTTTTGACTTTTCTGAAAAAATTACGAGAAGAATGTTAATTTTAACTTATACGGCTTGAAAGGATTTTTACGGTTTTATAAAGCCTTATTTTCATGAAGCATTCTCCAAAATATTTCATGACTATTTTCAAAAAAATCATTTTCTTTTAAAATTGCATGAAATTTTGTGAAAAGAAAATGATTTTGAATAAGAAAGGATATTTTCCTCAATAATTAATTTAAATGTTTTATCAAAACCATTTCTCATCTAAGATGACATTATTTCATATGTGTATGTTTCAAGTATAATGTCTCCATAATTTACATGGTTTCACTTTTTTTATTATGAAATGATATCCACTTCTTTCATATGGATTATGTGATGATGTGATGATGTATATGAAACCCATTTTATTTATTTGGTTATTATGAATGGTGTATGTTTATTTTGTGGCACAAGTAAGTCTGATTTCATTATGAGATGGGTGGGACATATATCTCCCTCCAATGCATTGGGTAATGATTTATATCTCATGAGATATACATGAATGGAACGGTAAGTTAATCAGGTTCAGTGTTACAAGACTGAAACGAGGAGTGAACTTGATTCAAAAAGGGAATTTGTCCACTAAGATGGTCTTGACAGCAATGCCTTGGCTACTATGGAAATCATGACATGTTCTGAAAGGTTTCTACAATTACATTTTTTATTCCCATTATATTTTATCATGATTGATGTTCCATTGTGATATATGCCTTATGTACTTCCACGATTTATGTCTTTGCTCAAGATTTTGATGTTTAAATTTCATGTTCAAGTTTTTGCTTTCAAATGTTTATGGATTGTTTTATGTTCACTATATTTGACCTTAATGAGCATTTGAGCTCACCATTTTTATGTTTTATTTTCCCCAGGATATAAGGAAAGGTTTTAGGTAAAAAAAGGGAAGATCATTATTGGAGATGTTGAGGATCTTTCACCAAGATTAGAAGATTGTGTTCCATGTTTCTAAAGGCACTAAACTATTATGGTTCTTTGGTTTCTGTTTTTGTTATGTATTCAGTATTCCTCATAAGTAATGTAATATCTATGTATGCCAAGCTACGGGTCTATATAGTTGTTATCAGAAGAAAGGTTTAGTCAACCTTTGTAAACTAGGATGCGAAAACTATAGTGAGATCCCTAGAGATATTTCTAAGGTATGTCTAGGGATGTCCCTAAGGTTAAGTATAAGTATAGGTTATAGTCCTAGAAATACGGTAATGATATTATAATTAAACCTAATATGTTAGATGTCGAAGGTACTCCCCCTTGATTATGTTATTTTCCTTGAATGATTTTTGCCTCTCACAGAATTTTTTTTGTGTTTTAGTCAATGGAGAGAACCATAAGGAATTCTGTTAACATTGAATCCAATGGACAAATTAGTGACTATGACCAAAAAAATTGTGTAATGCCTAGATATAAAGATATTGTGATTGTGCCGAATCAGTTATCGTGATATATGATTAACAAGGTGAAATTTATTGGTAAGCCTAATTCATCAAATTAGAGGAAGATAGACTTTTATGAATGTTCTCATGTTGAGGAGCATAAAAAAAGAAAATTGAGACTTCTAAAGAAGGGAAGAAGAACCTTGAAGAATACCTAAAATGGTGGGACAAATGTTATCTATGTGGAGAAAAGGGTCATAGAGTGACAGACGGTTATGGAGTTCAATGTCTTATTTGTGGAAAACATGGTCATTACCGAACCCAATGAGCTGACCTAAAAATTTACTTCTAAATCGAGGAAGGACATATTCCAGGATAATCATTGAAGAGGATGGATTGAAGTTTTTATGTATTGGTATTCAAGAATAATGTTGTTGAGGTACTTTTATGGTTTATTAGAATATTTTTGTATTAGTCTATTGTGGTTTTAAACAATTTTATGGCACCGGTAACCATGAAAAGTGATTCAAATATTTTGGAATGCAGATGATATCCACATAATGAAGGGATAAGGAGAAAATGAAATGTTTTACAGTATTCATGACATCATTATTGATATAAAGACTAAGTGATATCATGGTTTGAGTATATAGAATTTTGAGGATTTTGGTATGTGGAAAGTGTTAACTTTTAACTGCATTCATGTTTTCACTAAGGTTCAATGGGTATTCATTTTTTTCAATAGAATACATGATTAAGGCCTTAGAATGTTTGGAATGTGACTAACAACACATATCTTATGATATATGGGGATCAACGATGGTATTAACATGCTTGTTATATGAACTCTTTGTTAATCATTTTCACTATAATATGAGATTGGACAGTAGTATTCTGGATAAGCCTAAAGATTGGAATGGATTATTATGGACATAAGTTATTGTTGTTTAAGGCTAGAACTTTTTCGATATTATTGATGGAAAGTTATAATAATGTATTTTTATAAAAAAAAAGGACAACCTGCAGGACGGGTGACAGCCCATCGCGTCGGACAAGGCTGTGGGAATCGAACCCACAACCGAAGTGCGACTAGCCATTATCACTGACCACTGGCCTATAGGAAGTCCATGGATTGTAGAAACTAGTTTTAATTTATTAAGCGGTATGATAGATGAAGTATAAGTCCATTTTTGGAATCATATATGATTAATCTCACTATATATGGACTTATGTATATTTGATAACTTTTGCAAACTTTTTGTTTGAGACAGATGGAATGACCTGTCATTCTATCATATGATCTGCTAATACTTCGCGAAAGAAAAATTCAACTTTATTTCATTAAGAGATGAAGTGGAAATTTTCCAAGGAATGACCAACGGTGAGATTGTACCAAAATCAAGAACATATTTCTTCTAATTCCAATTTCATCAACTTTAGGGAAATGATCTTGAATACAAAAAAATGTTGTCATAGTGTCCTTATATCTGATGAATCAGATGGTACCTCAGATCATCACAAATTTATGGCTTTGTGATTGTTGGCTTTTTCATAGCCATTTTCTCTACCACTCTCCATCAGAACATGATGTTTAGATTTCTCTTCCATATCCATATTTTCACCTATGTTCTCCTATATGGAAACCCAATGATGAGTTACTTTGGGTAATCGTTACATTTCATACTTTAGTTTTTAAAATTATGTTTTAGTATTCCTTTCTAAAATGTGGGTTTCTATGAATTGTAAACAATTTATAACCCTGACGAATTTCGAGGACGAAATCCATTTTAAGGGGGGTAGAATGTAACACCCCGAGATTTTATGAAAAATATTCTTTTTAATTTCATTGATGTCTTCTATTGTACGCTACACCATGATTATCTTGTGCTATTTTCAACATCGTATTAGCTTTCAGTATACACAACACTGACTTGGCTTGCATTACACGCAATCGCAACCTTCTTCGATAGCATGTGTTGTACGCAATACCGGGTTTCACTAAACAATGATATATGGTTATAATATTATTATGAACTAGCCGTTATAAATATTATTTACTAAATTTTTAATTTTATAACATTATTATTCATCTTACACATCTTTTAGAACATGGTATAAGAATAAAATAAAATTTTTCGGGTAAAATAAGTATTTTTCAAAAAATGTAGTTTTGCCGCCTTTTGATGGGGCACCCACATTAAATCTAGTTTTTGACATGTTTATAAGTTCAATTTGACAAAATAAAATTCTTCTTTGAAATCAAGAAATAAAAATTTACTTTGGATAAATTTTTCATATTATTCTGATAACTTTCATATTTTAATGAATAGTAAAAACACGCTATATTTTTATTAAAAACAAATTTTTTCATAGTAATAATTTATGTGGATAAATTTTAATATTGAATGGTTTTAAAGTATAAATAGGATATATTTTTACCATTTAATATAATTTATGTAATTATCATTTATTTTAAATTGAATTCGTAGGTTAAAAAAATTCAATCTTTTGCAATGTTTTAAACAAAAACTTGTTTTCATTCGACAACGGGATTAATTTTAATTTAATTTATGCAACTTCTATGTATTGAATTTTGAAAAATGGATTCCATATTTGGAATCAGTGGGTCCAAATTATATTAATAGACTAATTTTTATTTTTTGGATTTATGAATAGTAACAACGGTAAATTTTATTTACCACAGTAAAAGTTAAATTGGGTAATTAAGGGTAAATATATTATTATAAAATCATCATAATACTTGTATTAATACAATTGGATGATTATAATTCATCCTAAGTCATATTTGGGTCGAAATATAATCCATTATAACCCACTTAGAGGTGATTAAGACCTTTAGTTTATTTTATTTAAAGGAAAGTGAAATATGTCTCACTCAACTTTAATAATTAAAGTATTTTTAATATAAGTTTATACAAAATATAAATTCGTTTATAAATACTCATTTGAAAGATAAAATGTTTTTCTTTATCATGTTAATTTATTTGTAATTTTTAAGAGTTATTTAATTACCTTATTATCTTATACATTAATGATGCAGAAATTATTTATTTAGTGAAAAATCAATAATATAGTTTTAATTGAAATAGTAATACAAATCAAAAGGCCCAAAAATCTGCAAAAAAATTATTAGTATTGTATATATAAACCCCAATCATCCACTGGCCGAATTTTGGACCATTTTTATCCTTATTATGGAGATTATGACACTTATAATATTTTATTTTAAATGATTCCAAAGTTGTCACCTTCATAATTTAATAAAGATAACAAATTACATGTTGTTATATTAAGGAGGTAAATTAGAGTAAAATTATTATTATAAAATATTTGATATTTATATTCATAAAAATATTTAATTTTAATTTTTATACAACAAATAATTATATTAAATAATTATGAAATTTTTTTACTAATTATTATATTAAGAGATATACCAAATAAATGGTTTTAAAATATTAAAATAAATATTATATGAAATATTTAATGTTCTATACGAATTTTCTAGATACATATGAAATGTTAGGAATCTATTAAATATTTTATTTCGATTATATCATCTGTGTATATTTTATTTAAATTCAAATAAATGAATAGTGTCAAAATTGACACTATTGTTATTTTAAAAAAATAACATATTATTAAATTTTTTAAATATCACAAAAATATTTAAAAATTATAAATTGAAATTTATATAGTCTCAAATTTTATAAATTATCCAATTATGGAAAATTAACAACACATTAGTGATTATTTATAACCATTTAAAATTTAGAATTTTATTACCACAAATAAACTTAAATAGATTAAATAAGGATAAATCAAAATGATAAGGTTTAAAATAAGATCCAAACATGTCTAAATTTTATTGTTTGATGCGATTACAACCCTATATCATCTAATATTAGAATTGAGTAATTTTTGAAGGTTTTTATGTGGGGTTTGAATTTATATTATACTAATATGTTTGAGGATTCCAAAAGTGCTCCTCTCCTCTCTTATAAAATGGCACCTCCTCCCTCTCTTCCTCACACCATTTTGAGCCTTGAAGCTCGTGACACCTCTGTCAATTTCACTTCCCCACTTCCCTATAAACCATATAGAGGTACTGGTCTTCTCAAAAGACCAACCCTAGTGCCCTAATAAAGAAGTTTAAAGGAGGTGTGTCGAAGAAGAGGTAATCTCTTCTACCAATTATTTCAAGATTATTTCTTCTTGAACTTCTTATTACTTATTTGTTTCAATATAAAGTAATAACATCAGTATCACTAATATACTTATAAGTTATTAAAAATATTAAACAACCCCATTTCACCTTCTATCCATCCTACGGAAAACGAAATCACTGCTTGTGCGTACGTACGGAATACCGTCTCCACGCCGTGGTGTAATCTGTTTTTCCAACACCACCCTACTTGGATGTGTAAAATGATGTAAAGAATAACTATACATAGTTATTATAACATCATACGGATTCTAATATAGTGTATCATCCACTCCAATTCAATTCAATTATTGTGGGAATGATATCATCGCTCGTGCTTACGTACGGACTACCGTCTCCACGACGCGATGAGATTCATTATTAATGATTAACCATTCATGAATGATTAAAAAGTATATATAATAAGTAATCATAAAATATATGACATAATAATGATACTGGATTTATATAAATATATATATATGTCATCCAATTAATTCCATTCAATTCAACGAGGAAATGAAAACAATGTTCATGCGTACGTACGGCCTACCGTCTCCATGAACGGTGAATTTCTTTCCATCTATCAATCTATTAAATATATGTATATTATGAATATATAATATATATAAATCATGTTTTATATTCTATATTTAAGTAATCACGATCTAAGTAATCATATGAATAATTAAAAGTCAAAACACGGATGAAAAATGAGATGAATTTACCCAAAACGCTCTTTAACATGGAATTTACAAAAGAATGGGTAATATAAAGTCATTAGTGAACCATATATGATATCATACCAATGAATATGATTCTGTAATAATTCAATGACATTATTTAAATCATTATACAGGAGTTTCGGATACATATGAAGCATATCAGACCTAAGGTAAGGGATAACCTTTCCAATCTCGTTCTTATTTGAGATTGTTTATTCGTAAGTATTTGCTGGGGGTATTGTTATCATCCAAGTATATGATTTCTAAAAGAAAATTTATGTATGTTTAATGTAATTTTTACCCATTTTGTCTGTTACTACATGGTATGTAAGGAATCTTTCTTTTTTTTATGTTACGAGGTACTTTTTTACTTTTTCGACAAAAGTACGAGAAGAATGTTATTTTTAATTTATACGGCATGAAAGGATTTTTACGGTTTTATAAAGCCTTATTTTCATGAAGCTTCCTCCAAAAGATTTCATGACTATTTTCAACAAAATACTTTTCTTTTAAAATTGCATGAAATTTTGTAAAAAGAAAATGATTTTGAGGAAGAAAGGATATTTTCCTAAAGATTTAATTTCAAGTGTTTTATCAAAACAATTTTTCATCTAAGATGACATTATTTCATATGTGTATGTTTCAAGTATAATGTCTCTATAATTTAAATGGTTTCACTTTTCTTATTATGAAATGATATCGATTTATTTCATTTGGATTATGTGATGATGGGATGATGTTTATGAAACCCATTTTATTTATTGGGTTATTATGAATGACGTATGTTTATTTTGTGGCATAAGTAAGAATGATTTCATAATGAGATGGGTGGGACCTATATCTCTCTCCAATGCATTCGGTAAAGATTTATATATCATGAGATAGACATGATTGGAATAGTAAGTTAATTTGGTTCAGTGTTACAGGACTGAAACGAGGAGTGAACTCGATTCAGAAAGGGACTTTTTCCACTAATATGGGATTGGCTGCAATGCCTTGGCTACTATGGAAATCATGACATGTGCTGAATGGTTTCCATAATTACATGCTTTATTCCCATTATATTTTATCATGATTGATGTTCCATTATGATATATGCCTTATGAACTTCCACGATTTATGTCTTTTTTCAAGATTTTGATGTTTAAATTTCATGTTCATGTTTTTGCTTTCAAATGTTTATGGATTGTTTTATGTTCACTATGTTTTCCCTTACTGAGCATTTGATCTCACCCTTTTTATGTTTTCTTTTACCCAGGATATAAGGAATGGTTTTAGGTAAATTTTAAGGAAAGGTTTTAGCCTATTAAAATAATTTGGACACACTGATTCCAAATATGGAATCCATTTTTCAAAATTCAAAACACATAAGTTGCAGTAATTAATTTAAAATTAATCCCGTTGTTAAGAAAACGTGTTTTATATGTTAAAACATTCCCAAAGATTGAAATGTTTTTACCTATGAATTCAATTTGAAATTAATGATAAGGACATATATTATATTAAATGGTAAAAATATATTCTATTTATACTTTAAAACCATTCAATATTATAATTTAACCATATTAATTATCTCAATGAAAACAGTTGTTTTTAATTAAAAATTAGCGTAATTTTACTATTCATCAAAATATGAAAGTTATCGGAAAAATATCAAAGATTTATCCAAAGTAAATTTTTATATCCTGATTCCAAAGAAGAGTTTTATTTTGTCAAATTGAACTTATAAACATGTCAAAAACAAGATTTAATGTGGGTGCGCCATCAATTCTGCATTTTTTTAAAAATACTTATTTTAACCGAAAAAATTATTTTGTTCTCTTACCATGTTCTATAAAATGTGTAAGATGAGTAATAAAGTTATAAAATTAAAATGTAGTCAATACTATTCATAACGGCTAGTCCATAAAAATATATCTTTGTTTAGTGAAACCCGGTATTGCGTACTACACACGCTATCGAGGAAGGTCGTGATTGCGTGTAATGCAATCCAAGTCAGTATTGTGTGTTGTGAAAGATTCCTTTGGTGTTGCGTATAACATAAGACATAAAAACAATATTTCTCATAAAATCTCAGGGTGTTACTTTCTACCCCCCTTAAAATGAATTTCTCCCTCGAAATTCGTCACTTCATTACAAACAAATGAGGATACCTCTCCCTCATCATATCCTCAAGTTCCCATCTAGCTTCTTATAATTGGTGGTTCCTCCATAAAATATTCACCAAGCAAGTGGTCTTGTTCCATAGGGCTTTTTCGCTACGATCCAGAATCTCCATCGGCTGTTCTTCATAAGAAAGATCTTGCTCCAGTGGTACAACTTTTTAGCTGAGTACATGTGAAGGATCAGGTACGTACTTTCTCAGGAGAGATACATGGAACACATCGTGAACATGAGATATATTCAGTGGAAGTAGCAATCAGTAAGATACCTTCCCAACATGATCCATAATTTCAAAAGGACCGATATATCTAGGGCTCAACTTTCCCTTCTTTCCAAATCTCATTACCCTCTTCCAGGGAGATATTCGTAAGAACACTTTATCACCCACTTCAAACTCTAGGTCTTTTCTTCAGTTGTCGGCATAATCTTGCTGTCGAATCTGAGATTCTCTTATGCGTTGTTGAATAGATCTTACATTTTCTTCCATATCATCAACAAAATCATGTCCTAATAGCTTTCTTTCCCTAACTTCATCCCAGCAATTTGGAGTTCGGCATTTCTTTCCATAGAGGGCTTCATAAGGAGCCATTTGAATACTGGAGTGAAATGTATTATTATAAGAAAATTACACCAAATATAGGTGTTGATCCCAACCACATTTTAAATCCATAGAGAAATCTCTCAACATGTCTTCTAGTGTTTGAATTTTCCTCTCAGACTGACCGTATGTTTGAGGATGGTTAGCAGTGATGAAACTCAACTCTGTATCTAGAGCATGCTGAAGACTTTTCCAGAATTTCTAGGTAAACCTCGGATCCCGATCAGTTATAATTGAATTTGTTACTCCATGCAATCCTACCACTTCCATTACATATATCCTAGCAAGCTGATCAAGAGAAAAATCTACTCTAATAGGAATGAAGTGTGCCGACTTCGTAAGACAATCAACTATAACCCAGATAGCATTATTGCCTTTGGATGTTTTAGGAAGCCCAGTGACAAAGTCCATAGTGATGTTTTTCCATTTCCATTCTGTTATGGGTAATGGTTGTAACATCCCCTTAGTCTTTTTCCTCTCAGCTTTAACTTTCTGACCAACCATGCATCGAGAGACATATTCAGCAACATCTCTTTTCATGCCATCCCACCAGAAGTACTCTTTCTGGTCCCTATACATCTTTGTACTTATAGGATGAATAGAAAATTAAGAACTATGAGCCTCATCTAGTAGCTCCTTCTTTAATTCTGGGATGGGAGGAACACAAACCTGATTCCTGAACCTTATTATCCCATCACAATCAAGGTTGAATTCAGGAACATTTCTCACCTTCTTTTGTAACTCTACATCTTCATTCTGTGCCTCTTTAATCTTCACGTGTATAGATGGTTGAACATTCATTTGAGAAAGATAATATTTTTCCCTTTCCATTATAATTCTAAGATCCATACTTTGTAAATCCATAAATATTGGATCTTTTGTGATCCTCATCACGTATAAGCTATCATGGTCTTGTCGACTTAATGCATCTGCCACCTTGTTTGATTTCCCAGGGTGGTAATAAATTGAGCATTCGTAATCCTTAATCAGCTCCAACCATCTTCTTTGATGCATATTCAGCTCCTTTTGTTTGAAAATATACTTTAAACTTTTATGATTAGTATAAATATCACACCTTTCACCATAAAGGTAAGGCCTCCAAATCATTAATGAAAATATTACCGCAGCTAACTCCAAATCATGAGTTGGGTATTTTTTCTCATGGATTTTCAACTGTCATGAGGCATAAGCTATCACCATATCATTTTTCATGAAAAAACACCCCAGTCCCTTCTTGGATTCATCAATGTAGATCACAATCCTTTCTCCACTGCAAGGTAGTGTGAGCATAGGTGCATTGGATAACATTTTTTTAGCTCTTTGAAATTCTCTTCACATTCCTTCATCCAAACAATCTTAACTCTTTTCCAAGTCAACTTGGTGGGTGGGTTAGATAACCATGAAAAATCGTTCACAAAATGTCAGTAATATCCAGCCAAACCAATAAAACTTCGGATCTCAGTTACTGTTGTTGGTCTTGACCATCTTTTGATAACCCCTGTTTTTGCTGGATCTATAGATATCCCCTCTTTTGAGATTATGTGACCCAAGAATGCAACTTTTTGAATCCAAAATTCACACTTGGTAAATTTGGCATTAAGCTTCTCCTTTCTCACGGTCTTTAATACAATTCTAAAGTGATCTTCATGTTCTTCCTTGATCATTGAAAAGACAAGAATATCATCTATAAAGACTACCAAAAACTAATAAAGATAGTCTCTAAAGACTCTATTCATTAGATCCATTAAGATAGCATGGGCATTGGTAAAACCAAATGGCATCACTATAAATTCATAGTGTCCATACCTTGTATGGAAAGCCGTCTTTGGTATATCCTCCCTTTTTACCCTTAATTGATGATACCTTGAATGAAGATCAATCATGGAAAAGTATTGATCTCTACGTAGTTGGTCAAATAGGCCATCAATGCGTGGGAGAGGATATTTGTTCTTCATAGTGATCTTGTTATGTTCTCGATAATCAATGTAGAGTCTCATTGATCCATCTTTCTTTTTAACAAACAGAACAGGTGCTCCCCATGGTGACGCACTAGGGCGTACGAATACTTTATCAAGATTCTCTTGGAGATTCTTCTTCAATTCCTACAACTCAACTGGGGCCATTCTATAAGGTGTCTTTGAAATAGGTAAAGCACCAGGTATGAGTTCTATTGAAAAATCAACTTCACGATTTGGTGGAAGACCTGGAAATTCCTCTGGAAAGACATCATCAAATTCCCATAAAATGAGAATATTATTAATCGTGAGTTTCTCTCCAGCCATTTGATATAAATAACCTTAATTTAGTGGAATTAAGACCCATAAGATGGAATAAATTTCCACTGGAAGGTTATGTTCATCCTTGCATTGATAGACAATCATAGATTGATCTGGAATATGAAATGTGGCTTCCCTTCTTTAAAAATTGATATGAGTTACATATAAAGAAATCTAATCCATGCCAAGAATCACATCATGTTACACTATACGAAGGATCACAAGATTTTCAGGAAGCACTTTCCCACAAACTTCAATTGGAGAATAATTGTAAACTTTTGATGCAACTGTTGTGCCATTAGGAGTCGTCACACCTAACTCAACATCCATTTGTTGAGGTAATACGGTGATACCCTTAGAAAATTCTTCAGAAATAAAAGAGTGGGTGGATCTAGAATCAAAGAAAACATTTTATACTTTAGATTGGATGGTAAGTGTACCTCTCACCACTTCGTTGTCGTACTCCACATCACCAATAGTAATTGCATATGACTTTCCTTTATATTTGGACTTAAGAGTTTGTTGACGTCGATCATCATCATCAACCCTTGGATTTGGGAATTGATTGGCATAATTCCCCATCTCCTTACACTTGAAACATTGAAGTGTAGTAGGTTCATTCTGTGTATCCCTTCCTTTGTTTGCACCATTAGACATCTTCTTCCCATTATTTCGACATTCAATTGCTCGATGACCATCTTTTCCACACTTATAACATTTTCTTGTCCCCATAAGAAAATTTCCTCCATGTTTCTTTCCACACATTGAGAATAAGAGAAAACTCATCTTATTTTCAGTGTGGTATTTAGATTTTCCTTTGAGTTCCATTTTACTCTTCTTATCAAACCCATGTGACTGATGGTTTACACCAATATCCATCTCAACCGTGAGGGCACATCGAACAATTTCCTCATAGCTATTGAAGTCTGTTATGGCTAACGCCCTTCAAAGACATGGTTTTAAGCCACTAAAGAATCGATCGATCTTACTCTTAGGTTGGATAATAATTCCGAAAGCGTAACTTGAAAATCTTGTAAAATTTTCTTCATAGGTGCCAAAGGAATCATCATCCTTTTGCTTCAGTTCAAGAAACTCCTTCTCCATCTTTTTATGATGAATACGGGGGAAATACTTATTGAAAAATATGTTCTTGAACTCATCCCATTCCATGGACTCAACTTCATCCATTTGCCTCGTATTCTTAATAAGATTCCATCATTGATCAGCATCACCTTCCAAACGATACACTGATAAGATGACATTCTCATGTTCAGAACATTGAAGAACTAAAAATATCTTTTCAGTGGTTCTGATCCATTGTTCAGCCACTAATGGATCAGAAGACCCATTGAATGAAGGTGGACGTTGCTTCATGAAGGATTCAATAAAATGTTTCTCCTTCCTTTGCTCGTTTGGAAGTCCTGCATGATTCATAGATTGAGAAAGTTGTGTGAGCATGGCTACAAGATTTTGCATTCTAGCTCCCATCACGTTTGGTTGCCCAGGAGTACAATCATTGCATTACCCGTCGCATTCTGCATTAACACAGTTCCTTCGGGTTCCATCCATTGACTAAAACCAAGAAGAATAGTGTGAGAAACACTAATTATAATAGGAAAACCACATAATCAAGAATAAAATTTCACACTTAAGGTCTTATCATAGGTTGTTCATGGACATTTCTAAAACACTATGATTTTGTTCTATGCTTAGACATATCATTAGGTTTCTTACTAAGGCTTTCACATCCTAGTTTCCAAAGGTTGACTATACCTTTCCTCTGATACAGACTACAACGACCCATACTTGACATACATGGTTATTACTTCAAAATTGAATCATAATTATTACAACATATTAGAAAACCATGAAAGGACCATATAGGTATAGTGTCTTTAGAAACTTGGAAACATAAACAACTGGTTCATAAATCATCTACGTTGTCTCCCAGTTATTTAATCATATCTAGATTCCCTTTTTGGCATATCCTACTTAATATCCTTCGTCCTAACCTGGGGAAAAGAAAACATACAAAAGGGTAAGCTAAAATGCTCAGTAAGCGTAAACAAAAGAAATATCAAATATATCATATTTATAAAACATATCATTTTGAAAATCTTATCCTGCAAAAGAGATCATAACACGGGATAAATAATAGAAGTGAAACGTAATTCCAATAATCATAACTTAAAACATGAGGCTTTTTAAGTACACACATAATCATAGAAAATCATTTCTTAATAGCCAAGACTCATTTCCAAGACTATCTTAGTGGACAAAGTCCTTTTCTGAACCGAGTTCACTCCTCGTTTCAGTCCTTTTTCACTGATCCGGTTTAACTTGTCCTTCATCCATGTCTATCTTATGAGATATAAATTTTTACCCAATGCATTGGAGGGAGATATAGGTCCCACCCATATCATAATGAAATCATTTTTATGTGTGCCTCAAAAACACAAATCATACATCATAGCATATCCCATGTAATAAAAATGGGATTCTTAAACATCACGTCATCATAACAGAATCCATAAAAGGATATCGTAAAAATAATTCCATCATAACATAATCAAATCAATGTAAAAAATGGGATATAAATAGAACCCTATATTATCTTAGATGGAAAACAATTTTGATAAAACACTTGAACTCCATTCTTGAGGAAAATATCCTTTCTACTTAAAAAACATTTTCCTTTCTTAACATGTCATATAATTTTGAACTAAAAGAAGTTGATTAAAAATAAACTTGAATACTTGTAAAGGAATATTCATGGAAACAATGTTCTAAAAATACATTCATTCCGTATAAGTTAAAATAACATTCTTCTGGTACTTTGGCCAGAAAAGTCAAAAAGAACCTCGTACGAAAAACGACAAAAGATTCCATTCAAATATTTTACTAAAAACTCACCGAAGGGTAAAATTGGATTTAAACAATTTTAGGTGGATGGAAATAATATTTCATATTGAGGAAACATGGATGTGGATGATAAATATTCCTCAGTAAATTCTGACATTTAAACAATCTCGGATAAAAATGAGATTGTGAGATTTTCCCTTACCTTAGGTCTGATTTGCTTCGTAAGTGTCTGAACCTCCTGTATAATGATTTAAATAATGTCATTGACTTATTCAAAAATCATAATTATTTTTATAAGTTCATATATGGTCATATTCTTAGCTTCTTATTAATAATATTTCATTGCTACCTATTATTCGGGTGTTTATTGCTTTATGTTTGTATGTGTGTTTTATCGAATAAATTCTTATTCCTCTTTTTAGGTTATAGAAACCTCCTTACCAGAATGGTATTAGTGTAATATATATCATATTTATTAATTCATTTCATTTATATAATCATTATTCAATGAAGATCATCTAGAACAAGTCGCATCACATCGTGAAGACGGTATTTTGTACGTCCGCACGAGCGATGATATCATTCCCATGATTGTGGAATTGTATTGAAGTGTATGTATACTATTTCAGAATCAATATCAATTTAAAATAATCATATATAGTCATTATTTATGCCATTATACCCATCCAAGTAAGGTGGTGCTGTAAAATAGATCACACCACGGCGTGGAGACGGTATTCCGTACGTAGGCACGCGCGGTGATTTCGTTTTCCGTAGGATGGATAGATGGTGAAATAGGGTTGTTTCATACTTATAATAACATATCATTATATTAGTGATACTTATATTATTACTTAATAATGAAAAAACTAATGAAGAAGAAGTAGAATAAGAAATAAAGTTTAAAGAATCTGTAACGGACATTACCTCTTCTTTGAAGCGCCTCTTTGAGACCTCCTCTTAGGGCACTAAAATTGGTCTTTGAAGAAGACCAGGACCTCTAGTATGTTTTTAGGGAAGTGGGTAAGTGAAATGGTCAGGTTTTGGCTGACGTTGAAGGCTCAAATTGGTGTGAGGAGGAGAGGGGGGAGGTTCCCTTTTATAAGGGAGGAGAGGGGCACCTTTGGAAATATAAGAAATATTAGTTTATATTAAATCCCAACCCCACATAAAAACTTCCAAAATGACACATATCCTTATATTAGATGATATAGGGTTGTAATATCTTAAAAATATAAAATTTATACATGTTAGGAATTTATTTTAAACATTATCAACTTGATTTATACTTATTTTTCAATTTATTTTTATTTGAGGTAATAATATTCTAAATTTTAAATTATTATAAATAATTACATATGTGTTGTGAATTTTCCATAATTTGAAACTTCAAGAAATGTTAGACCATATAAATTTTAATTTATAATTTTTAAATATTTTTTTGATTTTAAAACAATTTTATAATATGTTATTTTTATAAAATAACAATAGTGTCAATTTTGACACTATTCATTTATTTGATTTTAAATAAAATATATACAGAAGATATGTTCTAAATAAAAGATTTAATATATTCATAAAATGTCATATGTATCTAGAAAATTAGTGGAGCACATTAAATAGTTCATATAATATTTATTTTAATATTTTAAAACCACTTATTTGATATTTTAATTAATAAAATAATTTCAACATCACAATTGTGTCATACTTAATGATAATTATTTAATCCTTAAAAATTATAAATAAATTCATATGATTTATATAATTGTATTATCATTCTTTATACTATTCATTTTCGAAGTTGCATTAAGTTTATCACTAAATTAAAATTATTATACTTATAAGATTTAAGAAAGTGACATGTTGTCACTTTCTTTGGTTTTAAAAATAATTAAATTATTTTCAGGGAGAAAAGTCCATTAAATGAATCAAATACTACCCTTAGGTGATATGGGTCGACTTTTAGTCATCCAATAGGATTTTGGCAGGTGTTAGGGTAATTTTATAATCTTATATTTACCCTTATTTACCCAATTTACCAGTAAATATAAGATTATAAAATTACCCTAACACCTGCCAAAATTCAATTGGATGACTAAAAGTTGACCCATATCACCTAAGGGTTGGATTATATTCATTTAATGGACTTTTGTCCATGAAAATAATTTAATTATTATTAAAACCAAAGAAAGTGACAACATGTCACTTTCTTAAATCTTATAAGTATAATAATTTTAATTTAGTGATAAACATAATGAAACATCAAACATGAATAGTCTCCAGAAATATAATACAATTATCTAAATCATATGAATTTATGTATAATTTTTAGGAATTAAATAATTATCATTAATTATGACACAATAGTGGTGTTGAAATTATCTTATTAATTAAAATATCAAATAAATGGTTTTAACAATATTAAGATAGACATTATATGAACTATTTAATGTTCTCCACTACTTTTATAGATACATATGACATTTTATGAATCTATTAAAGCTTTTAGTTCGAAAATATCTTCTGTATATATTTTATTTAAATTCAAATAAATGAATAGTGTAAAAATTGAAACTATTGTTATTTTATAAAAATAAAATATTATAAAATTGTTTAAAAATAACAAAAATATTTATAAATTATAAATTAAACTTTATATGTGTCACGAACCAACCCAGGTCGACCCTGAACCGGACACCCAGGTCACCTGAGCCGGCCCGCGACATGGCCTCAAGCGCGTCTCCCCTTACGCCAGAGGTTGCCGACTAGCGGCGAGGGTGTAAGGTAAGTCAGGGGGGAGACTATACCCTCTTATCAAAGTGGAACAAAGGGACAAAAAATATATCAATGGAAGTAGTGTAAATAATAATAAGAAAACAGCTGAAAACAGTTTTTATTTTTAAGGTTTGAATAAATTTGGCGAACGACATTTTATATAAGAGATGCATGCATGACATGATAATGATACAATGAAAGCATTAAATCACGCGACATACTTACACATCAATTCATAAGTAAATTAACAAAAGTATCAAGCCCCGAGGGCGATCTCCATGAGCATCCCGAGCCCCAACTCGGTCCTTTGCTCCTAACTCCAAGTACAAGAAACATCAACAACAATGTCCTACAACCAAATGGAATCTACTCGGGTACCCCAGTGCAATGGCGGCCCGAGTAGGGTGTGAGATATATATCTCAGTAGGCCGGAACCACGGGGGTCTAGCCCACTCTAGACCATGAAATATAATTAAACAAAGTGCTGGTATTTTCGAACAACAACGACAGAATACAAACAATAAACGCCCGTCCAGGTTCCAAAAAGGACACATGACGGCAATACCTGCTTCGGCCCATAGACGGGATAAGAACCTGTTTAAAACAACACAAGTAAATTTGGTTCAAGCATAAAAACACTTTTTATCATTTTTCTCACTTACTCTATTTATTCACTTATCATTTCAA